>OY829915.1:105530691-105618191 GCA_963691935.1 Nephrotoma guestfalica
TGCACTAGTTCTGGAACTTCTTCTACGTTTGCTGGGGATATATCACATACAATTAATCTTAGACATGACACATGCGACTCGTCTATGACTTGTCACCTCGTAATAGACTTGTCATAAACGACTCATCTCAGACTGGTAACAAACGTAAATTAGTAATTAGAGTGTCGTCAATGGCTTTACGGTAATATTTAAGTAAAGGCAACTAGATAAAATTTGAAAAAATTATTCTAAAATGAATGATAAATAAGTTTATTTTATAATTTTTATAATTAAATATAAATCGTACCAGTATCTTAAAAGAGGGATAATATGTACTCGTATATTAAATATATTTGAATGAGATTTCCTGAGAACCGAATAATTTTAATATAATAGCTCGGCACTGTACATGTAGATTAATATTTAGGGTTGATTTGAAATTGGGAATTAATGATTATAATTCTTGTACTAAAACAGTCAAGATTGGCAACGTTGCATTTTATGACAAACATCCAGTCGTTGGTGTATTGAAGTATACAAACCTTCTCTTTCTTTTGAATAATTATATTAATTATATCAAATATTTCTAGCTTTTCAGTTACATAGATATAACGAAGTTGCCGATAAACAATTCTTTATGTTAAGATTGTTAAAATTCCAAATCCAATGCAAATAATATTTCTTTTTATAAAGCAAAAATATCGCTAATAAGCTGTGAGAAAATACTAGTAACCCATTGAGTGTCACAAAAAGGCAATTTTGCGGTAAATAATAGGATTCGTTACCAACTGCAACATAGTTGCAATTAATCTTGCAAAAATGATAGATTATGAAATACAATATAGAGAACAGCTAATCATAAATTACCTACACTATATTCTCAATGCACAGAAGAAATACGGAAACGGAAAATTCTATCGCTAATCAAACCAAAATAAAAATATAACAATTTATTACACAAACGCTGAATAATAGGATGAAGGAACATCACCAAAATAGCTCTCTCCGAAAATCTCCGAAATCAAAGCGTGGAAGAAACCACCTCTACAAACAATCGTAGTAAAATGTACCAAGAGAATTATGCAATGTCCATCCAGGAGCTAAAATTACCTCGAAACGATCCCAACAGACGGCATGAATCTTCCCACCATGAAACCACTACCATCCACCAAGCGACCTCCTGCCAACACCACCATTCAACAAAAACCACGCTTCACAAAGCCGTGACGAATCCATGACTGATCACAAACGAACCATGGCAACCCTACAGCCCAAAAACTTCAGCGTACGACCGATCATACCAAAACTCCCAAAATGATTCAGCCCCCGCCAAATCGACGGCAAACTCCAACAAAAACACCCGAAGAATTCAGCAAAGAAACCAATTTGGACATACAAATCCAACATTCAGGCAATGATTCAATACAAAACTGCAAATCCGCCCTCATACACTAACAAATGAGAACTACCTCAAGTCCTAAACAAAACAACTCAAAACAGTCAAAAATACCTTATAAATACAGGTAACGACAGAACACACATGAACACAACTCTCCGCAAGTTGAGAAACACAACGTTCAACGAACAACCACCACAAACCGCAGACACCGAGCCATTACTCACCATGAACGAAACCCATTCAAATCACTCCAAATATCAAAAAAGATTGAGACAACATCCACCCCTTGCCGATGACGCCAACCCAGGTCGACAAGGAGAGGTCAACGTCAGCCGCCCCTCCACAACGACGGCAAAAAATCTCACAAAGTTAACAAAAGTCTAAATTATTATACATATAACAAATCAACAAATTATGAACAATTAAAGTCTAATCGACTTTCCCAATTCACAAATTGAATCATCCACATTCAAGAACATTTAGTGCAAATCCAAAGAAATTCGCCCATTTAGACAACGTAATACGAAGTCTTAGTGTAATCCACTACACAAATATAAATACAACCGTGAGATAGCAGAGAATATTATACGATCATTTTGTTTATATTTTGCGCATCCCATACACCATATTTTCACTTATATGTATATCCTTAAATAAAAAAATTAAAAGAAATAAGGATTTCAGTACAACATGCAATAAAGACTTGATATCCAAATTTTAAATTAGCTTTTTGGTCGTGATTTGTTCAACTTTTCCAAGAAAATACCATCTACTCATATAACGAAATTCAACAAAATCACTGTGTACATAAAAAACTATAAACAATACGTATGCAAGAGGAAAAACAAAATTATAAAAATTAGAGACCACGACAGTATTTTTCATAGAAACAGATTACATAGAATGAATGCTAGCAACTGTCGTCACAAACTGTTTCATACCACAACAACACAAATAACTCATCCATACGATTCATTGATTATTATGTAATAAAATATAATGTATAATGTAAAATAAAGTAATAAAAATAACACTTATCTTAAGCATCCTTTGTAATCAAAAAAGTCCTACAAATTGAATATTAACATACAATGCGTACGATGCATTCAAACAACGGTGTCGAAAAACATATAAACGAAATTGTTATATACATATCCCACACCATTGCAAGCGCACCGCACACAAATTAGTATATTAACACAATCGTATAACTTTTCACTTTACTTATTACTTCTTTCCACACAAATTATTATTAATATTATTATTTATTTATTTCATAAGACATATATTAATAAATAATATTATGATTAATATTATAATTAATCAATTATTAACACATATTTAAACTATTTAACTATTTATTTATTTATTTAAAGAAGAGACAAAAATCACGTCTTTCCTTTACGACGTTCAATCGCCGACCACCGCAATAAAACAAAGAAACAAATGCATAAAAATAGTTTACTGCGTTTAATTGGTTTTTGTTGATATTTTAATCGAATTTTACATAAAAAGTAAATTTTGTTTATAAAATGAAAAATTAGGTATTGGTATTTCCAATTGATATTACGAGTTTTCAGTATAAATTTACAGCCATAATGTAGCTTTAAGTTAATACAATATATTTCACTTAAATTCTATTCCCAGTTCATTCTTTCAAATAGGTATGGTATAATAAACGTCAAAAATGCTATAATGGGAAATAATTTTTTCACGGGAAAATAAAATAAAACTGCTACAAAATTTAAAATTTCCATTTCCCGAGAATTACCAGAATAGGGTCACAGTGGATCTATTCTGGTTTTCCATAGGAATAATGAAATGAAAATAAAGTGACAGTATTATAGCAGCTACGAATTATTTCTCTAAATTTGTATTCTGGCGATACAGAATAAAATTTGTTTTAGGATTTTTTCCTAATTATAACAGTTTTCAAATTTTGTTTTGTTAACTTTTTAGGAATTACGAAATAACACGAGGAAAAATCACTTAATTTGATTACTCTGGGTGCGTGGTAAGTATGATTCTACTAAAGTAAATAAAATAATAATTTAGAATGATTTTTTTCGTATATATATTTATTAAAACACCGACCAACAATTCTGAAAAATTACGAAATACTGCGACACACAACATCCTGTGAAACCGGCACATGGTAAACATCACCATTTTTACCTTGATGGCCAGCTTCCGCCAAAAAAGTTAAAGCTCTAATAGAGGGAAGGACGTTTTATGTCCTAGATGTTGTTTTCTCCATAAAATTTTCAAGTTTTCCCATAATAGAAACACTAGTTCTTGAGTGAGTCTATATAGTCCTACAAATTCACTTTTTATAATATCAAACGGATAAGACACGTCCTGCAATCGCCTGGATCGACATGAAGTAGATAATTCAAATATTAGAAAATACGTACGAGGACAGTGGACCTCCTTAAAAAAATTCGAGAATCGGACTGGATTAGGGCTAGTGGCTTCACCAAGAAGGCCAAATCAATTGAGCGCATTAGATGAACGAATTTTGATTTATGTCTTCCTCAATATCATTTAACTCACTTCCATTTGGTTCTGGTTGTACCAAATGGTATTCCACCAGTAAAGGTGAATATTTTATACACCCGTCTTTAGACAAAACTCTAAATCGTAATTTAGGACTCCGTTACACCTTTCCACACAATTTGGGACTGATCAATGCATGATGTTATTTTGCTTTTCATGTTCATCTGCTGGATTATCAATCGAAGCCATCAACCAAGGTTGGAATGGGTAACCACTGCTTTAAATTGCATAAAAATTACAAATAAAATTTATTATTTGTTTTAGGTACATAAATACAAAGCCTAATGCATCTCTAGAGCTGAATGCATTAACAGAACCTAATGAGTCTCCGGAGTATTTGAATACAATATATTTAGAAGACTTGTTTGTTGTTGTTTATTTAATTCAATTTTTGAGATAGTGTTATTATGTGATATTCTCATAAAAATGGCTAAAATGATAATGAATTTATGTGTTAGCACTGCATATGTATGTGTATACGGCCGTATTTCAATATATTGGATTTATATGTATGCAGGCCCAAATAACGTAAAGAAGAAAAAACACTTTCATACAATTGCTATGGAAATTTTCTTTCCAATTTTTTTTGACGTTATTTATCTATACCTCGTAATTGCGGCAATAATTTAGCGCATTATTTAACAATAATTTTAGCGCGTGCTATTGGTGCAGTGAAAGCTTTGTGATTTTGGTCCAATATCAACACCTAATGAGCCTGCTGGAATACCACCTTCGACGGTAGCAGCTTCTGCTTCTGCATCTGCGGCAAATTTATTGCCAGATAGTGACGAAATCAACCGACAACTGTAACTAAACATTATTTTTCTTTGCCTTATCTACGAGTTGTTGCACAATTTTTTAACCTTCAGCATTAAATAGTGAATCACCAATTTCCATGTTATTTAAAACTTCCATTGATGTGAATGCCCTGCTCCCCCAATAATCATCTCATTAACCGTATCCAAAAGATTATCGATGAGCTGAATTTTGTCGGCAACTTTATCACCTCCCAAAATAGCCAAAAATGGACGCGGTGAAATATCCAAAGCGCGTGAGAAATATTTCAATTCTTTGCTCAGCAAAAGACCGGCAGCGCGTTTCAAATTCTTTTTTTACTTGGCTCATCAACCCTTTTGCCTTCTTCTTCGATACAGAAACGAAGGCTTTCCAATAAAGTAATGGACACTGGAGCTGGATCACGACAAACTCAATTTCATTTGACGCAATCGTGCAAACATTCATGCGCTACTGATTCCATTGTGTATTTAAGATTTTTATGGCCATCGGGCCGACCTAAATGAGACATCACAACCTGAAATAAACAAAACTAATTAAATATTGAATACTTTTTCAAACGCACCATTATCCAACGCGTATTTAACGTTCCCAATGCAGCCACAATACGTTGATTACTTTGAATTTGCCTGTCCTTGATTGGTACATCGAAATCTAATGAAATAAAAATAATAAAACTAGTATTTAATGCAAAACATCAGCAGTTTACTTAACTCATAAGAACTCTTTGATTAATTTATTGTCACTAAATTTTAATAAACTAAACTGCTTCGATGACTAAACTACTTCGTTCAATTTTTTTTCAATATGTTGATTACACTTCTTGCATACACACAAACTTTACTCTGTATGCTGTACGGCGTTCAACAAACAAAATACATCATACCGGAAAATGGTAATATTCTAAATGAAAACTACCTTAAAAATAAAAAACAGTTTACCGAAATGAATGATAAATAAACAAAGTTCATGCTCAGGAGAATGGAAATTTAATTTTCTGCCGCAATTACGAGGTATAGATAAATAAAGTCAAAAAAAAAATTGAAAAGAAAATTTCCATAGCAATCGTATGAAAGTGTTTTTTCTTGTTTACGTTATTTGGGCCTGCATACATATAAACCGGATATTTTTATATTTTCTTCAACTTGGCCGTATACATATACGCAGTGGTTGTGCTATAGATTATTACCAAAAGCCGGAAATATTAGTTAAAAGTTAAGTTTGAAAATAAGATTTAATTTTTATGATAAAATATAAACTTTCGTAATCCATATGTGCGATTGATGATAAAAAAATAAATTCTAATGTGAGTTTAATGTTAATTTTGTGAACCGTCTAAAATTACCGGTTACGAAACGAACGATAAGAAAAATTACGTTATATTGTGTTGTCATGAGTGAAAATTGAAACGAAATTAATGGAATTGATTGAAACTCAATTAATAATATTAATAATAATTTATAAAAATCTAAGGTTTAGTTATAAGATTAAACAACAAACAAAAACAATATTTACTAACATAAAATATAGTTGCAACAGTGTGTTTAATTATGCGGGCCTTTAGAATTAAAATTTAACGTGGTATACACGGTTGACCACGGGCAACATTAATTACCGGTGAGAAAAACGTATGAGTCTTTGGTGATACAGCGCAGTTTACGTATCTTTAATGTTTAACATGTAAAGTTAAACAACCACGTTTCCCAGTATACACTTGGAACAAATTATAAGTGCCACCCTAATCAAGTGTTAATTATGGACTTTTAATTAAAATTATTACTATATTAATAAATATAAGTTCAATAATTATAAATAATTTTATCATAAAACTAAAATAAATACAATTTAATATAAATAACATAAAATATAATAAATTCAATAAATTAATAAAACAATAATAAATTAATTATGCAAAGAAATAATATATAACGAAGCAAAATAAAAGTACCTTAACATAAATTAGTACAACTATAGTACTCAAGTATTTTTATTTCCGAAAACGTCTGCATTTTCCTGACATTTTGATGTAATCATCACCGACATTTGTCAGTAAAAGTATCCTAAATTTTAAATATTTCCTATGAACGTTGTAGCTAAAAGTCGGACAAATTGAAAAATTTCAAAAAATACACCAATTTTTAAATCGGGCAAACAAGACGATATTACATGCTACAGATGAATATCAACTACATCATCAATTCCAAAATTGTTTGAATTAGTTTTATGCAACAACTTTAAATCCACAATTGCACGTCATATATCAATAAACCAGCATGGGTTTATGCCTGGCCGATCCACATCAACTAATCTGGTTGAACTCACCAGTAAAATAATTAATGAGATAGAAAACTATCATCAAGTTGATGTAGCGTACATGGATTTCAGTAAAGCATTTGATTCCATCTGCCATCAAAAAGCACTCCGGAGTTTATTCGCATTTGGGTTTTCACTCGAGTACAAAAATTGGTTCAAGTCTTATTTATCAAACCGGTGACAATTTGTAATAATGGGAAATGAGAAATCAATCGTTATTAAAGTTACGTCTGGTGTTCCCCAAGAATCGCACATCGGGCCGTGGATATTTATTGTTTTCATAGATCAAATAACCGAGATAATCAAAAACTCAAACGTGCTCATATTTGCTGATGACGTGAACATTTTTCGAACTGTTAATGGAACTTCAAGAAGTCACCGATAGATTAGGTGAGTGGTGTGATCGAAACTCGCTTTACTTAAATATTAAGAAATGCAAAATCAGGTATTTCCATCGTAAGAGAAATCCGCTAATTACTTCTTACAAAGTCAACAATGAAGTATTGCAAAGAGTCAATGAGATCATAGATCTAAGTGTTACATTTGTCGAAAATGCCAGTTTCAATAGGCATATTGAAAATTGTATTGCGAAAGCGAATTCCATGTTTGGATTTGTTAAAAGATGGACAGATGAATTTAAAGATATTCAAACCTTATGTTCACTCTATTTCGCTTACGTTCGATCTCAACTTGAATACGGTGTACCGGTCTGGAAACCATACTATGTACATATTAAAAGAATTGAAAGCATTCAAAAGAAGTTTCTCATTTTCTTGTTAAAGAAAAGTGACTGGGATTACGACCACAATTTACCATTCCATGAAAATGTGGCTCGATTACCTCTGTACTCAACAAGATGCACGAATTACAAAATATGCACGCTTGAAAATAGACGACTTCTCTTTGCTTCAATTTCATCAATTCATGTGCCTTGCAGAACATTTCGAAACCATGACTTTTTAGCACTAGAACACCATTCCTCAAACTATGGAGAAAATAACCCCATTAATAGGTCGTCTAAATCTTTCAACATCGTCGACGACCTATTTGACTTTAATTTATCAAAGGACAACTTCAAAAATACACTTAAGAAATATTTTTTAAATTTTTAATTGTTAAAACAAAAAAATATGTTAGATAATTTAAAAAATAAATTATTTGAAATTTATTTGTTAATATATAATTTAATATTTAATATTACAATACAAATTTTAAGCAGCAGAAATTATTATTTACTTTTGGAACGATTTATTTTAAAAAATGATAACACTATTGAAAAATTTTCATTATTCACTATATTTTAAAATAACAATAAAATTTTCACTTCACAAAAATTATGCTGTACTTAATGGCGTCGCAAACCATACTGTGTTTTTATATCCCAGTATGCAATTTTTCCACACTGTGGAAAAAACAGCTCCAATTCCACACTGAATTCCGTACTACAAAATATCAAAGACACAAAAATATCGATTTTAGAGAAAAATAAATTTCTTTCTCTTTCATTCGCGAAATTTTAATTTTTTTTTGTTAGTTTTGTTATTATTGTTTTGTATTCTTCCTTCAGTATAATATAGCACTTGACAGGATAGCACGCACATTTTTGTGTTTTCCGCGATTTTATGTTAACTTGTGTTTTTTGTGTATTTAAATTATTTAATAATCTTTAAATTACTTATATTTACTTCATACTATGTACTCGTATATGTATAATAATTATATTTCGTGTTTGTGATCAATAAATTTAGATGTAAAAATGGTAATAATTTTAAAATGGCGTCGTCATGAGATGATGGAAATTTCCGATCTTATCGATTTTTATTTTTCAAGGTTGTGTGTATTGGAATGTAAAATTGGATGGCGCTTACGGATGAATATAGATGGGTTTTATAAAATGTAATATTAAGTGTATGTTTATGTCAATAAAAAATTAATATTTCTTTTATAATAAATGCAAAATTTTGTTTTATTTCGAATAAAAATTATTATTCCAACTGAAAAATATATACAAGCACGTTCCTCTTTTTTCATGCATAAACGTGCCTGAAATCAGTATGGAAAAGACTATGGAAAAAACGTCAAATTCCGTCTAAATTCCACCTATTTTCCCATTTTGTTTTTTCTCTTTTTAGTCAGGATTCACACCCACACTGGAATTTTTGTGACACTTTTCTTTGGCGAGTAGTATGGATTTCCGTGTATTATACGTGTTTCTTTCCATAGAAAGAGTGTGGTTTTTGAGCGCGAATATAAACGGAATTCCGTCGGCATTGCATATTGGGATATATAGGGTTTTCCAATAGGAATGATATGATTTTTAAGTGACGTTTCGGCCATTTGTAATATGTCATGACCTGTCATTTTTTGTTTCATTGTATTCAGAAATGTTTACAATTTCATCATGGTGAGATATACGCAAGAACAACGTTTACAAATTGCAATTACAAACGATAACGATTTTTTTTAAGAAAATCATCTTCTCCGATGAGGCTCACTTTCATCTGAGTGGTACGGTAAATAGACAAAACTGTCGATTCTGGTGCGAAGAAAATCCACAAATTATTCATGAAAAAAGATTACATTCACCTAAATTGACAGTTTGGTGTGGTTTTTGGTCTAGTAGAATCATCGGTCCGTATTTTTTTCGAAATGAAGCTGGTAACACCGTTACTGTCAATAAAGATCGGGATAGATCGATGATAACCAAATTTTTATGGCCGAAATTGGAAGAAGTTGATCTTGACAACATTTGGTTCCAACAAAACGGGGCTACGTGCCACACAGCAAGTGCAACAATTAAATTATTGCGAGAAAAGTTTGGATCATATTACTCTTATTGGAAAACCCTATATTATTCTATTCTCAATACCATAAACATTATAAACCCAAAATGTTCAACCTTTTCCGACTATCACGTCATATTTTCGGAAAAAATGTAGTACATTAATATTTTTGTCCGTTCCCAACCCAAGTATTTTTATATCCGAAAATTTTTGAATTTTTCTGACATCTTGCTGAAATCATCACCGACTTTTTTCAGCACGAATGTCCGATATTATCTAAGATTTACTATAAATGTTGTCGCCAAAACTCGGAAATGATGAAAAGAAAAAGTTAGGGTATGTAATACTTTTCCGGTAAAAAAGTGGGTGGAGCTTATTTTCGATTTTAGCGGCATATTTTAAATTTTGAATTTTTCTTTACTCTACTTTAGGAAATTCTTCTGCGGAGTTGCAGGAGGTGAAAATTAAATTAATAAATGTGTATTTATTTATTTAGTATAAAATTTTTATTTAGTATAAAATTCCAGGTATTTTTCAAACGCTGGAGAAATTATTTTAGTATATTGTATTAGTATTGACATTGTGTTACTAACTATCGATTTTACTTATCCTTTTAACCTAATAAACCATTATCCTTCTTGTAGATTAGTATTGTGTTGTCTTTGTGTTACTAACTATCGACTAACTATCGGCTATATGTGTCTGTAACCGGGCCGATTCTGTCCCACTTAATTAACCTATCCAATCCTTCAGTTTTGTTATGTGTAAAAAGAGTGTACGGTATTCAAGTGTAAGAACTTGGTCGTACATTTATAATCAATCAATCAATCAATATTTTAAATTTTGAATTTTTAAATAAAAACAAAAAATTAATTCATTTCAGTAAATGTTTCATTTATAACAAATAATTATTTATTATATTTGATTTTTAAATGCACTGTGTGAAAACACACACAGTTCCACATTAAAATATTAAACATAAATTATGAAAAATCGGAAATATCTTAAATTAATACAATCACAGTTGTAAATTACAGACTAATTAAATTTAATTAATCGAAATTCTCCCCTAAAGAGATGGAAAATTGATTTTCGGTTGATTCTAGATGCTCCTCAATAAACATTAAAGGATTCAAAAATTCGGGTTGAGTGTCGGCTTTGACTTTTGAAGTTTTCTTTGCTGTTCCAATTTTATTCGCCTTTGTTGGGTCCGTTTCGACATTTTCTAGTTGTTTAAATAAAAAATAAATTGAAATTGTAGGTTGTAGGTTAGTAAAGCTAAGCTTTGTTTAAGTGTAAATAATTATTTAAAAATGGTAAACGATTACCCTGATATTCGCTGGCAGCCTATGTAAACAAATAATGGGAACGCATAACCTCACATTTAACAAAAAAATTTAAAACTTTTAATAATTTAAAATATAAATCTTTAATATTTACCTCACAGATTTAGAACCAAAACGTTAAAAATATAAACTTTAATGAAAATTTTATATACATAGAACGTACACACAAACAACCGTAATGGCGGTCTCTTATTAATAAACAACAATAACAAAAAATCATCATTTCCGAGTTTTTATACCAAAAACCGGAAAACAGTGCCTTACCGTTTCAACTTTTCAGTTTTGTTATACTTGGGTTTTGTTATACTTGGGTATTACCGTAGTAGCATAAAGTTTAAGGTACCGATTCTAAAAAAATACGTTATTTTATCTAATAGATGAAGCGTACAGTACCATTTTGAACTTTCATTCAAATTTTTATCATTCGTAATTTTTAAAATTTCTATTATTTTTATTTTAAATAAACGTAAAACAAAAGAATGAAGTTGTTTTTCATATAACTAATGGCTTGGTTACAACACAAACATATTTATATTTTGGTTTTTGTCTATTTTTAGTTCTTTGTTATATGAAGCGTTTTGGTATTTGTTGTTGTTTTTTAATTACAATCTCAATGAAATGTGAATTTTTTATAAAATGATCTCATAGTATGGGTAGCAAAGTAGATGGTCACCTCAATTCAAGAACTGATCCCATTGTGCTGGATTTAACAGAATACTTGAATATTAAGAATAAAATAAATGTTAATGAAATATTAATATTTCAAGTGAAAACGCACGTAACTTTAAATCACGATTCAAGATTGTGATTGTATCTATGGGGATAATAAATCTCTATTGCTCATTTTCCGCGAATGATTCATTATTTGTATATACCATACATAACATCTACTGGTCGCATTAATATTTTTAAACCAAAAATTTCTTTTGTTTCTGTTTTTACACTTTTGGTGTAGACTGGAAGCACAGAGAAATCACAATCAGAGACCTAAACAAAAGGAAAATTCTTTGATAAATCAATTTCACGATGTCGTTACAAATGGAAAAATATCTCTAGCGGCTGTTTATAGAAATGCTTAGCTGAAACTCAAACCCTGTTTTGGTGTATTTGCTCAACATACACATTTCTCGCTCAATATATTTTTTCAATACGCGCACGTACAAATAAAAAATATTATATTTGTTTGTACAGTATAGCACCCAAATTTTCTTCAAAATTTGTTTTTTATTTTTATTCTACTATTAAAGTAGTGTACGAGTACGATGTGTTTACTATAAGCAAATACATAATGAAATGAAAACCCACACGTTCTTATTATGTACTAGCCACTGACATTGTTTAATCAAAGAGTTCTATTAGCTATTATCATGCTTATACTTGTTATCGATTTGAGCTTGTATACGACCTTGGAGGCGTTCAGTGCCCATTTAAAGTTTGGGAATAGGTTGAGGTCGTTTCGGCCCCAATTCCTCTGATCATTCGCTTTACCAGATAAGACTATTTTCCCAAATATTAATATGCACCAGCTATCCTGAGGGATTATTTTATATAAATGCAGTTACAAACATAACACAAACATACACCGTGATATCAACATCGAAACACTAGCACATACAATACAGCAGTACACCAAAATAAAAATACCCCACAAAATGAGAATAATTAATATCCAACACATTAGCTCTGGAAATATTATGGAGGCAGCCTAGATATCGACGCTTTAAAAGAAAAGATCCTTTAGATTTAGCTAACTAATTCTTATAAAAACTAACCAAATAGAGCATATCAATATTAAGAACTAACATAGGTTAAGTCTTAAGAAATTCTGTTTAATTAGCTGGAAAAATTTGAATACATCTTGTGAGTTTCCTAAGATGGGAAAGATTCAAGAATAAAGCCAAAGGGAGTTTAACAAAAAATGTTTTTTTTAAGTACAGATCGACATACATAATGTATACTATGCACACTATGCACATTGCACCTGTTTAACACTGCTTCCTTTAAAAAACAACGGCAACAGAAAAATAAATTTTTTCTTAAGGATAAGTTTTTGATTTTTTCGTATCCGATGCCTATCATCCTCAAATAATTTTATCTTAAATTTTTTCATTTACATTTCATGTAACACACCAAAACATTATATTCAATGTAGCTACATACACCTAAACAGATTCAATCCTTTTCATGATCACGTATTTAATTTTCATATAGCTAAACGAAAACGAATCCCTATCGTCTACACATATTATTTAAATAGTATATGTATATAGGAGTATGTACAGTGCTGGGAAAAAAGAATTGGGCAAACGTATTTTATTGCAAATTCGAGTCTTTTTTGCTAAAATTACAAAACTTTTGAAAGCAATTGGCTTATTGTTTCATTTTAAATACATGTATGACGTAATTTTTTGAAAAAAATAAATTACCTGCAATTTAGGGGCAAAACTCCAAAAAATGCCAAATATTCAAAATACGTTGATTAGAGTTAAAGTAATGGAATAAATTAAACACCTATTTTTTAATTTTTTTTTTATATTGATTTATAGAAGTTCTATATTTAATATTAATATTTTATTGAACCGCCATTTGCTTTTGTTACAGCGAAACACCTCCGATTCATTGAATTTGATAAATTTTTCAAAGTAGTAGGAGGTATGGACTCCCAAATCGCCATCAACAAATTTTTTAAAGCTTGAATCGATTCTGAGCGCTTTCTTTCTACTTCTAGCTTCATTAGAAACCAAATATTTTCAATGGGATTTAAGTCTGGACTATACGGGCGCCAACTCAACACATCGATACTTCTTTCTTCGAAGTACATTTTTACCTTTAAATGAAGATATAAGAAAAAAACAAGTTTTTAACAAATTATTTATGTTTATCTGAAAGGCAATTTTTCTATCTACAATTCAAAATTAATAACTCACAACTTTGGCGGTATGGCACGGAGCGTTGTCCTGTTAAAAAATAAATTTGCAAGTCTCGCCAAAAAGCTTTAACACAGAAGGCTCAAATTCGTTGTGTAGGACCTGCAGATAAACAGCTGTTGTAATGCTGGAACTAAGGAAGCACAATCGACCGGTTTCATTTCCAGAAAAGCATCCCCAGACCATAACTCCCTCATTTTTTGGTGGAAGTCTTAAAAGACATTCGTTGCTAAGCCTCTCGCTCGGTTTTCTTCTTACGAGAATTCTTTCATCTCCAACATGCAGCTTGAATTTTGATTCATCGGAGAAAATCACAATACCACATCTCTGGACTCCAAGAAACATGCTCCTGGGCCCATACAAAACGGGTTTTTTCACTAGTAATGTGAACTCAGGCTTCTGGAATGATTTAAGTGCTCTCAAACCAGCTTTAACAAGTCTTTTTCTCACAAAGCTGACTGAAATTTCTTATCCCGTCGCTCGCTTAACATCCCGTCTTATGCCCGATGAAGTTTTAAAACGGTTTCGACGACATTGTAACATTTTGAAACGATCTTCCACTGGCGTTGTCTTTCTGGGCCTTCCAGAGCCTCGCTTCATATTTAATCTTTCTGCTATTTCACGCGAGGTTAAATTTTCTCGCGCTAAAATCAACATACTGCTTTTACACTGCTCACTAACTTTTCCCATTTTTTTAAACTAAAATTGCACTTTATTCTTTATTTGACTAGGATCACTTACAGAATAGCTTAATCTTACAAAATATGCACTTTTTATACTGAAAAAAAATTACAGGCAATAAAACATCTGCACCCTAATTGCTTGACCAATTTTTTCACATCAGTTGCGGGGTTGTACCGGTGTTATAAGAACACATCTATAAAGATAGAACTTCTATAAATCAATAAAAAAACAAAAAAAAAATTAAAAAATAGGTGTTTAATTTATTTCATTACTTTAACACTAATCAACGTATTTTGAATATTTTTGCATTTTTCGGGGTTTTGCCCCTAAATTGCAGGTATTTATTTTTTTCAAAAAATTACGCCATACATGTATTTGAAATTGATTGATTGATTGATTGATTTGAATGTACGACCAAGTTCTTAGGCTTGAGTTCCCGGATGACGCCGGGTCCACCGTACACCCTTTTTTACACATAACAAAACCGAAGGATTGGATAGGTTAGTTAAGTGGGACAGAATCGGCCCGGTTACAGACACCTAGGTATAGCCGATAGTTAGTAACACAAAGGCAACACAATTCTAATCTACTAGATGAAGGATAAAGGCTTAATAGGTTAATGGATAACGATGGTATTGGTCTTCAACAATTGCTTCTTTAAAACGGCAACCTAAGAAAAAATATTATTATTTCACATGCATCTGGAATTTTCCTGAAATTTAATTCTATTAATACTTTTCGGCTTCCTAACCAAAATTGGTTGACTCGACCCGTTACAGACACCTATGTAAAGTCGTTAGTAATAAAATGACAACACAATTCTAAACTACACAATCAGCCATTACGATGAAGCATTAATTCACAAGCATCTGTAAATTTCCTGAAATTTAATTCTAAATTCATATTTTCCGGCTTCCTAAACAATTGAAACATTTAGTAATTTAATTATTCTGCAACTCCGCAACTTACAGTAGAATTTCCTGAAACCAAAGTTATTTGAACTATATTCAAAATAACTCTAAAATTCATTAGTATTTAACCGTTGAATTGGGCGAACACGAAATAGCAAAAAAAAAAAATAAAATAAAAACAGATTAACTAGATTAACTACCGGATTGCATTCAAATATCCCTTAAAATATCCATCCTTTAAAATATCCTAAATAATTTAGAATTCGCAAAAATTTCGTATGTTTACTAAAAATTTTTTATAAAACTGATGAATTTTTCCCGACGCCCATCCTTTTTCACAAGGAAACAAAAACTTTTATCACTACTTTTGCACTAGTTCTGGAACTTCTTCTACGTTTGCTGGGGATATATCACATACAATTAATCTTAGACATGACACATGCGACTCGTCTATGACTTGTCACCTCGTAATAGACTTGTCATAAACGACTCATCTCAGACTGGTAACAAACGTAAATTAGTAATTAGAGTGTCGTCAATGGCTTTTCGGTAATATTTAAGTAAAGGCAACTAGATAAAATTTGAAAAAATTATTCTAAAATGAACGATAAATAAGTTTATTTTATAATTTTTATAATTAAATATAAATCGTACCAGTATCTTAAAAGAGGGATAATATGTACTCGTATATTAAATATATTTGAATGAGATTTCCTGAGAACCGAATAATTTTAATATAATAGCTCGGCACTGTACATGTAGATTAATATTTAGGGTTGATTTGAAATTGGGAATTAATAATTATAATTCTTGTACTAAAACAGTCAAGATTGGCAACGTTGCATTTTATGACAAACATCCAGTCGTTGGTGTATTGAAGTATACAAACCTTCTCTTTCTTTTCAATAATTATATTAATTATATCAAATATTTCTAGCTTTTCAGTTACATAGATATAACGAAGTTGCCGATAAACAATTCTTTATGTTAAGATTGTTAAAATTCCAAATCCAATGCAAATAATATTTCTTTTTATAAAGCAAAAATATCGCTAATAAGCTGTGAGAAAATACTAGTAACCCATTGAGTGTCACAAAAAGGCAATTTTGCGGTAAATAATAGGATTCGTTACCAACTGCAACATAGTTGCAATTAATCTTGCAAAAATGATAGATTATGAAATACAATATAGAAAACAGCTAATCATAAATTACCTACACTATATTCTCAATGCACAGAAGAAATACGGAAACGGAAAATTCTATCGCTAATCAAACCAAAATAAAAATATAACAATTTATTACACAAACGCTGAATAATAGGATGAAGGAACATCACCAAAATAGCTCTCTCCGAAAATCTCCGAAATCAAAGCGTGGAAGAAACCACCTCTACAAACAATCGTAGTAAAATGTACCAAGAGAATTATGCAATGTCCATCCAGGAGCTAAAATTACCTCGAAACGATCCCAACAGACGGCATGAATCTTCCCACCATGAAACCACTACCATCCACCAAGCGACCTCCTGCCAACACCACCATTCAACAAAAACCACGCTTCACAAAGCCGTGACGAATCCATGACTGATCACAAACGAACCATGGCAACCCTACAGCCCAAAAACTTCAGCGTACGACCGATCATACCAAAACTCCCAAAATGATTCAGCCCCCGCCAAATCGACGGCAAACTCCAACAAAAACACCCGAAGAATTCAGCAAAGAAACCAATTTGGACATACAAATCCAACATTCAGGCAATGATTCAATACAAAACTGCAAATCCGCCCTCATACACTAACAAATGAGAACTACCTCAAGTCCTAAACAAAACAACTCAAAACAGTCAAAAATACCTTATAAATACAGGTAACGACAGAACACACATGAACACAACTCTCCGCAAGTTGAGAAACACAACGTTCAACGAACAACCACCACAAACCGCAGACACCGAGCCATTACTCACCATGAACGAAACCCATTCAAATCACTCCAAATATCAAAAAAGATTGAGACAACATCCACCCCTTGCCGATGACGCCAACCCAGGTCGACAAGGAGAGGTCAACGTCAGCCGCCCCTCCACAACGACGGCAAAAAATCTCACAAAGTTAACAAAAGTCTAAATTATTATACATATAACAAATCAACAAATTATGAACAATTAAAGTCTAATCGACTTTCCCAATTCACAAATTGAATCATCCACATTCAAGAACATTTAGTGCAAATCCAAAGAAATTCGCCCATTTAGACAACGTAATACGAAGTCTTAGTGTAATCCACTACAAAAATATAAATACAACCGTGAGATAGCAGAGAATATTATACGATCATTTTGTTTATATTTTGCGCATCCCATACACCATATTTTCACTTATATGTATATCCTTAAATAAAAAAATTAAAAGAAATAAGGATTTCAGTACAACATGCAATAAAGACTTGATATCCAAATTTTAAATTAGCTTTTTGGTCGTGATTTGTTCAACTTTTCCAAGAAAATACCATCTACTCATATAACGAAATTCAACAAAATCACTGTGTACATAAAAAACTATAAACAATACGTATGCGAGAGGAAAAACAAAATTATAAAAATTAGAGACCACGACAGTATTTTTCATAGAAACAGATTACATAGAATGAATGCTAGCAACTGTCGTCACAAACTGTTTCATACCACAACAACACAAATAACTCATCCATACGATTCATTGATTATTATGTAATAAAATATAATGTATAATGTAACATAAAGTAATAAAAATAACACTTATCTTAAGCATCCTTTGTAATCAAAAAAGTCCTACAAATTGAATATTAACATACAATGCGTACGATGCATTCAAACAACGGTGTCGAAAAACATATAAACGAAATTGTTATATACATATCCCACACCATTGCAAGCGCACCGCACACATTAATATATTAACACAATACGTATAACTTTTCACTTTACTTATTACTTCTTTCCACACAAATTATTATTAATATTATTATTTATTTATTTCATAAGACATATATTAATAAATAATATTATGATTAATATTATAATTAATCAATTATTAACACATATTTAAACTATTTATTTATTTATTTAAAGAAGAGACAAAAATCACGACTTTCCTTTACGACGTTCAATCGCCGACCACGCCATACATGTATTTGAAATGAAACAATATGCCAATTGCTTTCAAAAGTTTTGTAATTTTAGCAAAAAAGACTCCAATTTGCAATAAAATATGTTTCCCAATTTTTCCCCCCAGCACGGTATGTACATAATACGAGCGTGTGGGTTTTCATTTCATTATGTATAAATCATACGTAATGAAGCATTGTTTATTTTTTTTGTTTGTTACCTTTTGCTTATAGTAAACACACCATACTCGTACACTACTTTAATAGTAGAATAAAAATAAAAAACAAATTTTGAAGAAAATTTGGGTACTGTACTGTACAAACAAATATAATATTTTTTATTTGTATGTGCGCGTGTTAAAAAAATATATTGAGCGAGAAATGTGTATGTTGAGCAAATAGACCAAAATGGAGTTTGAGTTTTAGCTAAGCATTTCTATAAACAGCCGCTAGAGATATTTTTCCATTTGTAACGACATCGAGAAATTGATTTATCACAGAATTTTCCTTTTGTTTAGTCTCTGATTGTGATTTCTCTGTGCTGGAAGTCTGGTAAATTTCACAAATTATTAAGTCCGCTGAGTAAAACATTTCAAACTGATATTAAATGTGTAAATGACTTTCCAAAAATTTATATTTTTTAACTATTTTTTAACTGTTGGTGGTACATTCCATGAGGAAATTTGGCATCCTCAACGATATTATTTCAAATTTTATAATTTACAACAGGGAGATGAGAGAAACCATAATCGAATGAGATTAGATCCCGCTCAACGTGATACATCCATCGTGTATCAGTTCTTCCGTCAGTTCTACTCTCCAACGAAACTGAGTTTTCAACTTGCTGACTCTAGAATTTAGTGAATTTTCTATGACTCCAATTAACCATATACATTTTTTCGAGATGGTTTCGTTTATCATAATTCATTCATAATTACAAATTACGAATGAATCGCAATAATTTTGCAACCGCTCAAATACAACAAGCCTCTGGATTTGTCTTACCGTTAGCATTAACCACTCGACACTAATAGCGACCACTAATCTAACCAGTGCAATGTTCAGATGTTAATTTTAGAATGCCTTAATAAATGTGTAAAAGTGAATGACGCGTTTGATTGAATGATCATTTTGTAAAGCCCTTCCTCGCCTAAACTCTTACGCCAACGTGTTAGTTAACTAGGATCATATAAGGCCCCACAGTTTACTTACCTCATAAGAACTCTTTGATTTATTTATTGTCACTAAATATTATTATTAATAGTTTATACTAAACTGCTTCGATGACTAAACTACTCAATTTTTTTTCAATATGTTGATTACTCTTCTTGCATACACACAAACTTTACTCTGTATGCTATACGGCGTTCAACAAACAAAAGACATCATACCGGAAAATGGTAATATCCTAAATGAAAACTACCTTAAAAATAAAAAACAGTTTACCGAAATGAATGATAAATAAACAAAGTTCATGCTCAGGAGAATGGAAATTTAATTTTCTGCCGCAATTACGAGGTATAGATAGATAAATAAAGTCAAAAAAAAAATTGAAAAGAAAATTTCCATAGCAATCGTATGAAAGTGTTTTTTCTTGTTTACGTTATTTGGGCCTGCATACATACAGGCTGGCTGAGACCAAATGTTACTCACTTTTTGACAGATTGAAGTTTGGTTAGTTGTTTACATGTGGTCAACAAATAATTGTTCTAAATTAATATCTTCATAAAAAAAATCGTAATGGAATACAAACGTAATAGTGTAATTGCACTGTATTTGTATGGAAATTCACAAACAGCAATAGTTCGTCAGCTCCAGCATTTGAATGTGAATAAAATGTTTGTGTATCGAACCATAACTCGATATAACGAAACTGGTAGCATCGCTAAACGCAACAGAGGCGGTCCTAAAAAGACAGAAACATCAAAAGAAATTATACGAAATGTGAAGAAACGAATCCAACGAAATCCTCGTCAAAGTGCCAATCAATTAGCCGCACGTCTACATGTTTCACGATACAGCATTCAAACCATATTGAAAAATGAACTACACTTGAAGCCCTACAAGATACAAAAAGTTCAAGATCTTACGGAGGCACAAAAAAAAGTTAGGTTTGAAAGAACACGAGCATTGAAAGCCTTGGCCGAACGTGATGAGATTCCAAAAATTGTCTTTTCTGATGAGAAAATTTTTACCATTCAACAGTATGTGGATAAACAAAATGATCGTGTTTGGTTAGAGCACAAGTCCAACGATAATTTGGACACAAGAGTTGCCATGCGCAAGCTATCACCAGCTTATGTTATGGTTTGGGCTGCAGTGACTGCAGATGGACGCACTCCTCTGGTTTTCATCGAACATGGAGTCAAGGTAAACCAAGAGGTGTACCGCCAAAAGATCCTAAACGATGCTTTGCTACCTTGGGCACGTAAACACTTTGGTACGAACCGTTGGACATTCCAAGAGGACTCGGCACCGTCACACAAAGCTCGAGCGACACAGCAATTTTTACAAAATTGCGTTCCGCGGCTGATTTCGTCGAAAGAATGGCCACCATATTCACCAGACTTGAATCCCATAGATTTCTCCATATGGTCCATTTTGGAGAGTAAGGTGTCCACTAAAAAATATGAAAGTATTGATGCATTGAAGTCAGCTCTTGTTAGAGAATGGAATAAAATTCCGCAAGCTCACGTTCGGTCAGCATGCAATGCTTTCTATGGAAGACTGAATCAAATAATCAGAGCCAAAGGAGGTCATATCGAGCAGTAAAATGTTTTTTCCATAAAATGTAATATGTTTTCAACATATTCCACGAAATTTCAATAAAAAATAATCAAAATTAAAAAAAATTACAGCTTTTTCATTTGGTAACACTTGGTCTCAGCCACCCTGTATAAACCGGATTTTTTTATAATTTCTTCAACTTGGCCGTATACATATACGCAGTGGTTGTGCTATAGAAAAATTATTACCAAAAGCCGGAAATATTAGTTAAGAAGTTTTGAAAATAAGATTTAATTTTTATGATAAAATATAAACTTTCGTAATCCATATGTGCGATTGATGATAAAAAAATAAATTCTAATGTGAGTTTAATGTTAATTTTGGGAACCGTCTAAAATTACCGGTTACGAAACGAACGATAAGAAAAATTACGTTATTTTGTGTTGTCATGAATGAAAATTGAAACGAAATTAATGGAATTGATTGAAACTCAAACTAATTATAATTTATAAAAATCTAAGGTTTAGTTATAAGATCAAACAACAAACAAAACCAATATTTACTAACATAAAATATAGTTGCAACAGTGTGTTTAATTATGTGGGCCTTTAGAATTAAAATTTGACGTGGTATACAAGATTGACCACGGACAACATTAATTACCGGTGAGAAAAACGTATGAGTCTTTGATGATACAGCGCAGTTTACGTATCTTTAGTGTTTAACATGTAAAGTTAAACAACCACGTTTCCCAGTATACACTTGGAACAAATTATAAGTGCCACTCTAATCAAGCGTTAGTTATGAACTTTTAATTAAAATTATTACTATATTAATAAATATAAGTTCAATAATTATAAATAATTTTATCATAAAACTAAAATAAATACAATTTAATATAAATAACATAAAATATAATAAATTCAATAAATTAATAAAACAATAATAAATTAATTATGCAAAGAAATAATATATAACGAAGCAAAATAAAAGTACCTTAACATAAATTAGTACAACTATAGTACTCAAGTATTTTTATTTCCGAAAACGTCTGCATTTTCCTGACATTTTGATGTAATCATCACCGACATTGGTCAGTAAAAGTATCCTAAATTTTAAATATTTCCTATGAACGTTGTAGCTAAAAGTCGGACAAATTGAAAAATTTCAAAAAATACACCAATTTTTAAATCGGGCAAACAAGACGATATTACATGCTACAGATGAATATCAACTACATCATCAATTCCAAAATTGTTTGAATTAGTTTTATGCAACAACTTTAAATCCACAATTGCACGTCATATATCAATAAACCAGCATGGGTTTATGCCTGGCCGATCCACATCAACTGATTTGGTTGAATTCACCAGTAAAATAATTAATGAGATAGAAAACTATCATCAAGTTGATGTAGCGTACACGGATTTCAGTAAAGAATTTGATTCCATCTGCCATCAAAAAGCACTCCGGAGTTTATTCGCATTTGGGTTTTCACTCGAGTACATAAATTGGTTCAAGTCTTATCTATCAAACCGGCGACAATTTGTAATAATGGGAAATGAGAAATCAAACGTCATTAAAATTACGTCTGGTGTTCCCCAAGAATCGCACATCGGGCCGTGGATATTTATTGTTTTCATGGATCAAATAACCGAGATAATCAAAAACTCAAACGTGCTCATATTTGCTGATGACGTGAACATTTTTCGAACTGTTAATGGAACTTCAAGAAGTCACCGATAGATTAAGTGAGTGGTGTGATCGAAACTCGCTTTACTTAAATATTAAGAAATGCAAAATCAGGTATTTCCATCGTAAGAGAAATCCGCTAATTACTTCTTACAAAGTCAACAATGAAGTATTGCAAAGAGTCAATGAGATCATAGATCTAAGTGTTACATTTGTCGAAAATGCCAGTTTCAATAGGCATATTGAAAATTGTATTGCGAAAGCGAATTCCATGTTTGGATTTGTTAAAAGATGGACAGATGAATTTAAAGATATTCAAACCTTATGTTCACTCTATTTCGCTTACGTTCGATCTCAACTTGAATACGGTGTACCGGTCTGGAAACCATTCTATGTACATATTAAAAGAATTGAAAGCATTCAAAAGAAGTTTCTCATTTTCTTGTTAAAGAAAAGTGACTGGGATTACGACCACAATTTACCATTCCATGAAAATGTGGCTCGATTACCTCTGTACTCAACAAGATGCACGAATTACAAAATATGCACGCTTGAAAATAGACGACTTCTCTTTGCTTCAATTTCATCAATTCATGTGCCTTGCAGAACATTTCGAAACCATGACTTTTTAGCACTAGAACACCATTCCTCAAACTATGGAGAAAATAACCCCATTAATAGGTCGTCTAAATCTTTCAACATCGTCGACGACCTATTTGACTTTAATTTATCAAAGGACAACTTCAAAAATACACTTAAGAAATATTTTTTAAATTCTTAATTGTTAAATCAAGATTTGATTTATATTTTTGTGTTTTAATTTCTTTATTTTATTTTTTTAATATTTTTGTTTTAATTTAAATTCTGAAATCATACATGTAAATCAGAGAATAGATTTCTTTAAATAAATAAATGAATAATGAATTTGAGTAAACAAAAATTTGTGCACGCGTGAGTGCTTCAAAGCGGCGGGGTTTGTACATTAAATATTATGGCGACATTATATTTTGTAAGGGAAATAAAACAAAAAAATATGTTAGATAATTTAAAAAAAAAATTATTTGAAATTTATTTGTTAATACAATAATTTAATATTTAATATTACAATACAAATTTTAAGCAGCAGAAATTATTATTTACTTTTGGAACGATTTATTTTAAAAAATGATAACACTATTGAAAAATTTTCATTATTCACTATATTTTAAAATAACAATAAAATTTTCACTTCACAAAAATTATGATGTACTTAATGGCGTCGCAAACCATACTGTGTTTTTATATCCCAGTATGCAATTTTTCCACACTGTGGAAAAAACAGCTCCAATTCCACACTGAATTCCGTACTACAAAATAACAAAGACACAAAAATATCGATTTTAGAGAAAAATAAATTTCTTTCTCTTTCATTCGCGAAATTTTAATTTTTTTTTGTTAGTTTTGTTATTATTGTTTTGTATTCTTCCTTCAGTATAATATAGCACTTGACAGGATAGCACGCACATTTTTGTGTTTTTCGCGATTTTATGTTAACTTGTGTTTTTTGTGTATTTAAATTATTTAATAATCTTTAAATTACTTATATTTACTTCATACTATGTACTCGTATATGTATAATAATTATATTTTGTGTTTGTGATCAATAAATTTAGATGTAAAAATGGTAATAATTTTAAAATGGCGTCGTCATGAGATGATGGAAATTTCCGATCTTATCGATTTTTATTTTTCAAGGTTGTGTGTATTGGAATGTAAAATTGGATGGCGCTTACGGATGAATATGGATGGGTTTTATAAAATGTAATATTAAGTGTATGTTTATGTCAATAAAAAATTAATATTTCTTTTATAATAAATGCAAAATTTTGTTTTATTTCGAATAAAAATTATTATTCCAACTGAAAAATATATACAAGCACGTTCCTCTTTTTTCATGCATAAACGTGCCTGAAATCAGTATGGAAAAGACTATGGAAAAAACGTCAAATTCCGTCTAAATTCCACCTATTTTCCCATTTTGTTTTTTCTCTTTTTAGTCGGGATTCACACCCACACTGGAATTTTTGTGACTCTTTTCTTTGGCGAGTAGTATGGATTTCCGTGTATTATACGTGTTTCTTTCCATAGAAAGAGTGTGGTTTTTGAGAGCGAATATAAACGGAATTCCGTCGGCATTGCATATTGGGATATATAGGGTTTTCCAATAGGAATGATATGATTTTTAAGTGACGTTTCGGCCATTTGTAATATGTCATGACCTATCATTTTTTGTTTCATTGTATTCAGTAATGTTTACAATTTCATCATGGTGAGATATACGCAAGAACAACGTTTACAAATTGCAATTACAAACGATAACGATTTTTTTAAGAAAATCATCTTCTCCGATGAGGCTCACTTTCATCTGAGTGGTACGGTAAATAAACAAAACTGTCGATTCTGGTGCGAAGAAAATCCACAAATTATTCATGAAAAAAGATTACATTCACCTAAATTGACAGTTTGGTGTGGTTTTTGGTCTAGTAGAATCATCGGTCCGTATTTTTTTCGAAATGAAGCTGGTAACACCGTTACTGTCAATAAAGATCGGGATAGATCGATGATAACCAAATTTTTATGGCCGAAATTGGAAGAAGTTGATCTTGACAACATTTGGTTCCAACAAAACGGGGCTACGTGCCACACAGCAAGTGCAACAATTAAATTATTGCGAGAAAAGTTTGGATCATATTACTCTTATTGGAAAACCCTATATTATTCTATTCTCAATACCATAAACATTATAAACCCAAAATGTTCAACCTTTTCCGACTATCACGTCATATTTTCGGAAAAAATGTAGTACATTAATATTTTTGTCCGTTCCCAACCCAAGTATTTTTATATCCGAAAATTTTTGAATTTTTCTGACATCTTGCTGAAATCATCACCGACTTTTTTCAGCACGAATGTCCGATATTATCTAAGATTTACTATGAATGTTGTCGCCAAAACTCGGAAATGATGAAAAGAAAAAGTTAGGGTATGTAATACTTTTCCGGTAAAAAAGTGGGTGGAGCTTATTTTCGATTTTAGCGGCATATTTTAAATTTTGAATTTTTCTTTACTCTACTTTAGGAAATTCTTCTGCAAGTTGCGGAGTTGCAGGAGGTGAAAATTAAATTAATAAATGTGTATTTATTTATTTAGTATAAAATTTTTATTTAGTATAAAATTCCAGGTATTTTTCAAACGCTGGAGAAATTATTTTAGTATATTGTATTAGTATTGACATTGTGTTACTAACTATCGATTTTACTTATCCTTTTAACCTAATAAACCATTATCCTTCTTGTAGATTAGTATTGTGTTGTCTTTGTGTCACTAACTATCGACTAACTATCGGCTATATGTGTCTGTAACCGAGCCGATTCTGTCCCACTTAATTAACCTATCCAATCCTTCAGTTTTGTTATGTGTAAAAAGAGTGTACGGTATTCAAGAGTAAGAACTTGGTCGTACATTTATAATCAATCAATCAATCAATATTTTAAATTTTGAATTTTTAAATAAAAACAAAAAATTAATTCATTTCAGTAAATGTTTCATTTATAACAAATAATTATTTATTATATTTGATTTTTAAATGCACTGTGTGAAAACACACACAGTTCCACATTAAAATATTAAACATAAATTATGAAAAATCGGAAATATCTCAAATTAATACAATCACAGTTGTAAATTACAGACTAATTAAATTTAATTAATCGAAATTCTCCCCTAAAGAGATGGAAAATTGATTTTCGGTTTATTCTAGATGCTCCTCAATAAACATTAAAGGATTCAAAAATTCGGGTTGAGTGTCGGCTTTGACTTTTGAAGTTTTCTTTGCTGTTCCAATTTTATTCGCCTTTGTTGGGTCCGTTTCGACATTTTCTAGTTGTTTAAATAAAAAATAAATTGAAATTGTAGGTTGTAGGTTAGTAAAGCTAAGCTTTGTTTAAGTGTAAATAATTATTTAAAAATGGTAAACGATTACCCTGATATTCGCTGGCAGCCTATGTAAACAAATAATGGGAACGCATAACCTCACATTTAACAAAAAAATTTAAAACTTTTAATAATTTAAAATATAAATCTTTAATATTTACCTCACAGATTTAGAACCAAAACGTTAAAAATATAAACTTTAATGAAAATTTTATATACATAGAACGTACACACAAACAACCGTAATGGCGTCTCACCTCAACTCAACAAGAAAAATCGATATGTGTTTATTAATAAACAACAATAACAAAAAATCATCATTTCCGATTTTTTATACCAAAAACCGGAAAACAGTGCCTTACCGGTTCAACTTTTCAGTTTTGTTATACTTAGGAAGTATTTTTATAACCGAAAATTTTTGATTTTTTCTGACATCTAGCTGAAATCATCACCGACTTTTTTCAGCACGAATGTCCGATTTTATCTAAGATTTACTATGAATGTTGTCGCCAAAGCTCGGAAATGATGAAAAAAAAAGTTAGGTTATCTAATACTTTTCCGGTAAAAAAGTGGGTGGAGCTTATTTTCGATTTTAGCGGCATATTTTTAATTTTGAATTTTTAAATAAAAACAAAAAATTAATTCATTTCAGTAAATGTTTCATTTATAACAAATAATTACTTATTATATTTGATTTTTAAATGCACTGTGTGAAAACACACACATAGTTCCATATTAAAATATTAAACATAAATTATGAAAAATCGGAAATATATTTAATTAATACAATCACAGTTGTAAATTACAGACTAATTAAATTTAATTAATCGAAATTCTCCCCTAAAGAGATGGAAAATTGATTTTCGGTTTATTCTAGATGCTCCTCAATAAACATTAAAGGATTCAAAAGTTCGGGTTGAGTGTCGGCTTTGACTTTTGAAGTTTTCTTTGCTGTTCCAACTTTATTCGCCTTTGTTGGGTCCGTTTCGACATTTTCTAGTTGCTGAAATAAAAAATAAATTGAAATTGTAGATTGTAGATTAGTAGAGCTAACATTTAACAAAAAAATTTAAAACTTTTAATAATTTAAAATATAAATCTTTAATATTTACCTCACAGATTTAGATCCAAAACGTTAAAAATATAAACTTTAATGAAAATTAATAATACAAAAATTTTATATATTTACATAGAGCGTACACACAAACAACCGTAATGGCGGTCTCTTATTAATAAACTACAATAACAAAAAATCATCATTTCCGAGTTTTTATACCAAAAACCGGAAAACAGTGCCTTACCGTTTCAACTTTTCAGTTTTGTTATACTTGGGTTTTGTTATACTTGGGTATTACCGTAGTAGCATAAAGTTTAAGGTACCGATTCTAAAAAAATACGTTATTTTATCTAATAGATGGAGCGTACAGTACCATTTTGAACTTTCATTCAAATTTTTATCATTCGTAATTTTTAAAATTTCTATTATTTTTATTTTAAATAAACGTAAAACAAAAGAATGAAGTTGTTTTTCATATAACTAATGGCTTGGTTACAACACAAACATATTTATATTTTGGTTTTTGTCTATTTTTAGTTCTTTGTTATATGAAGCGTTTTGGTATTTGTTGTTGTTTTTTAATTACAATCTCAATGAAATGTGAATTTTTTATAAAATGATCTCATAGTATGAGTAGCAAAGTAGATGGTCACCTCAATTCAAGAACTGATCCCATTGTGCTGGATTTAACAGAATACTTGAATATTAAGAATAAAATAAATGTTAATGAAATATTAATATTTCAAGTGAAAACGCACGTAACTTTAAATCACGATTCAAGATTGTGATTGTATCTATGGGGATAATAAATCTGTATTGCTCATTTTCCGCGAATGATTCATTATTTGTATATACCATACATAACATCTACTGGTCGCATTAATATTTGTAAACCAAAAATTTCTTTTGTTTCTGTTTTTACACTTTTGGTGTAGACTGGAAGCACAGAGAAATCACAATCAGAGACCTAAACAAAAGGAAAATTCTTTGATAAATCAATTTCACGATGTCGTTACAAATGGAAAAATATCTCTAGCGGCTGTTTATAGAAATGCTTAGCTGAAACTCAAACCCTGTTTTGGTGTATTTGCTCAACATACACATTTCTCGCTCAATATATTTTTTCAATACGCGCACGTACAAATAAAAAATATTATATTTGTTTGTACAGTATAGCACCCAAATTTTCTTCAAAATTTGTTTTTTATTTTTATTCTACTATTAAAGTAGTGCACGAGTACGATGTGTTTACTATAAGCAAATACATAATGAAATGAAAACCCACACGTTCTTATTATGTACTAGCCACTGACATTGTTTAATCAAAGAGTTCTATTAGCTATTATCATGCGTATACTTGTTATCGATTTGAGCTTGTATACGACCTTGGAGGCGTTCAGTGCCCATTTAAAGTTTGGGAATAGGTTGAGGTCGTTTCGGCCCCAATTCCTCTGATCATTCGCTTTACCAGATAAGACTATTTTCCCAAATATTAATATGCACCAGCTATCCTGAGGGATTATTTTATATAAATGCAGTTACAAACATAACACAAACATACACCGTGATATCAACATCGAAACACTAGCACATACAATACAGCAGTACACCAAAATAAAAATACCCCACAAAATGAGAATAATTAATATCCAACACATTAGCTCTGGAAATATTATGGAGGCAGCCTAGATATCGACGCTTTAAAAGAAAAGATCCTTTAGATTTAGCTAACTAATTCTTATAAAAACTAACCAAATAGAGCATATCAATATTAAGAACTAACATAGGTTAAGTCTTAAGAAATTCTGTTTAATTAGCTGGAAAAATTTGAATACATCTTGTGAGTTTCCTAAGATGGGAAAGATTCAAGAATAAAGCCAAAGGGAGTTTAACAAAAAATGTTTTTTTTAAGTACAGATCGACATACATAATGTATACTATGCACACTATGCACATTGCACCTGTTTAACACTGCTTCCTTTAAAAAACAACGGCAACAGAAAAATAAATTTTTTCTTAAGGATAAGTTTTTGATTTTTTCGTATCCGATGCCTATCATCCTCAAATAATTTTATCTTAAAATTTTTCATTTACATTTCATGTAACACACCAAAACATTATATTCAATGTAGCTACATACACCTAAACAGATTCAATCCTTTTCATGATCACGTATTTAATTTTCATATAGCTAAACGAAAACGAATCTCTATCGTCTACACATATTATTTAAATAGTATATGTATATAGGAGTATATACAGTGCTGGGAAAAAAGAATTGGGCAAACGTATTTTATTGCAAATTCGAGTCTTTTTTGCTAAAATTACAAAACTTTTGAAAGCAATTGGCTTATTGTTTCATTTTAAATACATGTATGACGTAATTTTTTGAAAAAAATAAATTACCTGCAATTTAGGGGCAAAACTCCAAAAAATGCCAAATATTCAAAATACGTTGATTAGAGTTAAAGTAATGGAATAAATTAAACACCTATTTTTTAATTTTTTTTTTATATTGATTTATAGAAGTTCTATATTTAATATTAATATTTTATTGAACCGCCATTTGCTTTTGTTACAGCGAAACACCTCCGATTCATTGAATTTGATAAATTTTTCAAAGTAGTAGGAGGTATGGACTCCCAAATCGCCATCAACAAATTTTTTAAAGCTTGAATCGATTCTGAGCGCTTTCTTTCTACTTCTAGCTTCATTAGAAACCAAATATTTTCAATGGGATTTAAGTCTGGACTATACGGGCGCCAACTCAACACATCGATACTTCTTTCTTCGAAGTACATTTTTACCTTTAAATGAAGATATAAGAAAAAAACAAGTTTTTAACAAATTATTTATGTTTATCTGAAAGGCAATTTTTCTATCTACAATTCAAAATTAATAACTCACAACTTTGGCGGTATGGCACGGAGCGTTGTCCTGTTAAAAAATAAATTTGCAAGTCTCGCCAAAAAGCTTTAACACAGAAGGCTCAAATTCGTTGTGTAGGACCTGCAGATAAACAGCTGTTGTAATGCTGGAACTAAGGAAGCACAATCGACCGGTTTCATTTCCAGAAAAGCATCCCCAGACCATAACTCCCTCATTTTTTGGTGGAAGTCTTAAAAGACATTCGTTGCTAAGCCTCTCGCTCGATTTTCTTCTTACGAGAATTCTTTCATCTCCAACATGCAGCTTGAATTTTGATTCATCGGAGAAAATCACAATACCACATCTCTGGACTCCAAGAAACATGCTCCTGGGCCCATACAAAACGGGTTTTTTCACTAGTAATGTGAACTCAGGCTTCTGGAATGATTTAAGTGCTCTCAAACCAGCTTTAACAAGTCTTTTTCTCACAAAGCTGACTGAAATTTCTTATCCCGTCGCTCGCTCAACATCCCGTCTTATGCCCGATGAAGTTTTAAAACGGTTTCGACGACATTGTAACATTTTGAAACGATCTTCCACTGGCGTTGTCTTTCTGGGCCTTCCAGAGCCTCGCTTTCTTTGTGTACTGCTCATCTCTCGCATTTTTCAATATTCCACGCAACAGTACTTTTAGGAATATTTAATCTTTCTGCTATTTCACGCGAGGTTAAATTTTCTCGCGCCAAAATCAACATACTGCTTTTACACTGCTCACTAACTTTTCCCATTTTTTTAAACTAAAATTGCACTTTATTCTTTATTTGACTAGGATCACTTACAGAATAGCTTAATCTTACAAAATATGCACTTTTTATACTGAAAAAAAAAAATTACAGGCAATAAAACATCTGCACCCTAATTGCTTGACCAATTTTTTCACATCAGTTGCGGGGTTGTACCGGTGTTATAAGAACACATCTATAAAGATAGAACTTCTATAAATCAATAAAAAAACAAAAAAAAAAATTAAAAAATAGGTGTTTAATTTATTTCATTACTTTAACACTAATCAACGTATTTTGAATATTTTTGCATTTTTCGGGGTTTTGCCCCTAAATTGCAGGTATTTATTTTTTTCAAAAAATTACGCCATACATGTATTTGAAATTGATTGATTGATTGATTGATTTGAATGTACGACCAAGTTCTTAGGCTTGAGTTCCCGGATGACGCCGGGTCCACCGTACACCCTTTTTTACACATAACAAAACCGAAGGATTGGATAGGTTAGTTAAGTGGGACAGAATCGGCCCGGTTACAGACACCTAGGTATAGCCGATAGTTAGTAACACAAAGACAACACAATTCTAATCTACTAGATGAAGGATAAAGGCTTAATAGGTTAATGGATAACGATGGTATTGGTCTTCAACAATTGCTTCTTTAAAACGGCAACCTAAGAAAAAATATTATTATTTCACATGCATCTGGAATTTAAATTTAATTCTATTAATACTTTTCGGCTTCCTAACCAAAATTGGTTGACTCGACCCGTTACAGACACCTATGTAAAGTCGTTAGTAATAAAATGACAACACAATTCTAAACTACACAATCAGCCATTACGATGAAGCATTAATTCACAAGCATCTGTAAATTTCCTGAAATTTAATTCTAAATTCATATTTTCCGGCTTCCTAAACAATTGAAACATTTAGTAATTTAATTATTCTGCAACTCCGCAACTTACAGTAGAATTTCCTGAAACCAAAGTTATTTGAACTATATTCAAAATAACTCTAAAATTCATTAGTATTTAACCGTTGAATTGGGCGAACACGAAATAGCAAAAAAATAAAAATAAAATAAAAACAGATTAACTAGATTAACTACCGGATTGCATTCAAATATCCCTTAAAATATCCATCCTTTAAAATATTCTAAATAATTTAGAATTCGCAAAAATTTCGTATGTTTACTAAAAATTTTTTATAAAACTGATGAATTTTTCCCGACGCCCATCCTTTTTCACAAGGAAACAAAAACTTTTATCACTACTTTTGCACTAGTTCTGGAACTTCTTCTACGTTTGCTGGGGATATATCACATACAATTAATCTTAGACATGACACATGCGACTCGTCTATGACTTGTCACCTCGTAATAGACTTGTCATAAACGACTCATCTCAGACTGGTAACAAACGTAAATTAGTAATTAGAGTGTCGTCAATGGCTTTTCGGTAATATTTAAGTAAAGGCAACTAGATAAAATTTGAAAAAATTATTCTAAAATGAACGATAAATAAGTTTATTTTATAATTTTTATAATTAAATATAAATCGTACCAGTATCTTAAAAGAGGGATAATATGTACTCGTATATTAAATATATTTGAATGAGATTTCCTGAGAACCGAATAATTTTAATATAATAGCTCGGCACTGTACATGTAGATTAATATTTAGGGTTGATTTGAAATTGGGAATTAATAATTATAATTCTTGTACTAAAACAGTCAAGATTGGCAACGTTGCATTTTATGACAAACATCCAGTCGTTGGTGTATTGAAGTATACAAACCTTCTCTTTCTTTTCAATAATTATATTAATTATATCAAATATTTCTAGCTTTTCAGTTACATAGATATAACGAAGTTGCCGATAAACAATTCTTTATGTTAAGATTGTTAAAATTCCAAATCCAATGCAAATAATATTTCTTTTTATAAAGCAAAAATATCGCTAATAAGCTGTGAGAAAATACTAGTAACCCATTGAGTGTCACAAAAAGGCAATTTTGCGGTAAATAATAGGATTCGTTACCAACTGCAACATAGTTGCAATTAATCTTGCAAAAATGATAGATTATGAAATACAATATAGAAAACAGCTAATCATAAATTACCTACACTATATTCTCAATGCACAGAAGAAATACGGAAACGGAAAATTCTATCGCTAATCAAATCAAAATAAAAATATAACAATTTATTACACAAACGCTGAATAATAGGATGAAGGAACATCACCAAAATAGCTCTCTCCGAAAATCTCCGAAATCAAAGCGTGGAAGAAACCACCTCTACAAACAATCGTAGTAAAATGTACCAAGAGAATTATGCAATGTCCATCCAGGAGCTAAAATTACCTCGAAACGATCCCAACAGACGGCATGAATCTTCCCACCATGAAACCACTACCATCCACCAAGCGACCTCCTGCCAACACCACCATTCAACAAAAACCACGCTTCACAAAGCCGTGACGAATCCATGACTGATCACAAACGAACCATGGCAACCCTACAGCCCAAAAACTTCAGCGTACGACCGATCATACCAAAACTCCCAAAATGATTCAGCCCCCGCCAAATCGACGGCAAACTCCAACAAAAACACCCGAAGAATTCAGCAAAGAAACCAATTTGGACATACAAATCCAACATTCAGGCAATGATTCAATACAAAACTGCAAATCCGCCCTCATACACTAACAAATGAGAACTACCTCAAGTCCTAAACAAAACAACTCAAAACAGTCAAAAATACCTTATAAATACAGGTAACGACAGAACACACATGAACACAACTCTCCGCAAGTTGAGAAACACAACGTTCAACGAACAACCACCACAAACCGCAGACACCGAGCCATTACTCACCATGAACGAAACCCATTCAAATCACTCCAAATATCAAAAAAGATTGAGACAACATCCACCCCTTGCCGATGACGCCAACCCAGGTCGACAAGGAGAGGTCAACGTCAGCCGCCCCTCCACAACGACGGCAAAAAATCTCACAAAGTTAACAAAAGTCTAAATTATTATACATATAACAAATCAACAAATTATGAACAATTAAAGTCTAATCGACTTTCCCAATTCACAAATTGAATCATCCACATTCAAGAACATTTAGTGCAAATCCAAAGAAATTCGCCCATTTAGACAACGTAATACGAAGTCTTAGTGTAATCCACTACAAAAATATAAATACAACCGTGAGATAGCAGAGAATATTATACGATCATTTTGTTTATATTTTGCGCATCCCATACACCATATTTTCACTTATATGTATATCCTTAAATAAAAAAATTAAAAGAAATAAGGATTTCAGTACAACATGCAATAAAGACTTGATATCCAAATTTTAAATTAGCTTTTTGGTCGTGATTTGTTCAACTTTTCCAAGAAAATACCATCTACTCATATAACGAAATTCAACAAAATCACTGTGTACATAAAAAACTATAAACAATACGTATGCGAGAGGAAAAACAAAATTATAAAAATTAGAGACCACGACAGTATTTTTCATAGAAACAGATTACATAGAATGAATGCTAGCAACTGTCGTCACAAACTGTTTCATACCACAACAACACAAATAACTCATCCATACGATTCATTGATTATTATGTAATAAAATATAATGTATAATGTAACATAAAGTAATAAAAATAACACTTATCTTAAGCATCCTTTGTAATCAAAAAAGTCCTACAAATTGAATATTAACATACAATGCGTACGATGCATTCAAACAACGGTGTCGAAAAACATATAAACGAAATTGTTATATACATATCCCACACCATTGCAAGCGCCCCGCACACAAATTAATATATTAACACAATACGTATAACTTTTCACTTTACTTATTACTTCTTTCCACACAAATTATTATTAATATTATTATTTATTTATTTCATAAGACATATATTAATAAATAATATTATGATTAATATTATAATTAATCAATTATTAACACATATTTAAACTATTTATTTATTTATTTAAAGAAGAGACAAAAATCACGACTTTCCTTTACGACGTTCAATCGCCGACCACGCCATACATGTATTTGAAATGAAACAATATGCCAATTGCTTTCAAAAGTTTTGTAATTTTAGCAAAAAAGACTCCAATTTGCAATAAAATATGTTTCCCAATTTTTCGCCCCAGCACGGTATGTACATAATATGAGCGTGTGGGTTTTCATTTCATTATGTATAAATCATACGTAATGAAGCATTGTTTATTTTTTTCGTTTGTTACCTTTTGCTTATAGTAAACACACCATACTCGTACACTACTTTAATAGTAGAATAAAAATAAAAAACAAATTTTGAAGAAAATTTGGGTACTGTACTGTACAAACAAATATAATATTTTTTATTTGTATGTGCGCGTGTTAAAAAAATATATTGAGCGAGAAATGTGTATGTTGAGCAAATAGACCAAAATGGAGTTTGAGTTTTAGCTAAGCATTTCTATAAACAGCCGCTAGAGATATTTTTCCATTTGTAACGACATCGAGAAATTGATTTATCACAGAATTTTCCTTTTGTTTAGTCTCTGATTGTGATTTCCCTGTGCTGGAAGTCTGGTAAATTTCACAAATTATTAAGTCCGCTGAGTAAAACATTTCAAACTGATATTAAATGTGTAAATGACTTTCCAAAAATTTATATTTTTTAACTATTTTTTAACTGTTGGTGGTACATTCCATGAGGAAATTTGGCATCCTCAACGATATTATTTCAAATTTTATAATTTACAACAAGGAGATGAGAGAAACCATAATCGAATGAGATTAGATCCCGCTCAACGTGATACATCCATCGTGTATCAGTTCTTCCGTCAGTTCTACTCTCCAACGAAACTGAGTTTTCAACTTGCTGACTCTAGAATTTAGTGAATTTTCTATGACTCCAATTAACCATATACATTTTTTCGAGATGGTTTCGTTTATCATAATTCATTCATAATTACAAATTACGAATGAATCGCAATAATTTTGCAACCGCTCAAATACAACAAGCCTCTGGATTTGTCTTACCGTTAGCATTAACCACTCGACACTAATAGCGACCACTAATCTAACCAGTGCAATGTTCAGATGTTAATTTTAGAATGCCTTAATAAATGTGTAAAAGTGAATGACGCGTTTGATTGAATGATCATTTTGTAAAGCCCTTCCTCGCCTAAACTCTTACGCCAACGTGTTAGTTAACTAGGATCATATAAGGCCCCACAGTTTACTTACCTCATAAGAACTCTTTGATTTATTTATTGTCACTAAATATTATTATTAATAGTTTATACTAAACTGCTTCGATGACTAAACTACTCAATTTTTTTTCAATATGTTGATTACTCTTCTTGCATACACACAAACTTTACTCTGTATGCTATACGGCGTTCAACAAACAAAAGACATCATACCGGAAAATGGTAATATCCTAAATGAAAACTACCTTAAAAATAAAAAACAGTTTACCGAAATGAATGATAAATAAACAAAGTTCATGCTCAGGAGAATGGAAATTTAATTTTCTGCCGCAATTACGAGGTATAGATAGATAAATAAAGTCAAAAAAAAAATTGAAAAGAAAATTTCCATAGCAATCGTATGAAAGTGTTTTTTCTTGTTTACGTTATTTGGGCCTGCATACATACAGGGTGGCTGAGACCAAATGTTACTCACTTTTTGACAGATTGAAGTTTGGTTAGTTGTTTACATGTGGTCAACAAATAATTGTTCTAAATTAATATCTTCATAAAAAAAATCGTAATGGAATTCAAACGTAATAGTGTAATTGCACTGTATTTGTATGGAAATTCACAAACAGCAATAGTTCGTCAGCTCCAGCATTTGAATGTGAATAAAATGTTTGTGTATCGAACCATAACTCGATATAACGAAACTGGTAGCATCGCTAAACGCAACAGAGGCGGTCCTAAAAAGACAGAAACATCAAAAGAAATTATACGAAATGTGAAGAAACGAATCCAACGAAATCCTCGTCAAAGTGCCAATCAATTAGCCGCACGTCTACATGTTTCACGATACAGCATTCAAACCATATTGAAAAATGAACTACACTTGAAGCCCTACAAGATACAAAAAGTTCAAGATCTTACGGAGGCACAAAAAAAAGTTAGGTTTGAAAGAACACGAGCATTGAAAGCCTTGGCCGAACGTGATGAGATTCCAAAAATTGTCTTTTCTGATGAGAAAATTTTTACCATTCAACAGTATGTGGATAAACAAAATGATCGTGTTTGGTTAGAGCACAAGTCCAACGATAATTTGGACACAAGAGTTGCCATGCGCAAGCTATCACCAGCTTATGTTATGGTTTGGGCTGCAGTGACTGCAGATGGACGCACTCCTCTGGTTTTCATCGAACATGGAGTCAAGGTAAACCAAGAGGTGTACCGCCAAAAGATCCTAAACGATGCTTTGCTACCTTGGGCACGTAAACACTTTGGTACGAACCGTTGGACATTCCAAGAGGACTCGGCACCGTCACACAAAGCTCGAGCGACACAGCAATTTTTACAAAATTGCGTTCCGCGGCTGATTTCGTCGAAAGAATGGCCACCATATTCACCAGACTTGAATCCCATAGATTTCTCCATATGGTCCATTTTGGAGAGTAAGGTGTCCACTAAAAAATATGAAAGTATTGATGCATTGAAGTCAGCTCTTGTTAGAGAATGGAATAAAATTCCGCAAGCTCACGTTCGGTCAGCATGCAATGCTTTCTATGGAAGACTGAATCAAATAATCAGAGCCAAAGGAGGTCATATCGAGCAGTAAAATGTTTTTTCCATAAAATGTAATATGTTTTCAACATATTCCACGAAATTTCAATAAAAAATAATCAAAATTAAAAAAAATTACAGCTTTTTCATTTGGTAACACTTGGTCTCAGCCACCCTGTATAAACCGGATTTTTTTATAATTTCTTCAACTTGGCCGTATACATATACGCAGTGGTTGTGCTATAGAAAAATTATTACCAAAAGCCGGAAATATTAGTTAAGAAGTTTTGAAAATAAGATTTAATTTTTATGATAAAATATAAACTTTCGTAATCCATATGTGCGATTGATGATAAAAAAATAAATTCTAATGTGAGTTTAATGTTAATTTTGGGAACCGTCTAAAATTACCGGTTACGAAACGAACGATAAGAAAAATTACGTTATTTTGTGTTGTCATGAATGAAAATTGAAACGAAATTAATGGAATTGATTGAAACTCAAACTAATTATAATTTATAAAAATCTAAGGTTTAGTTATAAGATCAAACAACAAACAAAACCAATATTTACTAACATAAAATATAGTTGCAACAGTGTGTTTAATTATGTGGGCCTTTAGAATTAAAATTTGACGTGGTATACAAGATTGACCACGGACAACATTAATTACCGGTGAGAAAAACGTATGAGTCTTTGATGATACAGCGCAGTTTACGTATCTTTAGTGTTTAACATGTAAAGTTAAACAACCACGTTTCCCAGTATACACTTGGAACAAATTATAAGTGCCACTCTAATCAAGCGTTAGTTATGAACTTTTAATTAAAATTATTACTATATTAATAAATATAAGTTCAATAATTATAAATAATTTTATCATAAAACTAAAATAAATACAATTTAATATAAATAACATAAAATATAATAAATTCAATAAATTAATAAAACAATAATAAATTAATTATGCAAAGAAATAATATATAACGAAGCAAAATAAAAGTACCTTAACATAAATTAGTACAACTATAGTACTCAAGTATTTTTATTTCCGAAAACGTCTGCATTTTCCTGACATTTTGATGTAATCATCACCGACATTGGTCAGTAAAAGTATCCTAAATTTTAAATATTTCCTATGAACGTTGTAGCTAAAAGTCGGACAAATTGAAAAATTTCAAAAAATACACCAATTTTTAAATCGGGCAAACAAGACGATATTACATGCTACAGATGAATATCAACTACATCATCAATTCCAAAATTGTTTGAATTAGTTTTATGCAACAACTTTAAATCCACAATTGCACGTCATATATCAATAAACCAGCATGGGTTTATGCCTGGCCGATCCACATCAACTGATTTGGTTGAATTCACCAGTAAAATAATTAATGAGATAGAAAACTATCATCAAGTTGATGTAGCGTACACGGATTTCAGTAAAGAATTTGATTCCATCTGCCATCAAAAAGCACTCCGGAGTTTATTCGCATTTGGGTTTTCACTCGAGTACATAAATTGGTTCAAGTCTTATCTATCAAACCGGCGACAATTTGTAATAATGGGAAATGAGAAATCAAACGTCATTAAAATTACGTCTGGTGTTCCCCAAGAATCGCACATCGGGCCGTGGATATTTATTGTTTTCATAGATCAAATAACCGAGATAATCAAAAACTCAAACGTGCTCATATTTGCTGATGACGTGAACATTTTTCGAACTGTTAATGGAACTTCAAGAAGTCACCGATAGATTAAGTGAGTGGTGTGATCGAAACTCGCTTTACTTAAATATTAAGAAATGCAAAATCAGGTATTTCCATCGTAAGAGAAATCCGCTAATTACTTCTTACAAAGTCAACAATGAAGTATTGCAAAGAGTCAATGAGATCATAGATCTAAGTGTTACATTTGTCGAAAATGCCAGTTTCAATAGGCATATTGAAAATTGTATTGCGAAAGCGAATTCCATGTTTGGATTTGTTAAAAGATGGACAGATGAATTTAAAGATATTCAAACCTTATGTTCACTCTATTTCGCTTACGTTCGATCTCAACTTGAATACGGTGTACCGGTCTGGAAACCATTCTATGCACATATTAAAAGAATTGAAAGCATTCAAAAGAAGTTTCTCATTTTCTTGTTAAAGAAAAGTGACTGGGATTACGACCACAATTTACCATTCCATGAAAATGTGGCTCGATTACCTCTGTACTCAACAAGATGCACGAATTACAAAATATGCACGCTTGAAAATAGACGACTTCTCTTTGCTTGGTCGCATTGATTCAGCATACATTTTGAAAAACATATCAATTCATGTGCCTTGCAGAACATTTCGAAACCATGACTTTTTAGCACTAGAACACCATTCCTCAAACTATGGAGAAAATAACCCCATTAATAGGTCGTCTAAATCTTTCAACATCGTCGACGATCTATTTGACTTTAATTTATCAAAGGACAACTTCAAAAATACACTTAAAAATTATTTTTTAAATTTTTAATTGTTAAATCAAGATTTGATTTATATTTTTGTGTTTTAATTTCTTTATTTTATTTTTTTAATATTTTTGTTTTAATTTAAATTCTGAAATCATACATGTAAATCACAGAATAGATTTCTATAAATAAATGAATAATGAATTTGAGTAAACAAAAATTTGTGCACGCGTGAGTGCTTTAAAAGAGGCGGGGTTTGTACATTAAATATTATGGCGACAAAATATATTTCGTAAGGGAAATAAAACAAAAAAATATGTTAGATAATTTAAAAAATATTTATTTGAAATTTATTTTTTAATATTTTTTAAAATTTTTACAATACAAATTTTAGCAGCAGAAATTATTATTTACTTTTGGAACGATTTATTTTAAAAAGTGAAAAATTTTCATTATTCACTATATTTTAAAATAACAAAAAAATTTTCACTTCACAAAACTTATGCTGTACTTAATGGCGTCGCAAACCATACTGTGTTTTTATATATATAGGGTTTTCCAATAGGAATGATATGATTTTTAACTGACGTTTCGGCCAATTTGTAATATGTCATGACCTCTCATTTTTTGTTTCATTGTATTCAGTAATGTTTACAATTTCATCATGGTAAGATATACGCAAGAACAACGTTTACAAATTGCAATTACAAACGATAACGATTTTTTTAAGAAAATCATCTTCTCCGATGAGGCTCACTTTCATCTGAGAAAATCCACAAATTATTCATGAAAAAAGATTACATTCACCTAAATTGACAGTTTGGTGTGGTTTTTGGTCTGGTAGAATCATCGGTCCGTATTTTTTTCGAAATGAAGCTGGTAACACCGTTACTGTCAATGAAGATCGAGATAGATCGATGATAACCAACTTTTTATGGCCGAAATTGGAAGAAGTTGATCTTGACAACATTTGGTTCCAACAAGACGGGGCTACATGCAACACAGCAAGTGCAACAATTGAATTATTGCGAGAAAAGTTTGGATCATATTACTCTTATTGGAAAACCCTATATTATTCTATTCTCAACACTATACTATAAACCATAGAAATAGAGAATATAGAATGAATGGAATGAGCTGTCAAGTGAGTCAAATTCGGAGGGTAAAAGAGAAAGCATATAAATTAACAGGGCCGTAAGTAGAATTTTTTTCGACCGAATGCAATGAAGTTAGGAAGTTAAAATTAAAAAATTATTTTAATTTAATTAAATTTTTATTTCTTTTATAAGAATAAGTTTTATTTAAATATAATATTATGTATATAATAAATAGTAATTATAAAACCACTTCGCTTATTTATTTCACATTCCTTTAAAATGTAATAAAGTAACAAACTTGTTTCTTTTTGTCAATTTATATGACCTTTGGTTACAAAAATAATACAACCGGATGTCATAATATTTTTCTATGATAGAGTGAACTAACAAATTAACGTATTCTTGAGAATGACTATATTGATCTTCATCATTGAAAATTTTTACACTTATTAGGTTGTGAGGAACGTTATATCTTATTTTTTTAAACAATTTTAAACTAGATAGCAGTTTCGTTATGTTTCTGTAGTCCGCAATAGCCAATTCCCGTTTTAATACTGCTTCGGAATATTTACAAATGTTTAATCCTGACGGCGAATGAATTAAAAGACCACCCCTATTTTTAAATTGATTTGCAATTTATAAGAATTACATTGTTGTATTAGTTTGCAACGGTCATCACAATTTAATTTTCTAAATAAATATCGGACTATAAATCCCCCTATGTATTCAATAACATTAATTGAAAATTCACTTAATATAATTGGGTCTCCAAAAAATTCTTCGTCATACATATTAGATTCGTCTACTTTAGAAATTTCTTGGCCAATTTAAATATCATCTGATAATTATAATCATAATTTGGTAAACTAAAAATAAATTTGAATTTTTGACTTATAGGTGGCTAATGTGTAAGAATCACAACAATCAGTTTCGAACAAATGAGACTATTGATTTGAAAAAATCAGTCTTCTCATCAGGTCGCGACGACTGATGTTGTATTACTACATTGGAATATTGTCTATATATATAGAACATACCATGTAGTTGTACTACTACCGAATTACTGCATAGCGTACGACATTTGATTCTTTTACATTTCCATCTACATTCTATTTTAACAACTAACTTTTTCGCATTCACGAATTTTATTATATATTTTACTTTTGGTTTTTGCAATTGTAATGGTGTTATTGTGATTGTTCTGTATATTGGTATATTTCAGCACTCTCGAATTAAATTCTTAAATCGTAGGAAATTCTTCCATTTAGCGTCACTATCTGTGTGACAAACGAATATGATAATCGACACTTACTTATACACAACACAATCAACTTCCCAACCACCCCATACTTTCTTTCCTTTAACGCTGGATCGCGGATAAATTTGTATTTTTGACTTATAGATGGCTAATGTGTAAGAATCACAACAATCAGTTTCGAATAAATGAGACTATTGATTTGAAAAAATCAGTCTTCTCATCAGGTCGCGACGACTGATGTTGTATTACTACATTGGAATATTGTCTATATAAATATATAGAACATACCATGTAGTTGTACTACTAGCGAATTACTGCATAGCGTACCAATATACAGAACAATCACAATAACACCATTACAATTGCAAAAACCAAAAGTAAAATATATAATAAAATTCGTGAATGCGAAAAAGTTAGTTGTTAAAATAGAATATAGATGGAAATGTGAAAGAATCAAATTTCGTACGCTATGCAGTAATTCGCTAGTAGTACAACTACATGGTATGTTCTATATATATAGACAATATTCCAATGTAGTAATACAACATCAGTCGTCGCGACCTGATGAGAAGACTGTTTTTTTCAAATCAATAGTCTCATTTGTTCGAAACTGATTGTTGTGATTCTTACACATTAGCCATCTATAAGTCAAAAATTCAAATTTATCCGCATCCAGCGTTTAAGGAAAGAAAGTATGGAGTGGTTGGGAAGTTGATTGTGTTGTGTATAAGTAAGTGTCGATTATCATATTCGTTTGTCACACAGATAGTGACGCTAAATGGAAGAATTTCCTACGATTTGTGAATTTAATTCGAGAGTGCTGAAATATACCAATATACAGAACAATCACAATAACACCATTACAATTGCAAAAACCAAAAGTAAAATATAAAAAAAAATAAAAATAAAAATAAATGTTTACATTATAATTTCTGTAAAAAATTGTATTTACAGTACATATTCCAAAATAAAAATAAATTATGAAAAGCAAAGCACTTAGCACATGAAATAAAATAAGAAAAATGCGGCACTGGTAATAACATATGTTTACAAAACGATAAAAGCCCACGCCAACAACCAAAATTGTTTTCTTATTTTTTTCTGATTTATAACTTAAATTAAGAATAATTTTACCACAAATCACTTTCTTTTTAACATAATTTACGTTTTATTTTATATAAACACTTACTGATGGTACAAAATTCCTTCCTGTAATTTTTAGGCGTATTTTTGCAGATTTTTACAAGACACTTCATTTTGTTAAATGTTTATAATTTTTATTACTAAAATGATGCACTACACACAATCCACTAACTATTTTAATTATTTTTTAATTATTTTAGTTAATATTTTCAAGATTTTTAAAGCGCACAAAATTTAACGCGTCACTTTAAACAAAAACAAAAGTGGTTTGAGGGGTTTTTATTTTGAGATATGAGACCGCCATATGCATTTTTTATATAACCATCCTGCTCCGATTTGATTCACTTCATGTGAATTTGCATCACTTCATAGCAAATTTTATATGCGAAAAAAGTTTACATGCATTCTAACCCAAGTATAACAAAATTGAAAAGTTGAACCGGTAAGGCACTGTTTTCCGGTTTTTGGTATAAAATCTCGGAAATGATGATTTTTTGTTATTGTTGTTTATTAATAAACACATATCGATTTTTCTTGTTGAGTTGAGGTGAGACGCCATTACGGTTGTTTGTGTGTACGTTCTATGTATATAAAGTTTTCATTAAAGTTTATATTTTTAACGTTTTGGATCTAAATCGTTAACCATTTTTAAATAATTATTTACACTTAAACAAAGCTTAGCTTTACTAACCTACAACCTACAATTTCAATTTATTGTTTATTTCAACAACTAGAAAATGTCGAAACGGACCCAACAAAGGCGAATAAAATTGGAACAGCAAAGAGAACTTCAAAAGTCAAAGCCGACACTCAACCCGAATTTTTGAATCCTTTAATGTTTATTGAGGAGCATCTAGAACCAACCGAAAATCAATTTTCCATTTCTTTAGGGGAGAATTTCGATTAATTAAATTTAATTAGTCTGTAATTTACAACTGTGAATGTATTAATTTAAGATATTTCCGATTTTTCATAATTTATGTTTAATATTTTAATATGGAACTGTGTGTGTGTTTTCACACAGTGCATTTAAAAATCAAATATAATAAATAATTATTTGTTATAAATGAAACATTTACTGAAATGAATTAATTTTTGTTTTTATTTAAAAATTCAATATTTAAAATATGCCGCTAAAATCGAAAATAAGCTCCACCCACTTTTTTACCGGAAAAGTATTAGAAAACCTAACTTTTTCTTTATCATTTCCGAGTTTTGGCGACAACATTCATAGTAAATCATAGATAAAATCGGACATTCGTGCTGAAAAAAGTCGGTGATGTTTCAGCTAGATGTTAGAAAAATTCAAAAATTTTCGGATATAAAAATACTTGGTTGGGTATTACCGTAGTAGCACAAAGTTTAAGGTACCGATTCTAAAAAAATACGTTATTTTATCTAATAGATGAAGCGTACAGTACCATTTTGAACTTTCATTCAAATTTTTATCATTCGTAATTTTTAAAATTTCTATTATTTTTATTTTAAATAAACAACAAAAGAATGAAGTTGTTTTTCATATAACTAATGGTTTGGTTACAACACAAACATATTTATATTTTGGTTTTTGTCTATTTTTAGTTCTTTGTTATATGAAGCGTTTTGTATTTGTTGTTGTTTTTTTATTACAATCTCAATGAAATGTGAATTTTTTATAAAATGATCTCATAGTACGAGTAGCAAAGTAGATGGCCACCTCAATTCAAGAACTGACCCCATTGAGCTGGATTTAATGGAATACTTGAATATAATGAATAAAATAAATGTTAATGAAATATTAATATTTCAAGTGAAAACGGACGTAACTTTAAATCACCCAAATCTAACGACAGATCTAAAGATTGTGTGGTGCCCGCCCTGCTGATCATCCCGTACGATTTGTGCCGAGCCGACTCGCCAGATGGGGGTTCGTTTTGACCAGCGCATAGTGGGTTCACCAACAAACTAACTTACGTACGGAAAAATGTCTTCAAATTTACCGGCTCATTAGACCCATCGTTCCACGTGCCACACCTCACTCCTCTTAATTTAGAACACCTTAATTAATTCTCATAATGGCTTTATTTGGCATAATTATCATATAAACCGAACCAAACAAAAAAAATATATATATAGATATATAATAATGATAATGATATATAAAAAAGAGGTAAATATGTTGAATAAATTTATTCACATATATATATATATATATATATATATATATATATATATATATATATATATATATATAAATACATATATATATATATATATATATATATATATATATATATATATATATATATATATATATATATATATATATATATATATATATATATGTATATATATATATATATATATATATATATATATATATATATATATATATATATATATATATATATATATATGTGAGCATATAACGTTATACAGAGTCGATTAAATATATAATAAAAAAAACTTACATTCACAACTTACATTCGTTATCCTTCGTAAGGCCTTGCGTAGGGATCGTTGAATGCAGCTGAAAGAAAAAGAAAAATCCAAATATGGACGATCGCGGGCGCTCGTTCTTAAACTTATCCAAATATATACCGAACTTACAATATTAAATTACAACAAAAAAAAATATCCTAAGATACAACACTGAATTTAGAAGCTAATTCAAAAGATAAACGTCTAATAAAAGTTAGTGACTTAATGAAATAATTTTTTTTTTTTCAAAAACAGATATTGAAAATTAAAACACAATTTCTGATAGATTAAAAAAAAAACCCGGTGCACGAGAATAGCTATTATTAATACTTAAGCGCGCGATTGAGTACTCAGTCGCGGTATTATTCCTAACAGCACTGATCGGGTTAATTTATCAGGATGTAGATAACCCTCTGCACGTCTGGATTGCCCTCTTTAATCCTTTGGCTATAGCAATGGTGTTGGTCAGTTTGATCTTCAAACGGAAGGATTATTCGCTGGGTGATATGTATTTGAGGGCCAGTCACCCGAATAGCGGCACTCGACCGCGCCTCCAAATCGAAAGTGTTAATAAACAATTCTAAGCGGAATCGTATCTTCTTGGAGACCCGCTTCTGTCGAATATACTTATATAGGCTGCTTTAATGGGCCGTAAATTGCGGAACCCTACGATATTCTCGCGCACTAGACTACTTATGTTTTTTTATTTTTTATTTTTTTTTATTTTTAACTAGATGGAAACAATCACTCAAACAAACAAAAATCTATTTGTTTTGTTTTTATTTTTTTTTATGTTTACTTTCACTTAAGTTTACTTCGCACTTGCGGTTATTAGCACGATTCTAGATCAACTCATCTTTTGCGAAACTAAAATTATCCGTAATCGATACCATCAAAAGCTATTTTGCCCTTTCTATCAATATTGTTGTTTCATAATATTACTGTCTTCATTCTCGGGTGCGCTAGGAAATCAGGTTGATCATAACAAACCATAAAATTAGGTTGACTATAAACATCTTGCCAACCAGCGTGGTTCGACGTCACTCTACACAACAGGTTAAAATAGAATTTTATTCAAATTCCATTTAAAGCTGATAAAGGGGAAATTGAACCATAGATAACTAAGAATACTAACAATATTCAAAGTTTTATGTCTTTGGCATGGTACACTCCGAGAGTTTTCCCATGTTCGTTTTCCACTACATAAGTCACATTACCGGTTTTTTTTACAATCCTTCCTGGTACATACAGGGGAGCAAGTTTAGATGCGAATTGTTTGGTCTTTTCACTCACGGGGGTTTTTATGAAAATTTTTTGGCCTGGCTGGAATGTTATCGGTCTAGTCCGCACATTATATGCCTTAGAATATGATTCGTATGCGTTAACCAAGTTAGCCCTAATTCTGTCCTGGATAATGGGCTGTTTATAATTTGCCGGCAGGGTTTCTATATCGGTGTCGCTTAGCGAATTCAAATTATCTAGTAGGTCATAAGTTCCACCGTGATGTATCATCTCGTAGCCAAATAGAGCATAAAACGGAGAACATCTAATTGAACGGTGATTCGAACTTCGTAATGCTGCGGCGATATCGCCAAGACGATCATCCCACATCCGGTGATCCGATCTTACGTACGCTCGTATGGCACTCAGAACAGATCGGTTAACCCGTTCTGAGGCGTTGGATTGCGGAGAGTACACGGCCGTGCGTTCGTGTCTGAGTCCGTGTTGACTTAAAAACGTTTGAAAGGCGTCGCTGGTGAACTGTGTCCCGTTATCAGTAAATATTGTCTGGGGACAACCAAACGTTTTAAATACTTTATCGCCCAAGGACGTGATCGAAGAGGTGGCCGTTGCCTTAGCAAAAGTTTTCAAAATGGGAAATTTGGTCAGTTGATCGAGAACTACCAAGATCACCTTTTTACCCCTCTTAGAACGAGGATATGGCCCAAGGTAATCAAGATAAATCTTCTGAAAGGGCCGTTCTACAAATTTAGTCGTACCCATTTCCGGCTTAGAAATTATGTTCGAGTATTTGGAGCATTTGCAGACGTCGCAGTTTGTTACATATTTATATACCTCTTTGGCCATCCTCGGCCAGTAAAATAGTTTGCGAATCCTCCCAATCGTCTTTTTTATGCCTCCATGAGCAGCTACAGGTAGGTCATGCTCTGATTTGATCACATTCTGAACTATAGATTCAGGGATCCACAGTTTCCAGGTCGTAACATCATTTAACGGCTCGAAAGATTTGGGCTCGATCCTTATGTACAGTCTATCATTCAGAACTCGTAAGTTAGGATATTCAGTAGGGATTTCGAGTACTTTAGATATCAGGCTGCGATACTTTGAATCATTAAACGCCGGTGAGGTTAAGTCGATCTTTTGGGTTATCATCGTAGAGTCGGTGTTCAGCTCGTTGATAGAGTCGCAATTTATTCTAGATAGAGCATCTGGCACTATATTTTCTTTGCCCTTTTGGTGGATAATCTCGAAGTCGAAGGTCTGGAGATACAAACTCCAACGAGCTAGTTTAGAGGTCAAGTCTTTCATCCCCATCAACCACTTGAGACTGGCATGGTCCGTTATGACTGTAAATCTGTATCCCTCAACATATTGGCGGAACTTTTTTATGGTGAGAACAGCAGCCAAACACTCCAGCTCAGTTATTGTATAATTTTATTGAGCAGCGTTGAGCTTTTGGGAAAAGAAGGAGATTGGCTGTTCAACGTCATCCGTGGTCTTCTGAAACAGGACTCCCCCCAAACCCTTTGTACTCGCATCACAGCGAATATAGAAGTGTTTAGAGTAGTCCGGATTCGCAAGCACGGGAGCCGTGGAAAGCAAAATCTTAAGTTTCTCAAAAGCCTCCTGCGCTTCATTTGTCCAGTCACACTTATTCGATTTTTTAAGGAGATTGGAGATATGGGCTGCAATTTCGGCATAGTTGTGGATAAATCTCCGATACCAACCCGCCATCCCAAGGAAGCGTCGCACCTGTTTGACCGATTCGGGTCTCGGGAAATTTACAATGGCCTCAACTTTAGCTGGATCGGTTCGGAGGGCTTCTTCACCGACGATAAATCCAAGGTAGCGAATCTCTCTCATAGAAAAGTGGCTCTTATCAACGTTGATGTTCAACCCACCGCGGGAGAGGTGACCAGCGACAAGTTCGAGTAATGCGATATGATTTTCAAAAGTGGGTGTTATAATAAGCAAATCGTCTACGAGTAAGTAGACGAAGACCTGGTCATGTAATTCCGCTGGAATGATCTTGTGCATTAATCTACACAACGCTTGAGCAGCATTACAGAGCCCGAACGGCATCACTTTAAACTGATAAAGTGGTCGTCCGGGCACTGTAAACGCTGTCATCTCTCTCAAATTTTTTGCCAGAGGAATTTGCCAAAAGGCATCTTTTAAATCCAGGCTGGATATATATTTCGTATCTTTAAGACGCGCTAACAGTCCATCTATAATTGGTAGTGGATATGAGTCTTTGACAGTAACACCATTTAATTTACGGGAATCAAGACACAACCTTGATTTCCCATTGGGTTTTGATACCAAAACAACGGGAGACGGCCACGGGCTCTGACTCGGTTCTATTACTTGCAATTCCAGCATTCTATCAATCTCCGCATAAATTTTCGATTGAATGATCGGTGATACTGGAAAATACCTTTGTTTTATTGGTAAAGCCGACCCTACGTCAATGCGATGCTCGTGCAAGTTGGTACATCCTAAGCCCAGCTCGTTAAAGGAAGGAAATTTGTTAATAACGTGATTTAGTCGAACCCGTTGAGAATTATTTAAGTTGTGCATTTTATCGTTATTCGACCCCACTTCACCTATTATCACCTCATCAACCATTTGTGGAACGATACCGAATGCAGCCCAAAAATTTATTCCAAGGTACAGGCGGTTTTTCAAGGTCGGAACGATGTAGAATTTCACTACCTCAGTTTTATATCGATATCTAACTGGGAGGTTGACATAACCGATAATGGTGTTGGCCGTACCGTCAGCCGTGTTAACGTATGAATTTAATTTACGGTAATTGGAGTTGATCTCTTTTACGAAATTTAGAGCGCCTTCCCCTAATATTGAGATACTGGCACCACTATCCAGAAGACCTTTAACTGATTTTCCACGAATTGTGATGTTAATGTAGGGACGGGTATCGTTCAGAATTTCACTGCCGAGAGTTGATGATGCACATTCTTTATGCAGTCGCTTCTTGGTATTCCAGTAGCGTTTTATTCTCGAAAGCGGTGGTGATACTGTATTAGAGTTTGGACATCGGGAATCACTAGAATTTTCTGCCTTTGACGAGAAAAATTAATTTGTCGCTACTTCGTCGTGATGGTGTACAGAATCGATAAAATTGGAGTTAGTGATCCCATTGGTAGTTTTGACATAATCTGGTAATTGGACATAATCGTTTGGTGTGACAGTATTGGGTGTAAATGGAAAATTTATGGAAACGTCGTCTAACTGCGCCTTTCTGGAGATTGGCTCGGCCTGGGATGACGAAATAGAGTCGCACCCTACATCCCAGATTTGGAAGTGTTCGACTTTAAGTTTTTTTGTAACTGAAACTTTTCACATGTTGGACAACCAAATTTTTTTACATCTGGCGTCCCGCATCCGAAACAGAATATTCCTAACAGATCGCGAGGGCAGTTCCAGCAGTTCCAGCAAATTGCGAAACGAACCCTATTTGGTGGGGGACTGTCGACGGCATTTACATAATCTCCAACCCTAGCCATATTAGCCTCGGACCCATAGCTTTTCTCATGGACATCGGGAGGTACAATCTCCTTTACAAAATTTCTTCGACCACTTCTTTCGAAGTTGACTCGGGGATCATAACCCTTCTTAGACCAAATATTTTCATATGTGCGACACAACACTCGCAACTGTTCTACAGTTTGAAGATTAGCTGACACTATCTTACTTCTAAACGCGGGGTGCAAATTCATTTTGATAATATCCAGGAGGTTTCTTTCGCTAAACCGAGCGTGATTCAGTCGGTTGTTTAGAGTTTGGACATTTAGAATGTAATTGCTAATTGGCTCGCGGAGCGCTTGTTTCTTTGTGCAAATTTGAAGGCGAAGTTCCGCTTCCTCTTCAGGAGGACTAAACCAAGTCAGCAGAGCCTCCCGAATTTCAGACCATCTTGCGTTTGGGTTATTCCTAATGAAGCTCCAGACAAAGGTATCGGCTTGTCCAGATACGTGTTCAAATATATATTTATCGAGCGTTTCAAATCGATAGCACGAACGACTAGCTAAACTTTCGAATTTAAATAAAAAGTCACTGATGTTTATGTCTTTGAAACCATCAAAATTTAGATTCCGCCATTTCGGGAATTTATCTGAACCAGAATTAGGGTTGTTACGGTGAACTTCTTCAAATTGAACCGGTCGAAGCGGTGGCGGATTTGAATAAGGTACCTTAAAAAGTGGAAAACGAGGCGGATTAAGTACGTTTTGATTCCTTGCTACCACTTGTTGATTTGGCGTTTGATATGGTGGAGCGTTTGGTCGGTATAATACCGAGTTTATGTAATTTTCATTACGTTGATACCACTCGACCCTCATCGTACCTCCATCGACTGCTTAACTCAACGTTTTGGTGCGGAGTTGAAGGAGCGGGATACCGTACCTCCCTAACAACGGTTGCCTGTCTTTCGTCGGAGTCAGTGGATCGCTCTAGTTGACTTAGAAACAGTTCGTCAATTTTACTCATGAGATCCATTTCGTCGGACAACTGAAGTTTTTGTGAGGCTATCGGGCTAGGTGTAGCCAGAACATGCTCGTTACTAACGCTCTTAATAGTCGAGGGAATACCTGACTCCTTCACCGACTGGTTTCGACCGGCGTTACCAATCGGAGCGGTTTGCCTTCTTGTTGGTATCGTCCTCTTTGGATCATGGGTATTTATGTTATTGTTAATTGGCGCAGCCGGAGTAGACGCGTTTGGCCTTTCTGTTTGTTTAGGAACCGTTCCGGTTCTGGAAACGGTTTTAGTGGCCTCGTGAGCGAACGGCATATAGTAATTGATAGATTGTAGCGTCCTACGGAAGACTCCTAAGGTTTTCGTAATTTGGCCTAGGCCACCATATACGAGTACATGTTTTAGCCGTTGGGCCCGTTCACACCAATGAAGAATTTTTCCGAGTAACGTAACATCTGGTGCTACAGGGATATGGGTCTTGGTCGGTTTAAGTTTATTGTCTAATTTTTCGTTACGCACATGTTCTATTAAAGTATTCTTGACATTCGGATCTTTTATATCGATATCTCTTATCTGATATTCGATCGAAAGTTCCTCCGGGGTCAAATAGTCAAATAATTGTGATACCGACATTTTGGAATTTTTGTTTTAGAGGTAAATCCGATTTATAAACAAATAAATTTAGTAAAATCTCGTTGATCTAGTATGAGTCACGAAAGGCTTTATATTGTATTGTAATAATCTTTAAAAAAAAATTTTTTGTAGTATTCAATATTGTCGATATTTTTATCGAGAAATTAATGTTTGATAGAGCGTCGATGGAATATCAGTATACTGCTTATCTCCAAATATATGTTGTATTTACGCAGAGGTGTTGGTATGAAACATGCAACGATAGATCAATCAACGCTGAAGCTATAGTTCATCTCTAAAGACTTTTGACCAATTTGTTTAATGCGATTATGGTATGGTATTCATCACCAATATATTCGGAAAAAGCCTAATCACCTCACGACAAAAACTAGGTTTCACCTTGCCATACAGAGTACTTCCCTAAGGTGAAGAAAGAAAATTAGAGTCACTATTAAAATCTATTTCCAAACCGATAAGGAATTATTCAAATACATGCCACCATTTTATGTACAGCAGGTCAAAAAAAACTTAAGTTTGTAATCGAAAATCTTTAGAGACAATTTTTATAACAAAAATACCTTACAGTTGCCGAAATAAATTACATGTGCGGGTACCGCATTCACCTTCCCTTTAGATCCCGCAATTTATAAGAGTACCAGCTTCACTGGAAGGTCAAATTGTAAATTGACAGGACCACGAGGGCTGGTCAAAAACAGTACCACACAGATAGTTTTGGTTACTTTAAATTTATGATTTTAATAAAAGTAGAGTAGTCATCCGCTGCTAAAACGCATACGCGGACTCAATGACTTTCTGTAGTTGAGGAGTGAAGCTCCTCCAGGGGGATGTCTTCTTAGGACCACCTTAGAAAAAAAATCAAATTAATCAAGCAAAAAAAAAATATGACCTTCAGATCGACCACTCAATACGGTTAGTCGACCTTCAGGTCCCTGTTTCGGCGCCATGTGGTGCCCGCCCTGCTGATCATTTCGTACGATTTGTGCTGAGCCGGCTCGCCAGATGGGGGTTCGTTTTGACAAGCGCATAGTGGGTTCACCAACAAACTAACTTACGTACGGAAAAATGTCTTCAAATTTACCGGCTCATTAGACCCATCGTTGCACGTGCCACACCTCACTCCTCTTAATTAGAACACCTTAATTAATTCTCATAATGGCTTTATTTGGCATAATTATCATATAAACCGAACCAAACAAAAAAAATATATATATAGATATATAATAATGATAATGATTTATAAAAAAGAGGTAAATATGTTGAATAAATTTATTCACATATATATATAAATACATATATATATATATATATATATATATATATATATATATATATATATATATATATATATATATATATATATATATATATATATATATATATATATATATATATATATATATATATATATATATATATATATATATATATATATATATATATATATATATATATATATATATATATATATGTATATATATATATATATATATGTGTGTGAGCATATAACGTTATGCAGAGTCGATTAAATATTAAATTTAATCGTTTAATAATAAAAAAACTTACATTCGTTATCCTTCGTAAGGCCTTGCGTAGGGATCGTTGAATGCAGCTGAAAGAAAAAGAAAAATCCAAATATGAACTCCACGAGCACATAATTATACATTCCATAGATTTAAATTTCATAAGTTTCATTTTTTCTTGTTCACGTTTTACTAAATTAACAAAATATTAAATATAAAAAATTGTAATTAAAAACCATTTTAAATTTTCATTAAATGTAAAACTATTGCATTATATAAAATTTTCCACGAATCATTTTGTCAATATAACATTTTTTATTTTATAAAAACCAAAGAAATAAAAAATTAAATTAGATTACAAAGTTAACTCAACATCAACGTGTCTTTATTTTGGTTGTTCGGTCGGAAAGTAAATAAATATATAATTGGCGCAGTTGGTGAAGATCGATTATAAAGTAAAAAGTGATAAAAGGAAAAGTGATAAAGTGAAAAAAAATATCGTTGAACAGAATTAAAATCATAAATTGTTTGTGAAAGTTTTAAATCGAAAAAAAAAAAAATTAAGTGAAGTTCACACAAGTGGAATATACTAAACAATCTCAGTGTTAATATCCGAAATTCTTATTAGAATTTCACATCGAGGGAACATCGGTGCCTATAGGAATTAACCAGCTGCTACTCCACTGCTTTTCGCTCTTCTCATTAATTTGGTAAGTCTTTTTACACTTTTTACATAACAATCGGTTTATGTTCCCCCCGTTTAAAAAAACATCCAAAAAAAAAAAGAAAAATTCACGTAATAACCTTGTAATCTCACAACCCGGTGAATACGGAGTTAACGCCGCTGCATACGGTAAACTAGAATTAGATTTAGAAAACATTAAGTTAGAATTTAATAAAGCAGAAATGGTTCAAGATAATGAAAACGCAATTACAAATGTAATGGACCAATTTAAAAGTGTATATAATCAATTGAAAATGCCGGATGCAATAAAAGATCTACCTATCTTTGACGGCAATAAACGATCTTTATTCGATTTTATAGAGAACGTCGAGGAAATTCTTAGGATTAGTGCGGTTCTCGATGGAACTGCTTATAGTAAGATCATACTTAGAGGCATTAGAAACAAAATAATTGGGGAAGCGAATAATAATAATATTAAATATGTACGGAACTATGCTGGTATGGGAGCAAATTAAAAATAATTTAATTCTACATTACAGTGACAAAAGAAACGAAACAAGTCTTATACGAGACTTGCATCGTTTATCACAAGATAAAGACAGTATTGAAAATTAACGAAAAATTCACGAGACAAATTATCCCGTGATACAATCGAAACAAACATTGTATAGTGAAATGTGTCTAAATACTTTCCTTTCGGGAATGAAAGAGCCACTTGGTTCAATAATCAGGGCAATGAGACCCAGTAGTTTAACCGAAGCCTTTAATTATTGCTTATAGGAACAAAATATTTCTTATATAAAACATAATTAAGGCAATAAAAATGTCATTATGACCCATAAAAAACTAATTCCACATAAACCCACTTTTAATCCCAATTTTAGAACATATTTTAATCCAAACATTAGAATGAATAATTTTAACCCTAACATTAGACCTAATCATTTTAATTCAAATTTTAAACCAAATTTTAATCCCAGATTCAATACGAATTTTAATTCAAATTTTAACCCAAATTTTAATCCAAATTTTAAATCAAATTTCCAAAATCATCAAAGAAATTTTAAACCTCCGGAACCTAATCAAAGGTATCCTCAACCAATTGAGCTTGATAGTGGACATTCAAAAAATAGATCGAATCAACAACCAAATATTTTTCAACCTTCCTTTCCTTCCTTCAACGTAGAAAATAACAACCATGAAGTTGCATCAGGTAATCACGTTATTGATGATTCAAATTTTCCGACACAAGCCTCCATTCGCCGATCGGATATATAACTATATAACTATAAATACTCATCAAAGTAATCTTTTACCGTACATTCACATAAAAATGTTTAATAATAAATCTGTGGCCACAAGGTAAAACGTAATAAGTCAATTTTCAATTTTTTAAAGTAGAGCTTTTAAAGAGTGATTTTTGCTAAAAAAAAACCCCCGTTTACACATAAGGGTTGGCTTTTCTGAAACTGAATGAATTATATTAGTAGCTATTAATTACAATAGTCAGATTTAAAATATCCTTCTTACCTAACCAAGGCGTTTTCTAACAACTACTCACTTTCGGAATAACTCGAGTTATCACGTTTTGCTTTGTTGCCACAGAAATATCTAAAATTTCTAATTGATACAGGAAGTAATAAATCTTTTATTAACCCCGAATTAATCAATCCTAAATTCTTTGAAAAAATTATCCCAGTTAAAATTAAAACAATTTTTAACACTCATCAAATTGATAAACAAATAACAATCGAAGGGTTAGATGAATCCAATACGAATGAAAATTTAGAATTTTTATTATTTAAATTCCATAGTTATTTCGACGGCCTTATAGGCTTAGACATTTTACAAACATTGAATATTAAATTAGACTTCTAAAGGTCATTTCTCGAAACCAATAATGTGTATGTTAAATTAAACTTTAAAAAAAATTTGATGTCAAAAGTATATTCAGTGCCTCCTCGAAGTAGAATTATTGCTAATATCCCAGTTGATAGTGAACAAGGTGATATTTATATAAAGCCGATAAAAATAAAAGAAAATTTAATTATTCCAGAAGGAATATGTACAACTGTAAAAACTGGTATGCGTTTTTAGAAGTAGTAAATTACTCTAACGAAACACAAGATTTCGTCATTGAACAGCCTATTAAAGCCGAATTAGTAGATAATAATCAATTCTTAGAAGTACATAATTATACAATAAACAGTGAACAAAATGTTAATAATTTTAATAACGATATAAATAATTTAATACGAACTAATCATGTGAACGATGAAGAAAGGAAAACTATTTTTAATTTATGTAGTCATTTTGAAGATATATTTTATAAAGAGGGTCAAAATCTTTCATTTCTAACGGATGACACACCTATTTATACAAAGTCATACAGGTATCCGGAAATCCATAAAACCGAAATTAAAAGTCAAATAAATAAGATGCTAGAACAAGGAATTATACGCCCAAGTTTTTCCCCATGGTCATCTCCTATATGGATTGTACCAAAGAAGTTAGACGCAAGTGGAAAACAAAAATTACGACTTGTTGTAGATTATAGAAAATTGAACGAAAAAACAATAAACGATAAATATCCTCTACCCAATATTACGGAAATACTGGATAAATTGGGCAAATGTTTATATTTTAGCACTTTAGACCTTGCTTCTGGATTTCATCAGATTGAAGTCAAAGCAGAAGACATCCCCAAAACAGCTTTTTCAGTGGATCATGGCCACTATGAATATGTCAGAATGCCGTTTGGACTGAAAAATGCCCCTGCAACGTTTCAAAGAGTAATGGATAAGAAGTTTTAGGAAAAAATTGTCTCTGTTATATGGAAGACATAATAATATTTTCTACCTCACTTCAAGAACATTATCAAGATTTAGTAAAAGTTTTTCAAAAATTAAAAAGTGCCAATCTAAAAATCCAGCTTGATAAATCGGAATTTTTCCGAAATTTCCTTTTTAGGACATTTGGTAACCTCAGACGGTGTAAAACCAAATCCGGAGAAAATAGAAGTAATAAAAAAATTCCCTTTGCCTAAAACAGAAAAACAAATCAAATCCTTTTTAGGTCTTCTCGGATATTATAGGAAGTTTATTAAAGATTTTTCAAAATTAACAAAACCCATGACAGAGTGTTTAAGAAAAGATAAAAGGATAATAATCGATTCTAGGTATATTGAATGTTTTGAAACTTGTAAAACGTTATTGTGTAATGATCCGATTCTACAGTATCCAGATTTTTCCAAACCTTTTATATTGACTACAGATGCTAGCAACGTAGCATTAGGTTCTATATTATCCCAAGGCACAATAGGTTCTGATAAACCTATCTGTTACGCTAGTAGGACTCTTTCTAACAGTGAACAGAACTATAGTACCATTGAGAAAGAATTGCTGGCCATTGTTTGGGCAACGAAGTATTTTAGGCCTTACCTATACGGTAGACGATTCAAAATTATAACCGACCACAAACCATTAACTTGGTTATTTTCTCTAAAGGAACCTAATTCCAAACTTGTACGTTGGCGGTTGAAGTTAGAGGAATTTGATTACGAAATTCTTTACAAGAAAGGCAAACAAAACACAAATGCGGATGCATTATCTCGTGATGAGATAAACTTAAATGAAATAAATGGAAATAGTATCAATAATGAATCCGAGATCGAAACAATACATTCAGCAGAAGAAAATCTAAATGATGGAATACCTATTTCGGAAAGAGCTATCAATGAATTTAACCACCAAATGATTTTAGAAAAAACTATCAATTTAGATAGACCCGAATTCAAATTTAAGATTTTGCTTTGAAATAAGAAAAGATATACCATAAAACAAAATAATATTGATGATGAACAAGTGTTAATTGAAATTTTTAAGAAATATTTAATGCCTAAGGTAATTGTTGGAATTTTAACTGATGATAATATCCGACACATTTAAAGTTGTTCAATCAGTTTATTCAAAATATTTCTGCAATAATAATTTTAAGTTAGTTAGGAGTAATAAATTAGTAGAAGATATTGTAGATTTTGATATGCAGGAGAAAATAATAAGAGAGTATCATAATGTTACAAACCATAGAGGTATCAATGAAACATTAGAACATCTAAAACGAAAATATTATTTCCCATATATGAAAAATCTAATAACTAGAATTATAAATAAATGTGATATTTGCTTAGAGTTAAAATACAATCGAAATAATTTACCACTCAAATTTGAAATAACTGAAACTCCTAATAAACCACTTCAAATTCTACATATAGATATATATTCAGTACATAAGGAAAATTTTCTCACTGTAATCGATAAATTTAGTAAATTTTCAAGTGTCTATTTACTCAATTCCCGAACTAGTTTAAACGTAATTAAACCTCTGAAACATTTCTTCCCTCATCACGGAATACCTAATAAGATTATAGTTGATAATGGATCTGAATTTATGTCGACATTATTTAAAGACTTTTTAGAAATTTATAAAATTGAACTACATATTACGTCAGCAAAAAATTAAACGGGAGACTTCAGTTGAACGGTTCCACTCAACATTAACTGAGTTAATACGTATAATCTATCATACAAATAAAAATAAATCAATTTCTGAAATAATTGATGAAGCAGTTTTAACCTACAACAACTCAATACACTCTTCAACTAAATTAACTCCCTTCGAATTAATTACAAGACATTATAACGATTCGAACTTAATTCAAAATGTAGAAACGACAAAAACTCGACAAGACTATTTAGCCGAACATAGAAAGGAATACGAAAAACTAGCTAAATTAATTTATGACCGAAATGTAAAAACAAAACAAAATTTAATTGACAAATTAAATAAAAATCGTTATGACCCACCTGAATTCGAAAATGATGATAGTATTTACGAAGCCGATAATAGAAGAGATAAGTTGGCACATAAATTCGTGAAACATAAAGTAGTTCAAAATAACAAAATTACTGTAGATACCAATAAAAGAAAAGTTCATAAACAAAAAATTAAAATTAGGAAATGTTTTTAGCTTTTACAGATGCAGCATAGGACAAAAAATAGATATCAAAGATTAGAGCAACCATAAAGAACTTTTACCATTAAAATTAGGAAAAGGAAGAATAATTAATAATTATTCTAGATTAATTCATATAGTAAATATAACTGACTAAGAACGAAATATTGATTTAATTAGTACAAATATAAATAGCATAACCAATGAAACAGAAAAATATGTGGAATTCAAAATAAAAATGACCTTGGTGAAGAAAAAATATCATATTTTAATAAATAACTTAGAAATAATAAAACCTTTGCGTAGAAATAAAATTATTAACGAATTAGGAAGTCAAGTTAGTTAAAAGTATTACAGGAAACATGGACCACGACGACTACGTTGAAGTAAACAAACACATAGACTCATTACAGTCAAACCAAAATATTATTAAAACTCAAATGAACATTCAAATATATCTAAATCAAGAAATGATAAAAAGATTTAATAACATTACAAGATACATAAATAATCAACAAACCGAACTGGAAGAATATTTCAATAAATTCCAAAATAACGTAAGTAACAAAATGGATATAATTGAGTTGTCATTACACATCAATCAGTTTTTTGATCAAATACTTTTTGACATAGACCTATTAAACGAACATTTAAAAGACATATCAGAGTCAATAACTCTAGCAAAAATTGGCATAATTTCAAAGCACATTCTGCATCCAAACGAAATTGATTATATACATCAGCAGTTAAAGCAACAAATGGTTATTATTACCTCGTTTGAAAATATTTATGAATTCCTTGAATTACAAGCTTATTCCGATCTCTTCAACATTATTTTTATAATTAAATTTCCCACATTTTATCCCGATGAATTTGATTTTTATCATATAAATAGAACCATTACCTATCAATAACAGTTACATTATTCCATTAAATGCACCATTCCTCTTATTAAACGATTACATGTATCGAGTAGTAGACAAGCCATGCCAAATTATTGAACAAATACGATACTGTCCAGAAAACCAAATCAACAAAATCTCCAAGAACAAATGTGTACCAAATATCATAAGGAATCAAAAAGCCAGTTGTAACTTATTAAAAACTGAAAATTTAAATACAATGCAAATTGTGGAACCAAATCACTTGCTTATAATCACACAAAATGAGACAACAATACAAACGGACTGTAAGAAAGAAGCAGACCACAAATTATTGTAAGGAATTTTTCTCGTATACTTCGAAAACTGCTCAATAAGCATAAACAATATTGAATATAATAGCAAAATACCAATACTTTGGGACATTGTTGAAGTAATCTCAACATTATATAATGAAGTTGAACATAACGAAATTTCAGAATAATTAACTCTCGAAAAACTTAATGGCTGGACCTTTGACAATCTAAAGGAAATAAATATTCTAAAACAAAAATCTAATAATAATTTTGAGTTTATATTTATAGGAGTAGCCGCTTCCATAATAATATTATATACAGTTTACAAGGTACTCCATTTCTTAATAAGATGCCAAGCTGCAAACCAATCAAAGGAAATTACCAGTGAAGCAGTTGTCAACGAAGGATCCGTCGAGACCTCGAACGAAACAACTAAAAGGAAAACGCTCAGACGGCCCACACTTCACACCAAAGGGGGAGGAGTTACGCCCATGAACTCCACGAGCATATAATTATACATTCCATAAATTTAAATTTCATAAGTTTCATTTTTTCTTGTTCACGTTTTTCTAAATTAACAAAATATTAAATATAAAAAATTGTAGTTAAAAACCATTTTAAATTTTCATTAAATGTAAAACTATTGCATTATATAAAATTTTCCACGAATCATTTTGTCAATGTTAAAACCTTGTTTATTTTATAAAAACCAAAGAAATAAAAAATTAAATTAAATTACAAAGTTAACTCAACATCAACGTGTCTTTATTTTGGTTGTTCGGTCGGAAAGTAAATAAATATATAATTCGGGCGCTCGTTCTTAAACTTATCCAAATATTTACCAAACTTACAATATTAAATTACAACAAAAAAAATATCCTAAGATACAACACTGAATTTCTAAATTCAAAAGATAAACGACTAATAAAAGTTACCAGGTTACCGGTTTTAATAACTTAGAGAAATAATTTTTTTTTTTTCAAAAACAGATATTGAAAATTAAAACACAATTTCTGATAGATTAAAAAAAAATACGGGAGCACGAGAATAGCTATTATTAATACTTAAGCGCGCGATTGAGTACTCAATCGCGGTATTATTCCTAACAGCACTGATCGGGTTAATTTATCAGGATGTAGATAACCCTCTGCACGTCTGGATTGCTCTCTTTAATCCTTTAGCTATCGCAATGGTGTTGGTCAGTTTGATCTTCAAACGGAAGGATTATTCGCTGGGTGATATGTATTTGAGGGCCAGTCACCCGAATAGCGGCACTCGACCGCGCCTCCAAATCGAAAGTGTTAATAATCAATTCTAAGCGGAATCGTATCTTCTTGGAGACCCGCTTCTGTCGAAATGCGGAACCCTACGATATTTTCGCGCACTAGACTACTTATGTTTTTTTATTTTTTATTTTTTTTATTTTTAACTAGATGGAAACAATCACTCAAACAAACAAAAATCTATTTGTTTTGTTTTTATTTTTTTTTATGTTTACTTTCACTTAAGTTTACTTCGCACTTGCGGTTATTAGCACGATTCCAGATCAACTCATCTTTTGCGAAACTAAAATTATCCGTAATCGATACCATCAAAGCTATTTTGCCCTTTCTATCAATATTGTTGTTTCATAATATTACTGTCTTCATTCTCGGGTGCGCTAGGAAATCAGTATATCGATTTTATCCCGTGAGTTACTCATTTAAAATTTGTGAAGCAAAAAATATTGAATACGTATACACTGTATAATACACAATTATGTCTTTGTATTTGTATTTTTCTTTTGTTCGTTTTTGTGTCATTTTTATGATGGACAGTATCAAAATAACGCGATCCGGGGGAATCGGTTTAATTGTTATGGTCCTTATTTCCTTTTCGCAACACATTACGTCTGCTCACGAGCTGTGGAGTGTCATTATTTAACATGCTAATGTATTTTATATTTAATATTTTTCTATAATAAATTAATTTTATATGTTTATATGTTATAAACAAATTTAATTTAAATTTAATAAATTTTAAAAATAAAATATTAATTATTAAAAAAAAAAATCGAAAATACATAAATATTTAAAAAGTAACACTATCTTGTAAAGGCGGATTCAGTGTTGCGTTAATTTGTCTTTTCATTCATTTAAAGAATTTTTCGACCAATCATATTGTTCCAAAATGATGAATTTTTCTTAGTTTTTTCAAACAACACAATAATATGGCGTTTACAATGGTTAACCCTTTGAGTGCCAAAGAGCGCAATCGCGCTTCTCAATATAGGAATCCAAAATCTCGTCAAGGGTTAATAGAATAAACAAATAAACAATGCCACGTGGTTTGCATGTGTATAGTAAAGCAAACAAATTATACGCGTGTCACTAACCAACATAAACATAAATACTACTACTATATCTTTCCGGTTACACTCATTTCGTTTCACACATTTTGGGACAAAATCGATACACAGGTTGATCATAACAAACCATAAAATTAGGTTGACTATAAACATCTTGCCAACCAGCGTGGTTCGACGTCACTCTACAATTGTGATTGTATTCCCTATGGGGATAATAAATCTGTATTGCTCATTTTCCGCGAATGATTCATTATTTGTATATACCATACAATATATCTACTGGTCGCATTAACCTTTTTAAACCAAAAATTTCCTTTTATCTGTTTTTACACTTTTGGTGTAGACTGGAAGCACAGAGAAATCACAATCAGAGCCCTAACCAAAAGGGAAATTCTTTGATAAATCAATTTCTTGATGTCGTTACAAATGGAAAAATATCTCTAGCGGCTGTTTATAGAAATGCTTAGCTGAAACTCAAACCCCGTTTTGGTGTATTTGCTCAACATACACATTTCTCGCTCAGTATATTTTTTCAATACGCGCACGTACAAATAAAAAATATTATATTTGTTTGTACAGTATAGCACCCAAATTTTCTTCAAAATTTGTTTTTTATTTTTATTCTTCTATTAAAGTAGTGTACGAGTACGATGTGTTTGTTTACTATAAGCAAATACATAATGAAATGAAAACCCACACGTTCTTATTATGTACTAGCCACTGACATTGTTTAATCAAAGAGTTCTATTAGCTATTATCATGCTTATACTTGTTATCGATTTGAGCTTGTATACGACCTTGGAGGCGTTCAGTGCCCATTTAAAGTTTGAGAATAGGTTGAGGTCGTTTCGGCCCCAATTCCTCTGATCATTCGCTTTACCAGATAAGACTATTTTCCCAAATATTAATATGCACCAGCTATCTTGAGGGATTATTTTATATAAATGCAGTTACAAACATAACACAAACATACACCGTGATATCAACATCGAAACAATAGCAGATACAATATAGTACACCAAAATAAAAATACCCCATATGAAAAAAATAAATTACCTGCAATTTAGGGGCAAAACCCCGAAAAATGCCAAAATATTCAAAATACGTTGATTAGAGTTAAAGTAATGGAATAAATTAAACACCTACTTTTTTTTTTTTTATATTGATTTATAGAAGTTCTATATTTAATATTAATATTTTATTGAACCGCCATTTGCTTTTGTTACAGCGAAACACCTCCTGTTCATTGAATTTGATAAATTTTTCAAAGTAGTAGGAGGTATGGATTCCCAAATCGTCATCAACAAATTTTTTAAAGCTTGAATCGATTCTGAGCGCTTTCTTTCTACTTCTAGCTTCATTATAGACCAAATATTTTCAATGAGATTTAAGTCTGGACTATACGGGAGCAAACTCAACACATCGATACTTCTTTCTTCGAAGTACTTTTTTACCTTTAAATGAAGATATAAGAAAAAAACAAGTTTTTAACAAATTATTTATGTTTATCTGAAAGGCAATTTGTCTATCTACAATTCAAAATTAATAACTCACAACTTTGGCGGTATGGCACGGAGCGTTCTCCTGTTAAAAAATAAATTTGCAAGTCTCGCCAAAAAGCTTTAACACAGAAGGTTCAAATTCGTTGTGTAGGACCTGCAGATAAACAGCTGCTGTTATGCTGGAACTAAGGAAGCACAATCGACCGGTTTCATTTCCAGAAAAGCATCCCCAGACCATAACTCCTTCATTTTTTGGTGGAAGTCTCAAAAAACATTCGTTGCTAAGCCTCTCGCTCGGTTTTCTTCTTACGAAAATTCTTCCATCTCCAACATACAGCTTGAATTTTGATTCATATGAGAAAATCACATCATACCACATCTCTGGACTCCAAGAAACATGCTCCTGGGCCCATACAAAACGGGTTTTTTCACTAGTAATGTGAACTCAGGCTTCTGGAATGATTTAAGTGCTCTCAAACCAGCTTTAACAAGTATTTTTCTCACTAAGCTGGCTGAAATTTCTTTTCCCGTTGCTCGCTCGACATGCCGTCTTATGTCCAACGAAATTTTAAAACGGTTTCGACGACATTGTAACATTTTGAAACGATCTTCCACTGGCGTTTTCTTTCTGGGCCTTCCAGAGCCTTGCTATCTTTGTGTACTGCTCATCTCTCGCATTTTTTCAATATTCCACGCAACAGTACTTTTAGGAATGTTTAATCTTTCTGCTATTTCACGCGAGGTTAAATTTTCTCGCGCCAAAATCAACATATTGCTTTTACACTGCTCACTAACTTTTCCCATTTTTTTTAAAACTAAAATTGCACTTTATTCTTTATTTGACTAGGATTCAGAATAGCTTAATCTTACAAAATATGCACTATTTATACAGAAAAAAAAATTACAGGCAATAAAATTACAGGCACTAAAACATCAATGACGGCCAAGAACGGTAGGCGTAAAATAAAATAATTGCCTGACCAATTTTTCACATCAGTTGCGGGGTTGTACCGTTGTTATAAGAACAAAAGGCGGTCCAATAAAATATTAGTATTAAAGATAGAACTTCTATAAATCAATAAAAGAACAAAAAAAAATTAAAAAATAGGTGTTTAATTTATTCCATTACTTTAACACTAATCAACGTATTTTGAATATTTTGGCATTTTTCAGGGTTTTGCCCCTAAATTGCAGGTAATTTTTTTTCAAAAAATTACGTCTTACATGTATTTGAAATGAAACAATAAGCCAATTGCTTTCAAAAGTTTTGTAATTTTAGCAAAAAAGACTCCAATTTGCAATAAAATATGTTTGCCCAATTTTTTCCCCCAGCACTGTATGTACCCCGACAAACATTTTCTATATTTACGACCATAAAATTACCGAGGAAATACTGATGACCGTGTCGGGCAATTACCGACATAATACAGACAAAAGTACGGAATTTGTGGCTCTTTGGGCAGGTCGAAAATACCGTATCGGTAATTTTGTGGGTTCCAAATACCTGTAAAATTTCCAGCTAAATTTACTGAACCATCAAATTAAAATTTGTGCAAATTTTACTTGACGAATTTACTTCATCGAATTGGTAATGTTGACGGTAAAATGTCCGTTTATAGTTCGAATATATTACTGTAATAAAATCTAAATTTAAAAAAAAAATTGCTAGACACAATTACTGTATCATGCCTGTAGTTTTTAGGTCCCAGTTTATTATATAAGGTGAGTCTGTATTATTGGACATGGACGTTTATATTTGCAGTAATTAATAATTATATTTCCTTTTTTTTATTCGATTAAATTTACCTATAAATTACCGTCCGTTTACCATAGTTTTAGAGTATTTTTACCTAAAATATTAGGTTATTTATCGGTAATTTGGTTGGACTAGTTTACTATAAAACAACGGTAATTAATTCGTTGTGGGTTAACGTTAAAATTCGACAAAGATAACCGTGCGTTAACGATAACATTGACTATAAAAATTGATAATTTTTTTGAACTATAATACTAGTAAACGTCCGTCAAATTACCACAAAATAGACTGTAAGCTATCGGATAATAATTCTGAATAGATACGTTAATAATGTAAAAAATGTTTTAATTGAAAGTACCTGTTCCAATTGGTAATTTTATAGATTAGAATTCCCGTACGTGGTTCAAATAAATTACTAAATTGAAACCTTTTCAGAAATTTTGCGGATCATATTGACTTAAAAAAAATGCGAAAATTTAGGGTCCTATTTTACTGTAAAAGTCAGTTTTTATTACTAAGTGAAAAGTTTCAATTTATTGTTTTACTTACCTTCGTCATATCAATAATTTATGTTTACCTTCATTTGTCTTTCTATATTTCGGTGCGTTTAATATTTAAGTTATAATTCGATACTTTTAATGATAGTTGGGACCCACGGTGTAAAGAGAAAAAGGGTGGAAGACTAGATATAATAATGGATAATTTAAAAAGTAAAATTTTATTTTCATATACATATATTTTATTGCAATAAATTTCAGAAGAGAATTACTTACAAATAATTATAAATTTTATCTTAAATTCAATTCAATTACTGTTTATTTTAATTTTTCAACATTTTTTAAAATTAGAGTCTTGCTTTCGATTTGTTTCATTTTGATTGATGACCTTTTGAGAAAGGTTTTTATCCCGATTTTTATTTGTTGTTCATCTGTTTCATTTTCTTCATCCTTTTTATAATTAAAAATTCTTATAACTAATGCAATTATGCCTACGTTTTCCATGAATATTAATTTTTGAATAGCTGCATTAAATAGAACGTATAACCGATTAGTGCTGACCTTAACCCAAACTAGTTTAGCTATTTAAGAAATGTGCTCACAATCCGGCAAATTCTGGAGTATAATTTATTACTAAATAATCTTTGAACATTGAGTTGTACATGCTGAATTGCGCTATTCATTCGGTTATACCTAGATCGCCAATTATAGCACAACTAGGCTTCTCTAATTAAATCAGCTCAAATTAGCTAAACATATATATATATATATATATATATATATATATATATATATATATATATATATATATATATATATATATATATATATATATATATATATATATATATATATATATATATATATATATATATATATATATATATATATATATATATATATATATACATACATTTCTGTAAGCAGGCCGGTCCATGAGTACTGTATTATTACTTTATAATCGAACAAAGCTTCTAAAATTTGTTGCACCGACGTATTTAAGCTTCCAGTAACATGTTTATGTAGTCTTATTGTCTGAAAAAAATAAATTTAAAATAAGTAAGGTTAATTTTGATATTCAGGAGTATTATTACCCTTTGTTCCAAGTAATTAAGATCTGCAAGTTTTGAATTTAATCGCACAAGGTATTCTATTTCTTTTATAGGTAAGTCGGGCATTAAAAAACTGTTATCTTTCTCGATTTTGTTGCTTTTCTTGTCTAATGACTTTTTCATTAACGCTGAAAGGGACTGGAGCACCTCAAACATCGTGTCTAATTTTCTATCTATTCTCAGCTGCGATTCCTCTATTTTCTTTAAACGTTTCCCGGTTTTTCTTTTTAATTTTTCGATTTCTGTTTCACCATTGTCCATATTGATTTCATTCTCCGGTTCTATATACTGCGCATTGCATCTGTAAACCGGTGTTCCGCTTATTATGGGATTATCTTGATTTAAACAATATGAAGGAATCATTACCCGGTAAACCACGCCGGCAGTTTTTAAATAGGCGGCAGTTTTACGGCAACCGAAAAGCAGTCGAAACGGCCGACAGCCGTAAAGTCTGATTTTCGACAGTCAAATGGCAGTCGACGAGTCTACTATTCGCCATCAAACGAAATCCAAACGGAACGGCTGCCAAATGGCAGTCGACAAAGTCTGTGTTTCGACAGCAAACGAAAACCAAACGGAACGGCTGCCGAATGGCAGTCGGCAAAGTCTGTGTTTCGGTATCAAACGAAAACTAAACGAAACGGCTGCCGAATGGCACGCGGCAAAGTCTGTGTTTCGGCATTAAACGAAAACTAAACGAAACGGCTGCCAAATGGCACTCGGCGAAGTGTGTTTTTCGCTGTTTGGTCGTGTTGGTGTCAAAAAAATGTGAAATAATTTAATGAAATAAATCAGTCTCTCGTTGTGCTTGTTAAATTAGAAAAGGTATGTACGATTATACCAATTTAAATAAGTTAATAAAGTAATAAAAGTGTTTATTTTATTTTTATTTAATAAAGTGTTTAAGTTTTTTGTGCCCTAGGTTAAGATTAATTAATAAGCGATTTTTATTTGTAAATTTGAGTATATACTGAAATATTTTTTTTTGTGATATACCTTATCCGCCATTTTGATAATGGAAAAGTTTTTGGATAATGGATTGATACTTAATGGATTGATTTTTATTTAAATAAATGCAAATGAAAGCAAATGAATTGAAATTCTGTAAATGTTTATTTTAATTTAATATATAACGACTGCCAAATATTAACTGCCGTGTCTGCCAATTTTCACCCACTATGTCCGCCAAATGTCATCAGTTGTGTCCGCCAAATGGTATCCACCATTTTCGCCGATAGGCATCCGCCGTGTCCGCCAAATGTTATCCGCCATATCCTCCAATATGCATCCGCCGTGTCCGCCAAATGTAAGCCGCCATGTTCGCCAATAGGCATCCGTCGTATCCGCCAATAGGCATCCGCCATGTTCGCCAAGTGTCACCCGCCAGGTCCGCCAAATGTCATCCGCCATGTCAGTCAAATGACATCCGTCATATCTGCCAAATGTCAACTGTCGTGTATGCATTATGGCAGGCATAGGGAGGGACTAGGCATGCCAAACGGCATACACTCGGCATGCCAAAGGCAGCCGTTTTTATCTGCCTACGGCAGCCGTGAATTGCCAAAAGCCTGCCCGAAAATGTACTTTGTGTTTACCGGGTTATTGTATTATAACTATACAAATATGGAAGTTTCTACATTACCTGAGACATTCGTCAAGTCCCGTAGTGGTTCATAGGCTGATTCCACAATTCGCATGCGTTTTTGAGCCGGCACTTCTTCTCTTTGTTGGTTTTGTTTCCATCTCGGACTTGTAGTGTTTTCTGACTGTGCTTCGTTTCTTCGTTTGTTATGTATACATAATACGAGCTAGTAGAATTTTTTTCGACCGAATGCAATGAAGTTAGGAAGTTAAAATTAAAAAATTATTTTAATTTAATTAAATTTTTATTTCTTTTATAAGAATAAGTTTTATTTAAATATAATATTATGTATATAATAAATAGTAGTTATAAAACCACTTCGCTTATTTATTTCACATTCCTTTAAAATGTAATAAAGAAACAAACTTGTTTCTTTTTGTTAATTTATATGACCTTTGGTTACAAAAATAATTCAACCGGATGTCATAATATTTTTATATGATAGAGTGAACTAACAAATTAACGTATTCTTGAGAATGACTATATTGATCTTCATCATTGCAAATTTTTACACTTATTAGGTTGTGAGGAACGTTATAACAATTTTTTTTTAACAATTTTAAACTAGATTGTAGTTTCGTTATGTTTCTGTAGTCCGCAATAGCCAATTCCCGTTTTAATACTGCTTCGGAATATTTACAAATGTTTAATACTGACGGCGAATGAATTAAAAGACCACCCCTATTTTTAAATTGATTTGCAATTTATAAGAATTACATTGTTGTATTAGTTTGCAACGGTCATCACAATTTAATTTTCTAAATAAATATCGGACTATAAATCCCCCTATGTATTCAATAACATTAATTGAAAATTCACTTAATATAATTGGCTCTCCAAAAAATTCTTCGTCATACATTTTAGATTCGTCTACTTTAGAAATTTCTTGGTCAATTTAAATATCATCTGATGAGGCTTCAACCATTGCTTTTTCAACTCTCCATAATTTGGTAAACTAAAAATAAATGTTTACATTATAATTTCTGTAAAAAATTGTATTTACAGTACATATTCCAAAATAAAAATAAATTATGAAAAGCAAAGCACTTAGCACATGAAATAAAATAAGAAAAATGCGGCACTGGTAATAACATATGTTTACAAAACGATAAAAGCCCACGCCAACAACCAAAATTGTTTTCTTATTTTTTTCTGATTTATAACTTAAATTAAGAATAATTTTACCACAAATCACTTTCTTTTTAACATAATTTACGTTTTATTTTATATAAACACTTACTGATGGTACAAAATTCCTTCCTGTAATTTTTAGGCGTATTTTTGCAGATTTTTACAAGACACTTCATTTTGTTAAATGTTTATAATTTTTATTACTAAAATGACGCACTACACACAATCCACTAACTATTTTAATTATTTTTTAATTATTTTAGTTAATATTTTCAAGATTTTTAAAGAGCACAAAATTTAACGCGTCACTTTAACCAAAAACAAAAGTGGTTTGAGGGGTTTTTATTTTGAGATATGAGACCGCCATATGCATTTTTTATATAACCATCCTGCTCCGATTTGATTCACTTCATGTGAATTTGCATCACTTCATAGCAAATTTTATGTGCGAAAAAAGTTTACATTCATTCTAACCCAAGTATAACAAAACTGAAAAGTTGAACCGGTAAGGCACTGTTTTCCGGTTTTTGGTATAAAAACTCGGAAATGATGATTTTTTGTTATTGTTGTTTACATAGAAATAGAGTATATAGAATGAATGTAAAGAACTGTCAAGCGTCACAAATTCGGAGGTTAAAAGAGAAAGCATATAAATTAACAGGGCCGTATTTAGAATTTTTTTCGATCGAATGCAGTGAAGTTAGGAAGTTTAAATTAAAAAATTATTTATATTTAATTACATTTTTATTTCTTTAATAAAGTACATTAATTATTTTTATTTAAATATAATATTAATATAATAAAAAATTATAAAATATAAAAAATATAAAATATAAAAAATAATAATTATAAAACCACTACGCTTATTTATTTCACATTCCTTTGAAATGTAATAAAGAAATAAACTTGTTTCTTTTCGTTAATTTATATGACCTTTGGTTACAAAAATAATTCAATCGGATGTCATAATATTTTTCTATGACAGAATGAGCTAACAAATTAACGTGTTCTTGAGAATGACTATATTGATCTTCATCATTGAAAATATTTACACTTATTAGGTTGTGAAGAACGGTATAACTTATTTTTTTTAAACAATTTAGAACTAGATTTTAGTTGCGTTATGTTTTTGTAGTCCGCAATAGCCAATTCCCGTTTTAATACAGCTTCTGAATATTTACAAACTTTTAATACTGACGACGAAGGGTTAACAGACCACCCTTATTTTTTAAATTGATTAGCGAGGTATAAGAGTTACATTGTTGTATTAATGTGCAACAGTCCTCACAATTCAATTTTCTAAATTAATATATTCTTGGGTATCCAAGAAAATCTTCATCATACATATTCGATTCGTCTACTTTTGAAATTTCTTGGTCAATAGAAATATCATCTGATGAGGCTTCAACCATTGCTTTTGCAATTCTCCATATTTTGGTAAACTAAAAACAAATGTTTACATTATAATTTCTGTAAAAAATTGTATTTACAGTACATATTCCAAAATAAAAATAAATTATGAAAAGCAAAGCACTTAGCACATGAAATAAAATAAGAAAAATGCGGCACTGGTAAAAACATATGTTTATTAAAAGCATCAACCCACGCCAATAACCAAAATTGTTTTCTTATTTTTATCTGATTTATAACTTAAATTAAGGATAATTTTACCACAAATCACTTTCTTTTTAACATAATTTACATTTTATTTTTTTATAAACACTTACTGATGGTACGAAATTTCATCTTGTAATTTTTGAGGCGTAATTAGCAGTTTTTCACGAGACACTTCATTTTATTAAATGTTTCTAATTTTTATTACTAAAATGATGCACTACACACAATCCACTAACTATTTTAATAATATTTTAATTATTTTTTAATTATTTTAATTAATATGTTCACGATTTTTTAAGAGCACAAAATTAAACGCGTAATTTAAAACAAAAACAAAAACTGGTTTGAGGTGGTTTAATCTTTGACATATGAGACCGCCTTATGCATTTTTTATATAACCATCCTGCTCTAGCTTGTGACACATGATTGTGATCCATCTTATATGGGAAAAAGCTTTACATCATTCTAAAGTATATAATTCTATGGTTGTTTATTAATAAACACATATCAATTTTTCTTGTTGAGTTGAGGTGAGACGCCATTACGGTTGTTTGTGTGTACGTTCTATGTATATACAATTTTCATTAAAGTTTATATTTTTAACGTTTTGGATCTAAATCTGTGAGGTAAATATTAAAGATTTATATTTTAAATTATTAAAAGTTTTAATTTTTTTTGTTAAATGTGAGGTTATGCGTTCCCATTATTTGTTTACATAGGCTGCTAGCGAATATCAGAGTAATCGTTTACCATTTTAAAATAATTATTTACACTTAAACAAAGCTTAGCTTTACTAACCTACAACCTACAATTTCAATTTATTTTTTATTTCAACAACTAGAAAATGTCGAAACGGACCCAACAAAGGCGAATAAAATTGGAACAGCAAAGAGAACTTCAAAAGTCAAAGCCGACACTCAACCCGAATTTTTGAATCCTTTAATGTTTATTGAGGAGCATCTAGAACCAACCGAAAATCAATTTTCCATTTCTTTAGGGGAGAATTTCGATTAATTAAATTTAATTAGTCTGTAATTTACAACTGTGAATGTATTAATTTAAGATATTTCCGATTTTTCATAATTTATGTTTAATATTTTAATGTGGAACTGTGTGTGTTTTCACACAGTGCATTTAAAAATCAAATATAATAAATAATTATTTGTTATAAATGAAACATTTACTGAAATGAATTAATTTTTTGTTTTTATTTAAAAATTTAAAATATAAAATCGAAAATAAGCTCCACCCATTTTTTACCGGAAAAGTATTAGATAACCTAACTTTTTCTTTTCATCATTTCCGAGTTTTGGCGACAACATTCATAGTAAATCATAGATAAAATCGGACATTAGTGCTGGAAAAAAGTCGGTGATGATTTCAGCTAGATGTCAGAAAAATTCAAAAATTTTCGGATATAAAAATACTTGGAAAGTATATAATTCTATGCTATAAACCCAAAATGTCCAACCTTTTCCGACTATTACGTCATATTTTCGGAAAAAATCTAGTAATCTATTCAAATTTTTATCATTCGTAATTTTTAAAATTTTTATTTTAAACAAACGTTAAACAAAAGAATGAAGTTGTTTTTCATATAACTAATGGCTTGGTTACAACACAAACATATTTATATTTTGGTTTTCGTCTATTTTTAGTTCTTTGTTATATGAAGCGTTTTGGTATTTGTTGTTGTTTTTTATTACAATCTCAATGAAATGTGCATTTTTTATAAAATGATCTCATAGCACGAGTAGCAAAGTAGATGGTCACCTCAATTCAAGAACTGACCCCATAGAGCTGGATTTAACGGAATACTTGAATATAATGAATAAAATAAATGTTAATGAAATATAAATATTTCAAGTGAAAACGGACGAAACTTTAAATCACCTAAATCTAAAGACAGATATAAAGATTGTGATTGTATCCCCTATGGGGATAATAAATCTGTATTGCTCATTTCCCGCGAATGATTCATTATTTGTATATACCACACATTATATCTACTGGTCGCATTAACATTTTTAAACCAAAAATTTCTTTTTTTCTGTTTTTACACTTTTGGCGTAGACCGGAAGCACAAAGAAATCACAATCAGAGACCTAAACAAAATGAAAATCCTGTGATAAATCACTTTCTCGATGTCGTTACAAATGGAAAAATATCTCTAGCGGCTGTTTATAGAAATGCTTAGCTGAAACTCAAACCCCGTTTTGGTGTATTTGTCAACATACAACCGTTTTTATCACATACACATTTCTCGCTCAATATATTTTTTCAATACGCGCACGTACAAATAAAAAATATTATATTTGTTTGTACAGTAAGGCACCCAAATTTTCTTCAAAATTTGTTTTTTATTTTTACTCTACTATGAAAGTAGTGTACGAGTATGATGTGTTTACTATAAGCAAAAGGACAAACGAAAAAAATAAACAATGCTTCATTATAGCGCTATTCCATTCAAAATCGCAAGATTTTGTACAAAATTAAAAAGAGACGAAAATTAACCATTTCTATTTGTGAAAATAGTATTTCCGATTTTTTCGTTTTTGTTTAGTTACTAAAATTTTTTCTTGAAAAATATCAAGTTGAGTATTTTTTATGGCAGCAAATATAAAAATCAAAAATAAAAATCCCCCACTCTCTCTTTAATTTATTTTTCGTAAATTTTTATGGTGTACAGACATACGACGACGTGACTTTAGAATATCAATTTTTTATGATGCCGTGATTTTAAAGAACTTAATAAATTGATTCGTGTGGTGTTAATTTGTACTGTATAGTACATATATGCAGTATGCACAGAAACACAACAATATAAAAAAAATTAATTTAGATTAAAAGATTTATTAAATAATAATAATAAATGATGGCTTCCACCGGTGCAGCGGAAGCGATTTAAATAAATATAGGATGCTAATGATTTAATCTCGGCAAAGGATAATTTAACACGCCATAAAATGTATCTAACATTGTATCCAATTCAGGATATTTATCCGAAATATTATAAAGGAGATCACGAACTATTTTATAGCATATATCTTTGGTCGGCAGATTAATGAATCCAATCTAAGAACAAAATAAAATAAAATTTAATTAGTAGGAATAGGAAGGAACTAGGAAGTAATTTCATTTTCTACCTCAAATATCTTTAGTGTTACAGTCCTTGTGAATTCCCAGTCAGACTGTTCTCTCGATAAAATCATATTACAAAATGTTTGCAACAAATAATATGTCATCGGCTGAAATTTCAGTTGTAACATCATTGAGTTCATAGTTTAAATAGTGAAAATTGTCAGGAAACCCAACCGTCAAGCAATAGCATAAAATCCATAATGTGCGCTTATCTAAAGTTGAAAATGGTAAATCGACTGAATATTGCCATGTGCCAAGACGTCGCGAGTTGTACATATAGTGGCAAGTTCGTAATATAAACGAGTTATATTCAACAGTTACATACGAGTTCCACATCATTTGTCTTATTCGGTTGGTGTCTGAAAATAAACAAAATTAATATTTTATTTGAATGCCAAACCAAAATAAATTAGAGACACTTACGTGAATAATTCGCGGGTATCGTGGGTATCCGTGGGGACTTTCCACAATGAGTTTCCATTCAGCTTAATATTATTGCGCAATGATTCCAAATCAGCTAATAAATTCTTAATACTCGAACTTTTTGAAAATTTGGTACATTTGTCACAAAATTAATGCAAATCTTACTTTTAACCTCCCCACTTTTAGTAACCGGTGCAACTACTTCATCAGCATCTATTGGATCGTGAGATGCGACATGCTGTATAAGATAGCAGAAAATTTCCAGCAGAAAAAATGTATTTTTGCTATTCACCGCTAGAGGCATCACTATCACAAAAAATAAATTTTTCTGCTGATATTTTTTTAAACCAGCAGAAATTTTTTGAAATTTTCAAGCAGAAAATAATAATACTTTCATAATTCTCAGCATAAAGTTTTGTGAAAAATCAAATAATTTATGAAAAAGAAGCGAAAATAACGGGTGTTTTTTTAGGAGGTTTGTTTTTCCGATAGATGTCGTTTTATTTTATGACAGTTGTTTTGACAGCTCAAAGTGGCATTTCTACTCAGTATTGTTTGGCAAATCATTATGAATAGGTTAACTCCAGAACAACGTTTTCAAATCGTGGAAATTTATTTTCAAAATCAGTGTTCAATTAAAAATGTTTATAGAGCACTTCGTGAATTTTATGGTGCACATAATCGTCCGTCAGAGACCACCATAAAGAACGTAATTACCAAATTTCGGTCTACATTCACTCTTTTGGATGCCAAGCCACCGACAAGAATGAGAAGAGTTCGTACAGAAGAAAATATTGCTGTCGTTGAGGCCAGTGTCGAAGAAAACGACAATTTATCGATTCGTCGTCGTGCTCAGAAAAATTGGACTTTGTCCATCGACTTTATGGAAAATTTTACGTAAAGATTTGGGTTTGGTGCCATACAAAATTCAATTCAATTCAGTGTCGAAGAAAACGACAATTTATCGATTCGTCGTCGTGCTCAGCAAATTGGACTTTGTCCATCGACTTTATGGAAAATTTTACGTAAAGATTTGGGTTTGGTGCCATACAAAATTCAATTGGTGCAAGAATTAAAGCCACACGACCATCGTTTGCGCCGTGAATTCAGTGATTGGTCGTTAAATCAATTGAACGAAGATCCATTTTTTTACCGTAAAATTCTCTTCAGTGATGAGGCGCATTTTTGGTTAAATGGATACGTCAACAAACAAAATTGTCGCATTTGGAGCAAAGATAATCCACACGCCGTTCTAGAATTACCAATGCATCCTGATAAATGTACTGTTTGGTGCGGTCTATGGGCTGGTGGGATCATCGGTCCATATTTCTTTAAAAATGAGGAAGGACGACGCGTTACCGTGAATGGAAATCGATACAGAACCATGTTAAATGAGTTTTTGTTGTCAAATCTTGAAGATATGGATATGAATGAAATGTGGTTTCAACAAGATGGTGCCACTTGCCATACAGCACGTGAAACAATCGACTTATTGAAAGAAACTTTCAACGACAACATTATTTCGAGAAATGGTCCGGTGAATTGGCCTCCGCGTTCGTGCGATTTGACGCCACTCGATTACTTTTTGTGGGGATACGTGAAGTCATTGGTTTATGTGGATAAACCTCAATCGATTGACGCTTTGGAAACCAATATTCAACGTGTCATTGCTGACATACGCCCTCAAATGCTTGAAAAAGTGCTGGAAAATTGGACCTCCAGAATGACATTTGTGAAAAATAGTCGTGGTAGCCATATGCCAGAAATTGTGTTTAAATGTTAAATGCCAAAAAATTATCTACCAAATAAAAAAAAATTTTGGTCATTTCATAATTTTATATGTGTTTTATTCAAAAAAAAAATCGGCAACCTCTTAAAAAAACACTCTTTATATGTTTAAGGTTTTGCGTATGTATAATGTTTGCGTACGTATCTTAAATACACTAAAATTACCATAATCATCATAATACAAATAGAGAAACACAAAAAACGAATCGCCTACCTTTATACCACTTCATAAAATTTTAGTTATTATATGTATGTGAAATGTTTTCAATTTTTTAACAAAAGTGTTAGAAAAACCCCCATGTAACTACTCTGGGCTTATGTTTTTATAGTAGCTGAGATGATAATCTATATACATGAGCAACATAAGAATAATGGCTGGCGTCAGTAGCGTTCCATAAATTTTAGAAGTCATTTTAATGTGAAATGTTTTCAATTTTTTAACAAAAGTGTTAGAAAAACCCCCCTGTAACTACTCTGGGCTTATGTTTTTATAGTAGCTGAGATGATAATCTATATACATGAGCAACATAAGAATAATGGCTGGCGTCAGTAGCGTTCCATAAATTTTAGAAGTCATTTTAATGTGAAATGTTTTCAGTTTTTTAACAAAAGTGTTAGAAAAACCCCCCTGTAACTACTCTGGGCTTATGTTTTTATGGTAGCTGAGATCATAATCTATATACATGAGCAACATAAGAATCATGGCTGGCGTCAGTAGCGTTCCATAAATTTTAGAAGTCATTGTAATGTGAAATGTTTTCAGTTTTTTAACAAAAGTGTTAGAAAAAACCCCCTGTAACTACCCTGGGCTTATGTTTTTATGGAAGCTGAGATCATAATCTATATACATGAGCAACATAAGAATCATGGCTGGCGTCAGTAGCGTTCCATAAATTTTAGAAGTCATTGTAATGTGAAATGTTTTCAGTTTTTTAACAAAAGTGTTAGAAAAACCCCCCTGTAACTACTCTGGGCTTATGTTTTTATGGTAGCTGAGATCATAATCTATATACATGAGCAACATAAGAATCATGGCTGGCGTCAGTAGCGTTCCATAAATTTTAGAAGTCATTGTAATGTGAAATGTTTTCAGTTTTTTAACAAAAGTGTTAGAAAAACCCCCTGTAACTACCCTGGGCTTATGTTTTTATGGTAGCTGAGATCATAATCTATATACATGAGCAACATAAGAATCATGGCTGGCGTCAGTAGCGTTCCATAAATTTTAGAAGTCATTGTAATGTGAAATGTTTTCAGTTTTTTAACAAAAGTGTTAGAAAAACCCCCCTGTAACTACTCTGGGCTTATGTTTTTATGGTAGCTGAGATCATAATCTATATACATGAGCAACATAAGATTCATAACTGGCGTCAGTAGCGTTCCATAAATTTTAGAAGTCATTTTAATGTGAAATGTTTTCAGTTTTTTAACAAAAGTGTTAGAAAAACCCCCCTGTAACTACCCTGAGCTTATGTTTTTATGGTAGCTGAGATCATAATCTATATACATGAGCAACATAAGAATCATGGCTGGCGTCAGTAGCGTTCCATAAATTTTAGAAGTCATTTTAATGTGAAATGTTTTCAGTTTTTTAACAAAAGTGTTAGAAAAACCCCCCTGTAACTACCCTGGGCTTATGTTTTTATGGTGGCTGAGATCATAATCTATATATATGAGCAACAAAAGAATCATGACTGGCGTCAGTAGCGTTCCATTATTTTTGAGTTCATTTTAATGTGAAATGTTTTCAGTTTTTTAACAAAAGTGTTAGAAAAACCCCCCTGTAACTACCCTGGGCTTATGTTTTTATGGTAGCTGAGATCATAATCTATATACATGAGCAACATAAGAATCATAGCTGGCGTCAGTAGCGTTCCATAAATTTTAGAAGTCATTGTAGTGTGAAATGTTTTCAGTTTTTTAACAAAAGTGTTAGAAAAACCCCCCTGTAACTACTCTGGGCTTATGTTTTTATGGTAGCTGAGATCATAATCTATATACATGAGCAACATAAGAATCATGGCTGGCGTCAGTAGCGTTCCATAAATTTTAGAAATCATTGTAATGTGAAATGTTTTCAGTTTTTTAACAAAAGTGTTAGAAAAACCCCCCTGTAACTACCCTGGGCTTATGTTTTTATGGTAGCTGAGATCATAATCTATATATATGAGCAACATAAGAATCATGGCTGGCGTCAGTAGCGTTCCATAAATTTTAGAAGTCATTGTAATGTGAAATGTTTTCAGTTTTTTAACAAAAGTCTTAGAAAAAACCCCCTGTAACTACCCTGGGCTTATGTTTTTATGGTAGCTGAGATCATAATCTATATACATGAGCAACATAAGAATCATGGTTGGCGTCAGTAGCGTTCCATAAATTTTAGAAGTCATTGTAATGTGAAATGTTTTCAGTTTTTTAACAAAAGTGTTAGAAAAACCCCCCTGTAACTACCCTGGGCTTATGTTTTTATGGTAGCTGAGATCATAATCTATATACATGAGCAACATAAGAATCATGGCTGGCGTCAGTAGCGTTCCATAAATTTTAGAAGTCATTTTAATGTGAAATGTTTTCAGTTTTTTAACAAAAGTGTTAGAAAAACCCACATGTAACTACCCTGGGCTTATGTTTTTATGGTAGCTGAGATCATAATCTATATACATGAGCAACATAAGAATCATAACTGGCGTCTGTAGCGTTCCATTATTTTTTGAGTTCATTTTAATGTGAAATGTTTTCAGTGTTTTAACAAAAGTGTTAGAAAAACTCCCCTGTAACCACCCTGGGCTTATGTTTTTATGGTAACTGAGATCATAATCTATATACATGAGTAACATAAGATTCATAACTGGCGTCAGTAGCGTTCCATAAATTTTTGAATTCATTTTAATGTGAAATGTTTTCAGATTTTTAACAAAAGTGTTAGAAAAACCCCCCTGTAACTACCCTGGGCTTATGATTTTATGGTAGCTGACATCATAATCTATATACAAGAACAACATAAGATTCTTAACTGGAGTCAGTAGCACCTCATCAACGAATACCCAAGGTAGTTACAGAGGGTTTTTCTAACACTTTTGTTAATAAACTGAAAACATTTCACATTAAAATGGCTTCAAAAATTTATGGAACGCTACTGACGCCAGCTATGATTCTTATATTGCTCATGTATATTGATTGTGATTTTAGCTACCATAAAAACATGAGCCCAGGGTAATTACAGGGGGTTTTTTTAACACTTTTGTTAAAAAACTGAAAACATTTCACATTACAATGACTTCTAAAATTTATGGAACGCTACTGACGCCAGCCATGATTCTTATGTTGCTCATGTATATAGATTATGATCTCAGCTACCATAAAAACATAAGCCCAGGGTAGTTACAGGGGGTTTTTCTAACACTTTTGTTAAAAAACTGAAAACATTTCACATTAAAATGAACTCAAAAATTTATGGAACGCTACTGACGCCAGCTATGATTCTTATGTTGCTCATGTATATAGATTATGATCTCAGCTACCATAAAAACATAAGCCCAGGGTAGATACAGGTGGGTTTTTCTAACACTTTTGTTGAAAATCTGAAAACATTTCACATTAAAATGTTTTCAAAAAATTATGGAACGCTACTGACGCCAGCCATGATTCTTATGTTGCTCATGTATATAGATTATGATCTCAGCTTCCATAAAAACATAAGCCCAGGGTAGTTACAGGGGGGTTTTTCTAACACTTTTGTTAAAAAACTGAAAACATTTCACATTACAATGACTTCTAAAATTTATGGAACGCTACTGATGCCAGGCATGATTCTTATGTTGCTCATGTATATAGATTATGATCTCAGCTACCATAAAAACATAAGCCCAGGGTAGTTACAGGGGGTTTTTCTAACACTTTTGTTAAAAAACTGAAAACATTTCACACTACAATGACTTCTAAAATTTATGGAACGCTACTGACGCCAGCCATGATTCTTATGTTGCTCATGTATCTAGATTATGATCTCAGCTATCATAAAAACATAAGCCCAGGGTAGTTACAGGGGGGTTTTTCTAACACTTTTGTTAAAAAACTGAAAACATTTCACATTAAAATGAACTCTAAAATTTATGGAACGCTACTGACGCCAGCCATGATTCTTATGTTGCTCATGTATATAGATTATGATCTCAGCTTCCATAAAAACATAAGCCCAGGGTAGTTACAGGGGGGTTTTTCTAACACTTTTGTTAAAAAACTGAAAACATTTCACATTAAAATGACTTCTAAAATTTATGGAACGCTACTGACGCCAGTTATGAATCTTATGTTACTCATGTATATAGATTATGATCTCAGCTATCATAAAAACATAAGCCCAGGGTAGTTACAGGGGGGTTTTTCTAACACATTTGTTGAAAATCTGAAAACATTTCACATTAAAATGTTTTCAAAAAATTATGGAACGTTACTGACGCCAGTTATGAATCTTATGTTGCTCATGTATATAGATTATGATCTCAGCTACCATAAAAACATAAGCCCAGGGTAGTTACAGGGGGGTTTTTCTAACACTTTTGTTGAAGATCTGAAAACATTTCACATTAAAATGACTTCAAAAATTAATGGAGTGCTATCAACGTAGGCGATTTTTTTTGTGTTGCCCTGTATTTGTATTATGATTTTTATAATAATTTTAATAACTTATATTTTAAGAGTCCTTATACAACCGCAAATCGTTCTTTAAAGAAATTTAATTTTTTCGTTTCAAAACGTTTAAATCTATATGTTCTCTTCTTTTTCATTAATTATTTGATTTTTCATCAAACTTTCTGCTGGTCAGAATTATTAATTTGCTTAAAAATTTCAAAAAATTTCTGCTGGTTTTAAAAAATATCAGCAGAAAAATTTATTTTTTGTGATAGTGCTGCCTCTAGCGGTGAATAGAAAAACACATTTTTTCTGCTGGAAATTTTCTGCTATCTTATACAGCATAGATGCGACAGCACATTTCACGCTTTCTATTGAAACTACAAACGACTGCAAGTCGACTACAAGTCGACTGAAAATTGACGCTGCTAAAGATTCGACAATCGAATCGATTTCATTCTGAGGCCTAATTTTTTCTTTTTCTGTAAATAAATCGTTGTTGATTATACTTCATTGAATAAACACAAAAACATTCTTATCCTAAAATTGGGTTAGTATTTTTTAAAGTTTAGAAGTTCTGGTTTAAAAAAACTAATATAACGTCAAAAACGTAACCGAATTAATAAAATTCGATATTAAAAATAATAAAGAATAAAATTTGTGATTCTCAGTATAATGCGGAACAGCTGATTTTGATGTTAGAAATGCAAATTGTTAAGATCAATACATTTAAACTTAATTTTAATTTAATATTAACTGTTAAAACGGTAAAAAATCAACTATATTATAAGTTACACAAATATTTAGTTTATAATTATTAAAAAATACGTTTTATTTTAATAAAATTACCTTCAGTTTAGGTTTCTCCATTGTATCCATTTTGATTAATTAATTATGTAACATAAATTTTTTGATTGTTTTAGGTTATAGAGGAACTTGTCAAAATTTTCCCCTCACGTGTTTTATAGTAGAGTACTTTCTACGTATTTGTCCAAATTAAAGAAACTAAATAAAACAAAACTATTCCGCCATTTTAAAAATAATATTTATTTTTTTAAATAATTTATATAAAGTAAAATACATAATCGATTATTAAACATTACGACTATTCACTTAATTTAAATAATTTTTAGGTTATGTTTGTATCGTATAAAAAAATTCCCCTACATGTTCTACTATAAAATAAAAATTGTGTCTCAGTCACTCTCATGTAGATATTTTATTCTTGTCTCTTTTTAATTTTGTACAAAATCTTGTGATTTTGAATGGAATAGCGCTATTACGTATGATTTAAGGCGGAATTCCATTACTACGGCTTATTTTTGTGCAGAAAAACAGAAAGAGTTAAAATCAACAATCCGACAAAGACAGATGATTTTTATTTTATAGCGAAATTTTAAGGGGAATATTGGACAACTACGAAATTATAACCAATAAATTAGTTAAAAATGAAAATTATTGTTAAATCTATTTTATTTCTATCTCTAAATTAGTAAAAAAAATCTAAATATTATTTAATTTTAATTAAAAATTTTAATTTTTGAATTGAAGAAAACCAACAAAGTAAACCCTTACTATAAAAAAACGTTAGGGGAAGTTAAGACCGCGTTTGAATATAACCTAAAATTATATCATTTGTATTTGTGAATAGTGTGTTTTGAGCATAGAAATAGAGTATATAGAATGAATGTAAGGAACTGTCAAGCGTCACAAATTCGGAGGGTAAAAGAGAAAGCATATAAATTAACAGGGCCGTATTTAGAATTTTTTTCGATCTAATGCAGTGAAGTTAGGAAGTTTAAATTAAAAAATTATTTATATTTACATTTAATTACATTTTTATTTCTTTAATAAAGTACATTAATTATTTTTATTTAAATATAATATTAATATAATAAAAAATTATAAAATAAAAAGTATAAGATAAAAAATATAAAATATAAAATATAATAATTATAAAACCACTACGCTTATTTATTTCACATTCCTTTGAAATGTAATAAAGAAATAAACTTGTTTCTTTTCGTTAATTTATATGACCTTTGGTTACAAAAATAATTCAATCGGATGTCATAATATTTTTCTATGACAGAATGAGCTAACAAATTAACGTGTTCTTGAGAATGACTATATTGATCTTCATCATTGAAAATATTTACACTTATTAGGTTGTGAAGAACGTTATAACTTATTTTTTTTAAACAATTTAGAACTAGATTTTAGTTGCGTTATGTTTTTGTAGTCCAATAGCCAATTCCCGTTTTAATACAGCTTCTGAATATTTACAAATTTTTAATACTGACGACGAAGGAGTTAATAGACCACCCTTATTTTTTAAATTGATTAGCGAGGTATAAGAGTTACATTGTTGTATTAATGTCCAACAGTCCTCACAATTCAATTTTCTAAATTAATATCGGACTATAAATCCTTCTATGTATTCAATAACATTAATTGAAAATTCTCTTAGTATAATTGGGTATCCAAGAAAATCTTCATCATACATATTCGATTCGTCTACTTCTGAAATTTCTTGGTCAATAGAAATATCATCTGATGAGGCTTCAACCATTGCTTTTGCAATTCTCCATATTTTGGTAAACTAAAAACAAATGTTTACATTATAATTTCTGTAAAAAATTGTATTTACAGTACATATTCCAAAATAAAAATAAATTATGAAAAGCAAAGCACTTAGCACATGAAATAAAATAAGAAAAATGAGGCACTGGTAAAAACATATGTTTATTAAAAGCATCAACCCACGCCAATAACCAAAATTGTTTTCTTATTTTTATCTGATTTATAACTTAAATTAAGGATAATTTTACCACAAATCACTTTCTTTTTAACATAATTTACATTTTATTTTTTTATAAACACTTACTGATGGTACGAAATTTCATCTTGTAATTTTTGAGGCGTAATTAGCAGTTTTTCACGAGACACTTCATTTTATTAAATGTTTCTAATTTTTATTACTAAAATGATGCACTACACACAATCCACTAACTATTTTAATAATATTTTAATTATTTTTTAATTATTTTAATTAATATGTTCACGATTTTTTAAGAGCACAAAATTAAACGCGTAATTTAAAACAAAAACAAAAACTGGTTTGAGGTGGTTTAATCTTTGACATATGAGACCGCCATATGCATTTTTTATATAACCATCCTGCTCTGGCTTGTGACACATGATTGTGACCCATCTTATATGGGAAAAAGCTTTACATTCATTCTATAGTATATAATTCTATGGTTTTGAGATAAACAAAAATAATAAAATTAAATATATATTTGTGGTGAATTTTATAATATACTTCGTGTATTCGTGCATATAACGGGTGATTTTTTAAGAGCTTGAGAACTTTTTTTTAAAAAAAAACGCATAAAATTTGCAAAATCTCATCGGTTCTTTATTTGAAACGTTAGATTGGTCCATGACATTTACTTAAATGTTGACCGCGGCTGCGTCTTAGGTGGTCCATTCGGAAAGTCCAATTTTGGGCAACTTTTTCGAGCATTTCGGCCGGAATAGCCCGAATTTCTTCGGAAATGTTGTCTTCCAAAACTGGAATAGTTGCTGGCTTATTTCTGTAGACTTTAGACTTGACGTAGCCCCACAAAAAATAGTCTAAAGGCGTCAAATCGCATGATCTTGGTGCCCAACTTACCGGGCCATTTCTTGAGATGAATTGTTCTCCGAAGTTTTCCCTCAAAATGGCCATAGAATCGCGAGCTGTGTGGCATGTAGCGCCATCTTGTTGAAACCACATGTCAACTAAGTTCAGTTCTTCCATTTTTGGCAACAAAAAGTTTGTTAGCATCGAACGATAGCGATCGCCATTCACCGTAACGTTGCGTCCAACAGCATCTTTGAAAAAATACGGTCCAATGATTCCACCAGCGTACAAACCACACCAAACAGTGCATTTTTCGGGATGCATGGGCAGTTCTTGAACGGCTTCTGGTTGCTCTTCACTCCAAATGCGGCAAT
>OY829915.1:105631088-106045162 GCA_963691935.1 Nephrotoma guestfalica
CGCATTTTTGGTTAAATGGATACGTCAACAAACAAAATTGTCGCATTTGGAGCAAAGATAATCCACACGCCGTTCTAGAATTACCAATGCATCCTGATAAATGTACTGTTTGGTGCGGTCTATGGGCTGGTGGGATCATCGGTCCATATTTCTTTAAAAATGAGGAAGGACGACGCGTTACCGTGAATGGAAATCGATACAGAACCATGTTAAATGAGTTTTTGTTGTCAAATCTTGAAGATATGGATATGGATGAAATGTGGTTTCAACAAGATGGTGCCACTTGCCATACAGCACGTGAAACAATCGACTTATTGAAAGAAACTTTCAACGACAACATTATTTCGAGAAATGGTCCGGTGAATTGGCCTCCGCGTTCGTGCGATTTGACGCCACTCGATTACTTTTTGTGGGGATACGTGAAGTCATTGGTTTATGTGGATAAACCTCAATCGATTGACGCTTTGGAAACCAATATTCAACGTGTCATTGCTGACATACGCCCTCAAATGCTTGAAAAAGTGCTGGAAAATTGGACCTCCAGAATGACATTTGTGAAAAATAGTCGTGGTAGCCATATGCCAGAAATTGTGTTTAAATGTTAAATGCCAAAAAATTATCTACCAAATAAAAAAAAATTTTGGTCATTTCATAATTTTATATGTGTTTTATTCAAAAAAAAAATCGGCAACCTCTTAAAAAAACACCCTTTATATATATATATATATATATATATATATATATATATATATATATATATATATATATATATATATATACATATATATATATATATATATATATATATATATATATATATATATATATATATATATATATATATATATATATATATATATATATATATATATATACATATATATATATATATATATATATATATATATATATATAATATATATATATATACATATATATATATATATATATATATATATATATATATATATATATATATATATATATATATATATAAATATATATATATATATATATATATATATAAATATATATATATATATATATATACATATATATATATATATATATATATATATATATATATATATATATATATATATATATATATATATATATATATATACATATATATATATATATATATATATATATATATATATATATATATATATATATATATATATATATATATATATATATACATATATATATATATATATATATATATATATATATATATATATATATATATATATATATATATATATATATATATATATATATATATATATATATATACATATATATATATATATACATATATATATATATATATATATATATATATATATATATATATATATATATATATATATATATATATATATATATATATATATATATATATATATATATATATATATATATATATACATATATATATGTACATATATATATATATATATATAAATATATATATATATATATACATATATATATACATATATATATATACATATATATATATATATATATATATATATATATATATATATATATATATATATATATATATTTATAAAAAAATTTAGATAATGACAATTTAAAATATGCCAGGGTAGATCATTAATGTAAATAGAAAAAACAAAGGACCCAAAATTCATCTTTGAGGAACACCAACAAAAACATCGCGTAGATTGGAAATATCATCACCATGTTTTACAAATTGTTTGCGATTATTGAAATATGAATGTAGCAATAAAATAGCAGAATTAGAGAACTTATAATACAACTGAAGCTTTTGAAGCAATTTTGTATGATTAACACAGTCAAAAGTCTTAGAGAAGTCCAATAGTACTAAAATCGCAAATGAACTTCGCTTATCCATAATAGCAGAAATATCATCAACTATATGAATAAGTGCGGTTGTAGTACTATGACCAGATTTAAAACCCGATTAGAATTTACAAAGAAAATTGAAACAATTAAGATGCTCAAGCATTTGTATTTGCATAATTTTTTCCAAAACTTTAGAAAGGGCTGGCAAAATACTATACATATATACATATGTCCAGAATTGATCAGCCGAAAGGGCATTGTATTCCATCCTGATAACACTAGACCACACACATCATTGATGACCCGGCAGAAACTGAGAGAGCTTGTCTGGGAAGTGTTGATGCACCCACCATATAGTCCTGACCTTGTACTATCGGACTACCATTTGTTCCAGTCCATGCAGAACCATCTTAATGGATTTCATGCCTCTACCAGAAAAATGGCAAAAGGTTACCGATCAAAATGGCACATATTTGGTTTAGTAAGGTTCTTTCGAAATAAGAAAATTCTTTGTTTCAATTCACTTTTTCCTAACCCTTTATATTAAAATCATAAAATCAGCAAAATTATTATGCTCAACATAATTAAGAGCATAAACACATTTTATAATATTCAATTTAAGTAAAATTGTAAGTTCCGCAACTAGATAGTTGTAGATTTATAAATTTTTTGTAGTAATAAATTTTTTTTGTAGTAATAAAATTAATACTTCAGACGTTAAACATTTAAGACGAACCTCACCAGTGGTACTCCGAATAAATAATTGTCTTACTAAATCAAAGCAGAGGCATGATTTATCAATGGAATATCTTTTGCACCATCAACAATTCGAAAAAAATTTACTTGGCTGTTTTTGTTGGAAATGAGCTCCTCTATCACTCTGTTTCGTTTGATCGTCCAATTCTGGAACACTCTGTATAAGTATGAAAATATATGTACAATTTTATTTTAATCGCTGGGTATTGACGTTTCCAAAGTTGGTTAATAAGAGAGAAATTACAAATGTTTTTAGTTTTACATAAACTTCGAAATTACACAACTTACACAAATAAATAGTTGATTTAAAATATGCACTATCTACCTACAAGTTTAATCTACTTTAACTAAATTCGGAATTAAGTTGATTTCATATATGTACTATCTACGTGCAAGTACAATCTTCTTTAACTAAATTCGGAATTAAATATATTTCAACGGGTAGATTTTTTTTATACTAATGTACGTTAATATCAAAACACAAGAATAGAAGTGTCATCATCTCGACAATCCATTATGTAAACAAGGTTATTACAATTATCTTTATTTATTCAATTCAAAATTTGTTTAAAGATTTTAAATCAATAATTTTTCTATAGAATTATCCTGCCTGGATTATTACAATAAGTATTCTACATATAACTAATAAATTTTAATATTTAATTTTTATTCTAGGAACATATGAATTGAGATCGTAAATAATAATAATAATAAAGTTTCGTACTATGGATATGGTGTTTGAATGCAACAATGATGCTTAAATCGTTAAATACGAAATTATATCGGAAAAATTGATATTTGGTTTTATTTATATCGAAATAAGTCTACAAATTTGACTTCAATAAAATTAATGTAAAAATATAAAATATAATAAATCCGCTTTGGATTTGAAAATTTAAAATATAAAAGTAAAGTAATAAGTAAGTAAAAATCACTGAGGAGCATAAAATTGCCTTAATCTACTTTTAACATTATCTTTAGTTAAACAAAAATCAAATAAATAGTTAATTTTAATGAAACTCTTCACTGGTTCAGTATCGCCATAGTTGACTCTGTGTCTATCCAAGTGGAGGATGTCATGATCTCTTAGTCGTCTACCAGGAACCATTATTTTAATTGACTTTAAGCACATCCGATGCGTCGATTAGACCTAATAGAAGATTACCAATAAATGTACTTTTTAGCAATTTGCGTCTATTTTCTAGCGATGTCAAGTTGTATGTTTTACACCCGTTCAAATATGGTGGTTGTTGATGTATGTTTACGTGGTATGGTAGATCATGGTCATATGGTCATACACCCTTCCGCCTTTCCGGGTCAGGTAGCGTTGTATAAAGTTCCTTTGAATTTTCTCAATATTTTGGAGATAGTGTCAGCTCCAATGAACGTTAGACTTAGCGGCATACCCGATGGATGATAATGTTGAAGGGATCTAAAATCAGTCGACCATCTTGTTTGGTACTCATTACAAAACGAAATATTTCTTCATTAGATATTCTTCGTTGAAAAATCCCTCCATGGGGATACCGCCAGCAGTAAGTAAATCAGTAAGTAATGGCAAGTAATGTAAATTTTAGCAAATTATTTCTTGCTAAAACAGAAGCTCCCATTTGTAATATGAAATATTTTGTTTTATTATTATGATTATAAAATAATATACAATTAAATTTAATAACAAAATATTTGATCTTTTGACACACATAAAACATGAGAATTTGACGTGTTTTATTGGATGATTAAGAACTGCTTGTAAAGTACTTAAACGGAAGCAGTTTAGAAGTACTTTATTCGACGTACTTTTACAGTACATTTTTAATGTGGAAAAATCTCTAATGAGAAAGAGGCAGGTATTGTTTTTTGTGATAATAGCAAAAGAGAATACTAAATCTATTTTTTCCAAACTGATGGATTTTTCTCCACTGACCTATCTTTTTCAAAATGAATTGTTATCATATCGTGTCGTTTATGTTAACAAATAAAAATGAAGTATGTAGTCAATGAAGTGTGTAATGAGTCTACAAAAATAAATAAAATCATTTCTTCTTTGACTTAGCAGCCCCTAAATTAAAAATTTCTTAACAAATCAAAGAAGAATAGGGTTTTTGCTTATTTATATCTCATTACAACGAAACAGTGGTAGAACCACAGAGAAATCACTAGTGATAGTGGTTTCTCTGTGGTTGGAAGTTAGAGAAAATTATTTTGTTCTAATCCGGATCAATGTTTGCTCATTTCTCTGAAACCATACACTTTACGAAAAATGTTGCATGAACAAAGAGAATTTATTTATTTGTAACTGTTTAATCATAAAGTACGCTCAAAATATAGGTTCTAATTGTAACAAAATAACTTTCGTCAATTGCTCTCAAACTAGAGTTTCAAGGTCATTCAAGATACAACTAAATGTCCCCACTGACATTGAACAATTTTCATTTTAAATCATTTTCTCCAGTCTTGCGCCGGAGATAAAAGCCTGGCATTTATTAAAAAAGTCGCCTTGCGAAGTCGACTTATGACGCAGAAAACTTTACATAAACTTTACTTAACCAGTTGGATTGGAATTTAAAAACATTTTTAGAGGCTGCCAGATAACTACATCTTATATATAGCAAAAGTAGTTGAATTGTTGCAACAATTATTTTATAAGTTGTAGTCTTTCGGATAATTTGTGAAATATATAAAAATTTAAATTTGATTCATCGCAGGTCATCGGTAATATAGTAATTTTATTTGTTATATAAATATTAAACCAGTCATTTATAGCGCTGAGCTTTAATATTAAAAATTATTTTTCACTTCGTTGTGCTATTCGTTAGCTCTTAAATATTATCGGACTCTTAAAAAAGGAAACAAAACAAAATCGTTCAGTTATTCATCATGCCTCTAAATTGATTCTAAGGAAGAACCCGCGAATGAAACTAGAAGAACATAATTTTTGTACGCAAAGTTTAATTTTGAAAATCATTTTATTTTTCGTTTAATTATTTCAAAAATATAATTAACGAAAAACATCAAATACCACCTATCCCAAACATTACCTATCAAAAAATAAAACAAAACAAAAATAAAAACTCGAGTGGAAATAAAAATATACCAGAAAATGTTATGTAAAAATGTAGACCAACTTGTAAGAGCGTTCGTTTTTCCGTAAAAAAAACTCAGTTTTTAACCATATGTGCCGCTATGGATACTAGGACAAGAAAAAAATATAATTTGTGATGTAAGTGAAAAAAATAAAAAGTTATTTCAAAATTTATTAAACTTGATTAACAAAAAAAGCAATGTAAATTAAAATCTATACAGGATGCCTCTGAAGTAGCTGACTCGAATGGACCCGTTGGATTTCTTGATCAAAACGAAGGTGATGTTACTTCTATCAGTTCGCACGTTAAAGCCTTCCGATCATGCTATAGACGTTTAGTTTAAAGAGGAACCTTCTAACGCAGCACCTTGTATTAAATTAACCTCAATATCTTGAGAAATAACTATTTTTATTTTCAAGTACTATTCTTTTGTTTTGTTGATCTGTTTAAAACTATCCTCATTATTACAGTCTAACTAAGAAAGAAATTAGCAGGAGTTTCTACGATCCTTACTCTTCTCCTAACCACGACATTACCATGTAATGAATCTTTGGGCATATTTTTTTTCTAGCCTTTTACTTCCGGATGGCAATAATATTATATACTGGATCGGACTAAAATACTTACGAACTTGAAGTTAATTTGAACCTTAAAATTAAGTAAGTAACAAAATAATAAACTTACTATGTCGATCATCTCCTTGTCTCGACAAATCCTGCAACCCACACACTTGACAAATGCAATTAACCCACCCTTTAAGCTCCTCATCCGTATCAGCAGCTAAATAATAAACCCTGGTCGGTGTTTTTACATCAAACATATATGGTAATTTATGTTTACTATTATTCATCCTAAGCCCGGCATCAACCTGCTCACATTGATCTAAATCAATAATGCCTTTCTTCTTGCGACAATTACGATCGGTGTAGTACTCTAAGAAAAATTGTCCAGGTAGTTCTCCTTGCTTAAGTGTAAACCATCGTCTTCGCCAGCGCTATAAATATAAATAATTAAAAAGGAAAACTAATAAATATTTTGTATAAAAGTAAACTTATTTTATAAAAATACGTTATTTGCTCCAGTTCTAATTTGTCTTGCAGTTATTTTTATTTGCTTGACATTTTGATTACCATTATGTAACTATCATTATTTGTACATTTTTTGATTTCTAATTCGAGCATTAATTCTCGTAATAAACTTGGACAGTATACATATATATCACATAGTTGTTACTTGTATTATTTTTCTAACGTAGTGGTTGAATCAGTGTGGTAAATATTTTTTCTTAACTATAAAATTTTTTGTAAAAAATTCATACACAATTGCAATTTGTATCCGCTAACTTCTTCGTTTGTTTCTCCTTTACCTATAAAACCGGTTTTTTACGCAGCCCTAAAACCGATTTTGTAGGTAAGCAAAATGATGTTTGTTTTGATTGCAGTGCAAGCATTTAATAAATCTTATGTGTATATACTCGTAGATGTGTTTTTTTGAAAAACAATTGGGTTGAGTTCGCGATAGCTTTTAAAATTAAAAATTTAATTTTTTTTAAATTAAATAACTTAGATTTAATAGCAATCTAAGTCGATATTACAAGAAAACTATACAACTTTTATGATGGATTTTTTTGTTATACTTAGATTACTGTTAAATGTGTTATTTAATTTTGAAATAATTAAATTTTTAATTTTAAATTGGACATATTTGAAGGAAGCTATCGCACTCAACCCTATTGTTTTTCAGAAAAAACGCAGAATATAGCAATACATTAAATATTTATAACACCTTCCCTCCTTATTAAAATAAAGGAACCGTTTATTTTGAAAGGGTTGTCCATTTTACCAAAAAAAAGTTAATGGTAACAATAATCACAATTCTTATAATTCTTTTTATATTTGATAAAATGTAATACACTATGTAATCTAACATGACATGTTGTAACAATAATCATGTTACCATTATCTATTTTTTTTGGTAGAATGGACTTAACCAATTTTCAAAATAAACGACTAAAATGATGAGTTTCTTTTATAATAATTTTAAGATAATCATAATTTATTTCAAGGCAAAAATCCTTCATTTTCGTAAGCCATTTTACTTGATGGTCTTTGCCTAATTAAAATTTTATCAAATTTTATTTCTTCTTTACTTGCATCATCTTCTTAATCCACATTGGTATATTTTTACTACATATAAGTTATTTGTCGACAAGTAAGGTGTCGTAAATTTAACGCAATCGAAAATTTTCATAATAGCTTATTTCCGATAACGTCGAAACATAACGCGGTCGAAAATTTCATAATACACTCCCTGAATTTTCTGAAATTCGACTAGTCACGAAATACCTGAACAGAACGAGTCAATTCCGGCAACACATTCAGAAAACGTATTTTAACTGGTGACGAGACATATGGGTTTACCAGTTTGACATTGAAACCAGTCAACAAGCTTGGAAATGGCGCCTTCCAACTGAGCCGAACCCGAAAAAACCGCGTCAAAGTCGATCAAAAGTCAAGGTAATGTTGACTGTTTTCTTTGATTATCGCGGTGTTGTGTAATCGAAATTTTTGCCAGAACGTCAGACGGTAAATAAGAAGAATATTATCTGGGCGTTATGTGCGTTTGAGGGAGCAAATTCATCGAAAAAGCTCAGGTTTGTGGAAAGAAAACTCATGGATTATGAATTATTTTTTAAAATGATTAATAATGACGAAATATATTTTATTTGACATGAATTAGTTTTAGAAAGTACTCTTAAATATGAAATTTGTGAAGTAAATGCGTTTATGAAAAGAACCAATAAATATTGTAATTTAAAATTAGTACCAAATGAAATTGAAATTTTCCATAAACTAAACGATTTAAAGTATATATTTGTAATCTCAGAAAAAATTAAATATAAATGTAACTGTAATAATATTGAAGAAGGATTTTTAAATTGATAATAATAATAATTGTACATTTAGCTCTGTGTATATAGAGATCGAAACTAATCAAAAGATTAATGAAAGTAAAAATAACAATGATAATACTACTTTGGGCTAGATAATTGTTGCTTAAATATTAAAATAGAAGAAGTAATACTTATACAAAAAAATTGTTAAAATTAGAAGTAATGTTTTACATAAGTTAAAGGATTTATCTATTGAATTAAATAATCATGAAAGTCATGTATCTAGAAATCTTAATAGTACACTCTGTCAAGAAAGTAACCGGAATTGGTCATTTAAAAAGCCAGGTCATTTACAATTTAAAGGGATTGTAACGATTTTTTGATCGCTAAGTTGACACAACTGTCCTCTATCTTGACGTGAAGTTTGAGCGTAATCTGTAATTTAGTTTGTTTACAGTGCTCTATTTTAGCACTTCATCTCAAATGTGTTTCCCGATTTTTATAATGAATAAAAATGATATTTGTTGAGTTTTTTCGATATCTTCTATCGGAATCTGATGAAAACCTGACGTTTAATCTAATGTTGTAAAGTACTTTGATTTTCATAATTGATCCAAAATTTCCAAAATGTTTGGAATTGGATAACTGTCTGCTATAATGATTTCATTTAAATTCCAATAGTCTACCTACCATGCGCCGCTTAATTTTTCTTGATGCGTCCTGTTTCTTAGGTACGACCCATAATGGAGAAGGGGGATTGACTATTTCTAATAATACCGTCCTTTTTAAGTTTTTCTACCTGTTTGTTAAGTTCTACTTCGTGTATTTTGGGTTATCTATAGATTTTAGTATATATTTGTCCACTACCATTGGTTCTAATTCTATGCTCAATTACATTTGTGGTTGATAATACTTCACCTTCTATACTGAATATTTCCTGATAATTTCCAATAATAATTAATAATTCCTATGTTTCCTCTTCATTTAGATGTTTTAATCTTAACATCTTTATTATTTCCATAAGCTTAGTTCCTTTTTCGCATTTAAATTTTTTTAATTTATATTCATGTTTTTATGTATATTTCCATTAATATTCCCTAAATTGGTATTATTATTTTTTATTTCGAGTGATTTATTTCGATCGTCTATTATATAGGGTGGGCTAAATATTTTTTTTTTAAATGCAATAAAACAAAAAGTTTTCAATATTTTTTCAAATTTATTTTTTCATTGTAAAGAACAATCCTTCCGATTAATTATGGACTACTATTTCATTCATATGACTGCCTCGGCTGGCTTTGACGTACCCCATACGGTCGGTTCAATTTTTGAGCACATTTTCGATGGTATGCGGCATTATGTCTTCAATGGCAATGCGAATATTGTTCTTGAGAGCGTCAATCGTTGCTGGTTTATCGGCGTAATACTTATCTTTGACGGCACCCCAAATGGTCCAACGGCGTCAAATCACAGCTCCGAGGCGGCCAAGTCACATCAGCGTTTCGGCTGATAATTCGATCTTCGAAGACAGTGCGCAAAAGATCAATTGAAACGTGTGCTGTGTGGCACGGAGCGCCGTATTGTTGAAACCAAATGTTGCCTATGTACTCCTGTTCAAGTGCATTTTCAAAGAAAAATGGCCCAATGATGCCATCGGACCAAAATCCGCACCAAACAGTCACTCGTTGAGGATGCATCGGCTTCTTTACGATCACGTGCGGGTTCTCTGTGCCCCAAATGCGACAATTCTGCTTGTTTACATAGCCGCCAAGATGGAAATGCGCCTCATCCGAAAAGATGATTTTTTCGCACAAAATTTTCGAATTAATGTTTCAATATTTCCCAGCATTGTTCAAGCGAATACACAACCATTTTCGTTCAGCGGAAGGATAAAACTAACTTTCTGTCAAATCAGAAGTGACATAACCTTTACCTTACTTAAACAAACCGGTAGTTCAAAAAAAATTAATTTGGCCCACCCTGTATTTTTCCACTAATAATTCTCTATATTTACTTCTAGATTCTATCTTATTAACCTAAAAACTTTTGTTCTAGGTATTACAGTATTAATTTTACTTTTAAACTGTAATTCAATTTCTTCAACTACGCTCTCTAAAGAGTCATACTGATAAGTAACACATATGTAAGTGATTTTCGAGCAGTAAAACGCCTCCAATTATTCCATCGCAGAAATTCAGGCTATTTTCATGAATCACATGAAAATTTATTCTACGGTAAACTTTAATACCCTTACTATTATTCATGAAAATTATTCGAATAACACAACTGCCAAGGCTACTGTTTGCAAATTTACAATTTTTTACAATTTACAAATTTTATTTTTATAATTTATTAACACATAGGGAATGTGTGACCAATAGGAACAGATTATAAAATTCTAATTTTTTTCCCGAAAATTTATTTTATCCATAGAGTTTTGTATTTGTTCTATTTTTCTCTTTTTCACTACAAGACTTCATTTGTTTTCACATTATTTTGATATTCTATATAATTCCGATTATTAAAATTTCGATTTTGATTTTATTAAAGGAACAAACGTTAAACTTCTGTCCAAGTTTCGCACAAGTAAAAAATTTTATTTTACCCACATTTATTCTTACTGTATTGCGATTTGAATAGTCTTTTCGACTATTAAAGTTTTGGAAATTAAATTGACCTATTCTACTTTCTTCTTCTATCGCAAAACTACTCGCTCCGCTTAAATTTTTTGGTCCCAATGTATTGCAATGAGAACCCATTGTAGATGTGGAGCTCCTTGATAACAGCACTGCCTTACTTCTTGAATTTCGGTTACTCTTGATACACTTTTATTTATATTAATATATAGCACTTGATATTGTTATTATTTAATACCTTTTTATTTTTAACGGTATTTGTTAATATTTATCACTTTAGTTTTGATAATATTTAACACTTTTAAATTAATAACGGTATTTGTTAATATATATCACTTTATTTTTGATAATATTTATCACTTTTAGTTTTAAAATATTTTTTTTTTTATTTTGTTAATATTTAATATGTGCTTATTAAATTTTTTTTCTCGATCCGATTACGAGTTCTTTTTATTAAAAATACTCGTTGTCTTCGTGTTCCCCCCGCTGCCACCAATTAATGTTATGCGCGAATCGGAATCTTTGAATAAAACACTTTGCTTTATTAATTTTAATTTTTTTATATTGTACTGTTACTGTTACGTGTTTACACGTGTTTATATTTTCAACTCTGATTGAAATTGCATTTCAATTCATATTTTAAAACTTTCTTCGTTTCTTCGTTTCTCCTTTATATACTCAATAAATTCTAGGTTATTACTTTGTATCTTTTATCTTTCTTACATGCTTATGTTTTGACTAAGTATAATACGATATTTAATTAATATTGGAATGTATGAGAAATTATTATTGATGTGTGGTAAGTAAAATAATAGAAATGATATTTGTTTTGATTGCACTGCAAGCAACTGCACTTTACTTAATAAATCTTATGTGTCTATATAACAAAATCATAAATATTTATAACATAATTGGAATTATTCGATTGAGTTTGCTTTGAGTTTTTATTTATAAACCTCAGATTTCTTATAAGAACCAAAAAAGTACAACAAAAAACCGTCGTTAAAGTCATGACAAAAAAGTGCTGGGTTGTGATGATTTAAATATGCTTGTAACAGCTCGTCAAAAGCTCAAAATATCATTAAATTTATAATAAAGGAATTTTCTTTTAATTGACTTTTTATTTAACGAAAAATTTATAAAACGCAAATTCATTTCATAGAGGTGCATGAAAAAGGAAATGTCGGATAAAGATTATGATACGAAAAATAAAATTACTACTTGATAGAAACTTGAAATACAACAACTCCAAACAAATAACAATCCACTCTTCAGAGAACAGCAGACCAAACTAAATATAATGTTAAAGAACTCAATTGAATTTTGATTCACATTTTGATTCTATCTCCACTAACTCAAATTATAGTTTTGTATCGTTTGACGGTGCAGTTATTGATTACAACACATGTATTAATTCGGAACGCAAATCGCATTAGCTCCGATGCTTGCTCATTTATTTCTAAAAGAACTATATCAGATAATCGATCCCTAAGTTTTCCCCACCACTGTTATTTCTAAAGAAATATTTAGACGATATAATTTGTTACGTACACACTGACCAAAATCAATAGTTTGAATCACAATATCCAATTCACAAAAGAACTTCTTCCATAAACTTTTTAGATGTGACCATAATTAAACATAAAAACAGTTTCCTCGCCAATTGTAAATTTCCGCATCATTCTAAAGCGGTGTCTCTCGAACAGAATCTTAAATTACCATTCTAAACATCTACGAAAAATTATTATGAGTGTAGAAAAAGCATTCATTCATAGAGTCCTCAAAATTAGTAATATGTATTTCCGTAAGAATAATGTATCCTTATTTTAAATTCTTTCCCAAATATGTAATTAATAGCCTAATCATCCAACATACATACTCATATAATATTCAGTCTCATAGTAACCAAGTACAAAGTTATCAAAACAAGCTTAGCACACATAATAGAATTTACTCCAGCAGACATTAAATCACAGGAATATCAGAAAATATAAGTAAACGGCTAAATTAGGACAGTGACAAAATAAAAATTACATACAAACTCACCAAGACCTTGCGTAACACAATGCTCACCAAAACAAAATCTTACCAGTTCACAAAAATCAGGAGTCGTTTACAAAATAGTCACAAATGTTACGTCGGGCATAAAAAAAACTAAAAGATAGTTACTCAATTCTGCGTAACACTTTTCTCTTTTTCTTTTTATAATTCTAGTTTTTATTTCTTCGATTCACTCTTATGGATAAAAATGTCGGATTTTTGATCCCGTCGTTTTAACCAACTCAATTCACTAAATAAACAAATTTCATTAATACTAATATATCACTATCACGCTGTGCCACAAAATGAAATAAATAATGCGAATACACCAAAAATTTATTAAAAGTTTTATTTGTTTCATTCTGCTGCATTTTGTTTTTCGACTGTTCCCGCCGACGGTCAAACATGCACAGTTGCGATCTTATAAAATCATGAAAAAATTCAATGACCTCATCAGGTCATTGTGACTGAATATTAGAACACAATGATCACACTATATGTAGAACATCCGTGTATCAGAAAGTCTAGTGAATTATATGAGAATAATGAATTATATATTTTTTATTAAGGTAAGTTTTTATATTTGACTGGTTCCCACTTTAAACCGAGAAACCCGGCTCGAATAATTAAAAAATAATATTTATTTTTTCAGTTGCGAATTAATTTTCTGAGTTTAATAAAAACAAAGTTTAAATTGCAAATACTTTGTAAGGTGTATTGTCGTAGTACGATTACAGCTAATACATTATCTTATTATAATGGAAACTGCGGCGTCTCTCAATTTTTTAATTTAGCGAGTGTCCCAGCAGCTCGCTTTCGCCTTGTTTGTCTGTCCGTGGTAGTTTGCAATCGAATGTTTACCAATTTCCTGACTCAATCTAGTTACATTTTACAAGAGATCAAAATATTGATGACTGATTATCATGGCTACAATAAATCAGTTTAGAAGAATTTTGGATGACATGTACTCGATCGTTCTGTTTTAATATGGCATAGGTAAGAAACCAGAAAAATACACATTTTATTCAAGTCGACCGTCAGATGTGGTAAAAAAATTATTTATATTTTTTTCTTATGCAGTAAATGTTTGTTACAAATTAAACTCTATTTTACCAATTGCTAAGTAAATATTTTTTAATTATACGATTTTTATTAATTAGATCCGATTCTAATGAAGGTGAATTTCCAAAATTTTTGTTAGAGTTTGGTTCAATCAATTCAAAAGCGTTCGATTACTCGTGTTTGATAGAGCATCCAGGCCGTCTGATTAAGATAAGAATATGGTACATACAATTCATGATATCGTGTTAGCAGACCACCGAAAGCGTACAAAATATCCTATCCAAAATATCGTCCAAATATCCCACAAGTTAAATATAATCGATCCAAATCGCACATTGTTTTAAGGGACTGAATGATATTGATTGATTGGTTGGACTGTAGAAGTATGTACTGAACAAGCTGTATCGGATAACGCCGGTACTATTCCTACATTCTGGATATAACGATCGAATTGCCAACCACCATTCGAAATCAGTCAGTTGTTCACAATTTGTAAAATGTAATGCTCTAAATCGATTCAATTTCACAACAAATTTCATTCATCAATTTCAATACCACGTGTTTCCGCTATTTTAGATTTGGTTTGAAAAACTGATACAAAACACAAAATTGCGTATTCATTAAAAATTGAATTTATTTGTTTAAAACAGCTCTGTTACAGTTGTTGTTTTAAAAAACGTTGTTTTAAGCACTGTTTAAAACAAAGCGTTTGCAACATACCTACCCTGATCTCAAGTAGGTTTTTTGACCGAAATGTCCGACGCTGCACATTACTCGCAATTTAAATAAAACACTTGAGTAACATCGACTAATGCTGACGAACTTGTTGCTGCAATTGAAGAAGATGAAAGCGGACGAAACTAAACCTATAATCACTTAAGGATTCATTCTCCCAATTTTATTCTGAAAAGTTGGTAGTATTTGGTTACTTATTTTGTACGAATATTTGCAGAAAAAATAATAATTCTTTGAAGCAAATTAATTAACAATATAAATGTGGAACGCTTTTAAAATATTTAAAATTTAGCGGGACGAGATATTAATTCAACTTGCCACTAGTATTCAGATTATCCATAAAAGAAATAATAGCAGCATCTCAAGACAGTCTTCGTTGTGTTTTTATTAATAATTTTATACGAATAGTTTATTTATTGGACATTTTTGACCTTAATGTGAGTGACGAGGTATCCTAGCTTTTGCACTTTTAGACGTCTATTTTTGTATGTTTCAGTCACAATAAAGATTTTAAATTTTATGAGAACTTATAGATCAATTAATAGATTACGATCACACTTAAAAATTAGAAATTTTACAACTTGGACGAATGTGAAACAAATTAGTTTTCATACAAAATGCATGTAGGTATTAATCACTCAAATTAAGAAATGTTTTCTTCACTCACATGTGGATTAAGCAAAGCACCTTATACCGATTTTTTTGAAACACGCACTAGCTCCTTCAGTTCAATTCAAAAATCATATCGCCATTTGCCTTGTTTGTCCTTCATATCATGTAAATCAATGCTCAATCAATGGCCTTGCTCTTCTTATTTAAAATCAGCGACTGCTGCAATTCTGTTTCATTTAATTCACCCACACACCACCCATTTACCTAAACTCACAATTACAGTACTCTTGAACGTTGAAAGCACCATGCCATCTGTACATTGAAAAAGAAGATGGGTGAGCACAACCTTCTGCAGTCAGCAACAGATGGTCATTCATGGTTGGGTTTATGAACATCACCAATTGTAATCAATGACGAGTCGGAGTTTGGAATTCAAACGGAGTAGACGTGTTTTGTTGTCGCTCCTCCATTTAGTTTAAATATGTTTTGTGTGTAAATAATAAATTAATTAATAATAATAATAATAGTAATGTGTTTTTTACATTATATAATAAGTCTTTTAAATATTAATTTGGACATAGAATGCACGTGAACTTGTGTAGAACGTATACGTAATAAATATATTTATTTCCGTATATATACTGATAATTGCATGAATTCATATATGCACATTTATGTTTAAATTACTTAGAATACATAAACATATGTGAGTTTCAAAACTTAAAAATTGAATAATAAATAAAGAGAGTACAATGACAAAATAAAAAACGTGATATGTCCAGTGATGAAATGTGTTTATATACATAAAACCGAGTTGAAATATTTATAATCGGATCCGGATATATTTCTAGGCAAAGTGTATGTCGTTTTAATGTTTCGATACAGCGCATCCACACGGGATGTCATGAAGTCGGTTTCAAAGGTTGTTTTCTGAAAACCGGTTTTATAGGTAAAGGGGAAAGAAACGAAGATTAAAACCGACATCCTGACATCCCGTATGGATGCAGTGATAAACTGTGTATATGTAAAGATACTTAAATACTTAAATCAGGGTATGGATTTTGTACACTTTTTACAATTCCAGTGGGAATTTACCGGAACGTCATAGTAGTGGTGTACGTATTGGTGTACGTGTTTTGTCTTGTGTTTTTGACGTCTTTTAACACTTTAACTGTTTAATTTTGTTTCGAAAAACTGTTTCTCCTTGCTTAATTATTTTTCGGCGAAAACGAGTATACTCGACGAAAACTGAGTAAAATTTTATACAAAGAAACACAAACAAAAATGAAATAAAAAAGATGCAAGGCCATTTATAACATGTAGATTTTATAACTTTTACTTTTGTGTTCTATTGTAATGGGTTTTATTGTGATTGTTCCGTACATTGGTCTATCTTCAGTACTCTCGAATTAAATACACAATAGAAAACAAAAGTAAAAATTATAAAATAAATTCGTAAAAAACACCAAAAGTTAATTGAGAATGAAACATAGATGAAAAATATGAAAGAATCGATTTCGTTAGGCTAGCAGTAATTCGTTAGTACTACAAAAACATGGTATTGTCCTATATATATAGACAAATATTCCAATGTAAAGTAATACAACATCAGTCATCGCGACCTGATGAGAAGACTGATTTTTTCAAATCCATAATCTCATCCGTTCGAAACTGATTGTTGGGATTCTTACAAATTTTCCATCTATGAGTCAAAAATTTAAATTTTAGATTTGAGTTTAAATTTGATTTTCGAGAGTGCATTAATAAAACAATAAAAATAATTATTGTCTAAATAAAGGGTGATTTTTTTGTGGTTAGGATTTTCATGCATTAGTATTTGACAGATCACGCGGGATTTCAGACAAGGTGTCAAAGAGAAAGATGCTCAGTATGCTTTGACATTTCATAATGAATAGACTTACTAACGAGCAACGCTTGCAAATAATTGAATTATATTACAAAAATCAGTGTTCGGTTCGAAAAGTGTTTCGCGATTTACGTCCGATTTATGGTCTACATAATCGACCAAGTGAGCAAACAATTAATGCGATTGTGACCAAGTTTCGCACTCAGTTTACTTTATTGGACATTAAACCAACCACACGAATGCGTACAGTGCGTACAGAAGAGAATATTGCGTCTGTTTCTGAGAGTGTTGCTGAAGACCGTGAAATGTCGATTCGTCGCCGTTCGCAGCAATTGGGTTTGTGTTATTCGACGACATGGAAGATTTTACGCAAAGATCTTGGTGTAAAACCGTATAAAATACAGCTCCTGCAAGAACTGAAGCCGAACGATCTGCCACAACGTCGAATTTTCAGTGAATGGGCCCTAGAAAAGTTGGCAGAAAATCCGCTTTTTTATCGACAAATTTTGTTCAGCGATGAGGCTCATTTCTGGTTGAATGGCTACGTAAATAAGCAAAATTGCCGCATTTGGAGTGAAGAGCAACCAGAAGCCGTTCAAGAACTGCCCATGCATCCCGAAAAATGCACTGTTTGGTGTGGTTTGTACGCTGGTGGAATCATTGGACCGTATTTTTTCAAAGATGCTGTTGGACGCAACGTTACGGTGAATGGCGATCGCTATCGTTCGATGCTAACAAACTTTTTGTTGCCAAAAATGGAAGAACTGAACTTAGTTGACATGTGGTTTCAACAAGATGGCGCTACATGCCACACAGCTCGCGATTCTATGGCCATTTTGAGGGAAAACTTCGGAGAACAATTCATCTCAAGAAATGGCCCGGTAAGTTGGGCACCAAGATCATGCGATTTGACGCCTTTAGACTATTTTTTGTGGGGCTACGTCAAGTCTAAAGTCTACAGAAATAAGCCAGCAACTATTCCAGTTTTGGAAGACAACATTTCCGAAGAAATTCGGGCTATTCCGGCCGAAATGCTCGAAAAAGTTGCCCAAAATTGGACTTTCCGAATGGACCACCTAAGACGCAGCCGCGGTCAACATTTAAATGAAATTATCTTCAAAAAGTAAATGTCATGGACCAATCTAACGTTTCAAATAAAGAACCGATGAGATTTTGCAAATTTTATGCGTTTTTTTTTAAAAAAAAGTTCTCAAGCTCTTAAAAAATCACCCGTTATAATACTTTTAACACTATGTGCCGTAGGTACTTAGCGAAACACATTAACACTATTCAACACATTATTCCACTCGTTCAATTATTTCGCAAAAACAAAAAAAAATTGCGAAATAATTAAACGAGTGGAATAATGTGTTTATTAAGTCTAAATATAAAATAAAGGTTTTAAAGTAGTAATAAAAAATGTTCAGTTATTTTCGAATGTCTAGTGATAAAACAATAAAAAAAATTTTGGGGTGAAGATTATGATATAAAACAATGGATAAATTAATAAATTTTCAAGTTCATGACCTGTATGTTTTAGTTATAATTAATTATTTTTATTTATAATATGTGTAAATGTTTCCATTTCCATATTAACATATTTTTGGGTAAATTATTTTCGATAAATATTGCATACGATGCGAACTATGCGAACACATTTCAAAAATGATTTATTTTTTTACACATGCATAGACATTTATCGATGACGACTTATTTTGAAGCAAAAAGCAGTGCTTCACTGTGCGTTTATACTTACGGAAAACAATGCGGCACTAATACATCGCACTCGCTCAATCAGGCATGCATATATTTCTGCGAGAGCGAAAGCGATGATACGCTGTTATTTTATACGCAAGTATAAATGCAGTCAAAGAAGCCTCGTGTGGAACTGGTGATTTGCCCTTCTTCACGAATGTATATTTTTTTGTCTTTATGACGAGTATGCTCGACATTTGCTGCGTTTTTTTGAAATATGGTGTTCGAGACCGCGATAAAATAAAGGCAAAATACAGGGAAATTTAGACAAAAAAATTTAGAACAATAACTTTAACTAACTTCAAGTCAATCATTTTGACATTTAATTTTTGGTTTATAATTAAACACAATAATATCCAATATTGAAATAAATTAATTAATTTCACCAGCAAACATTAAGGTATCTATTTTTTTTAATTAAAAATACAATTCAGTCATTTCATTTTCATTCTTTCAAATTTCCAGTTGTAAATGAGGTAAGGAACAACCAAAAAATTGTGTACTAAAAAATTTCCCTGTTTCGTCAGTTCAGGAATTATTAAGTTTTTTGATGAAGTCTGTTGTACTCTACATAATATCAAGAGTTGTTCAGAGTTGTTGAGAACAAGCGAAAATAAATTTTATTTGATAGTATAAGCACGATATTGATGTAGTATAAGCTCTTTAGGATTCGATTGAGTAAATCCGAAGCACAAATATTTTGATAATATGTGAATTGTTTAAAAAATCAAAATATAATTTATCGCGGTCTAGAGCAGCTTTTTCAAAAAAACGCAGCAAATACAAGCACCACCAATACATGCTCATCAACTACAAGTAGAGAAAATCGAAACGAATACAGGCTATACCGTTTTACAAGAAACCGAAATCATATTACAGGAAACCTACAACTATTCATTACACATAATCGATTTGGTACCTATAGAATCATCAATTATAAATCTCAAGAAAAATGTAGAGGAACTAGTACCCGAATTCTTAAAATATAAAATTAATTCCTCATTTTTGAAGGAACTAGATCTTCTATTATATAAATTAATGAGTCTAAAAGACGGACAGCATACAGCTCGAAAAAGAGGACTGGTTAACTTTTTAGGAACTATAAGTAATTGGATATCAGGAACAATAGATGATGAAGACCGACAGCTAATTAATCAACATTTGGATATAATTGATAATAATAACAAAAAATTAGCATTTAACATAAATAAAAAAATTCAGATTAATGATGATCTCAATAAAACTATATATAAATTATACAATTGGAATAGGACATAGAACATAGGAAAACAGAACATAGGAAAATGATTAATGATTTTATAATCAATAGAGATGATCAGCACTCGATCAAATTACATAATAATGATATTAGACTAAAAATTTATAAAGTAGATAGAATATTAAGTGATCTGCAAGATAACATTATATTTAGCAAATTAAACATAATACACTCTTCATTATTAACTTATAACGAAATCATTGATTATAAAATAGATGTTAATAAAATTAAAAATTTAAGAATATGATTTTCCGAAACAAATACAGACAAGCTTATATTTCTAGTTAAGATCCCTTAGAAAATGATAAAATTAAATAAAAAATTAATAATAGCCAACATAAATAGCTGTAATAAAATAAATTATAAAACTACCGAAATAATTGAGTTAGGAGATAAATATTACGAATACAATATAGATAGACCATGCTATCAATTAAATAGTTTAAATCATTGTATATTAACGAAGAATTGTGAGATTATAAACAATTGTAATACAGAAATCTACAATATAGACGATGGCAACATATTAATCCAATTAGCAAGAAAGACAAGCCTCACATCTAGTTGTGATGGAAGAAAATTCCTATTAGACGGAAACTGTTTTATTAAATTTTATAATTGTAATATAACTTTTAAAGACATAATTTTAGAAAATGGGGAAAATGCAAATGAAAATAAAATTCTAGGATATCAACGAATCCTTAAGTATTCCACAATAAGTACAACTATTACCATGTGTCCATGACAGAATTAACCTAGGTTAACTCAGGTTTATGTCCATGGAAACGCAGATTTGGGTCGAGTTTCGTTAAATCCAAATTAACTCAACGAAACTAGTGTGGTTGAGTAAGATTCTATCTGTCAATTTTTTTTTCTTTTTTAATGTGAAATTTAGTTAGCATCAAGAAATTTAAGCAATGTCGTCGCGCGTGTATTGGAATAATGATGAGTGCAAAATTTTATTTTCTATTTTCGAGGAAAAAAAAATAAGTTTAATGGATGGGAAAAATATCGAACATGTGATATATTTAAAATTGTGGAGGAGGAATTTAAGAAGCAGGGCATAACAAATAAAAGCTATGAAAATATTGAAAATAAATGGAAAAATTAAAAAAAAAAGTTATATTAAAACTAAAAAGCAAAATACAATAAGTGGAAATTCACACAACTCCTGCGAATACTACGAGGAGCTCGACCAAATATTACGAAAGAGGCCAAGCAGTACAACTTTAGAAAATTCGGTTGATGCGTTTAGAATAAATTCTGATATTTAGCAACATCCGAATAAGGAGGATCGACTGATCGTCGTAGAGGAAAGACGTGTTTTTGTCTCTACTTTAAATAGATTATTATTAATATTTTAATTCAAATCAGTTTAGGAATGTGTAGTGTGAGAGTGATGTGCTATTTTTGAGTGAATTTTGTTCTTTAGAAGGTCACCTGTTAATACAGGTGAATTGAGACAGTTATTATGAAAATTGCGTTCAACACATATACAATCAGAGAAGTATCTTTTTATTCTAATTTTCATTCTAATTATATAAAAGTTAATTATTTATTATTGTTATTGTTATTATAACTATTTACATATATGTGAACGGTAATTTATAATCGTATACATAGAAACTGACATTTCAAGGGAATTCCCTTTGTATGTACTTAAGTACATAAAATATTGGTACCCGAGAAACCAAAATTTGAAATTACAACAGATCGAATTGTAACTTACCCAATAAGCGAAAATTTGTATACTCAAAATGGGTTGCCACCGTATTGTGACAAACATGACTTTTTGTGGAATAATATAAATTGATAAATATATAAAATGTTAATGAAAGGAGGAAACAGTTTTCTGCCACGGGAAATTTATCATTTGAGCTGAAATATGTTGGATTGTGTTATCCATTTGGGTTTTTATTTAAATTTAATTACATTTTCATAACTTATTTTAATAATTTTCACTTACTTTAAACAATTCTATAAATTGAAATTTTGTCGAAAGTCCTGATTTAAAACAATAAAGTTGTCGGCAAATATAATTCAATTTATTTTTATTATTATTTAAAATTTATTATTTATTTATTTTTTTACATACCGGAAGGTCAGGGAAGATTGTGATTGCAACATTCTTGATCAGGGGGTCTACTTAATTACTTACGCTTTGAGCATAAACTCAATACAATCAAATATGTTAACGATCCAAAGACTTTTTGCTATGGAATGTTGTTTATCTTTCTGGTTGAATTCAGGTTATGTTTTAGCGAAGTTGTGTGAATGTTAGATATAAATTAACCCTGCTTTTAGTTGGATGAATTTAAATATAGGTAGCTGAATGACAATACCGAATCTAAATTTTTTTTCATTTTTTTTTATTTTATTTTTATTTATTTTATTTTTTTTTATTTTGACATTATTGACGGAATATTTAGGTCATCATATGTATGATAATACTGCCGTGTCATTACGAACGTGAAGTCCCTCGGTTAGATGGTGTTGGATGGGAAGATAGGGCAAAATAAGGTTACAAGCAGTATGTGATGAGATGACCCATAGATGTGAATTAAATAACCTAACCAGTCTAGTAGGACTGATGCCGAATACATATGATGAATATTAGTATCCTTTACCTCAAACACAACTAACTTACATTAATTAACTAACAAACTCTAATCTAGAGTGTGAATTTCATTGAGACTAACATTCTAATATATTTAAGTAGTTAGAAAATGACTTTGCTGCGGTTCGCCCTAGTCGTTTCTGTGACTAACATCCTTTCCTAACTAACCTTATCTGTTAAGGATGCAGGCAGGGCCTGGGCCCGCATGATGCTGAAATCTTATTCGCATTCAGATATAATTTGTTATTTGATTGTTGATATTTCAGGATTATGGTAACGTACCTAGGGTCGCCGTTATGGTTGGCCTGTACGCCTCTATCATATCATATCATATCATATCATATCATATTTAGCAACATCCGAATAAAAATAATAAACAGTATATATATGGATTATTATTGAATATTTTTAGAAACGAGTACATCAAATACCATTGTGGAAGAAGTGGATGAGTTAATCGAAACCAGAGTTGAACCCATTGAACAGTCAGAGCCGTCCACCTCAAGTAGCCATACGAATAAACGTAGGAAAAAAGGCACCGCGTTAGAGGATGTGACATCAAAAATAGTTGATGAGAACAAAACGCTTCTTGACGAATTTTTTAAAAAACAAAAAAATTTAATTGAATATGAATTCGATTTATATTGAAACAAAAAAGATCTACAGAACAAATTTCTTACGGACAATAAAAAACTGTTCGAAGATCTAAATAAATGATTTTTAAATTATTTAAAAAACGTTATAAATCCGGTTAGTATCCGATTGCAAATCGTGCAAATTTTTTATCAAAATAATCGTTCTGTTGCTGCTACTTTAAGAGTATTACGGCCATTTTACGGTCCATTTAACAAGCCAGCCCGTTCGACAATCGACCGTATAGTGGCAAAATTTGAGTCTACGTTTTCGCTACATAATGTTCCGGTGCCCTCGAGAACAAGAAGTGCTCGAAGTGTTGAAAACATCGCAGCCGCCAGGGCTTCAGTTCAAGAAGACGCGAATGTGTCGCTCACACGACGTTCGCAACAATTGGGCCTTTCTGTGACATCATTGTGGCGAATTTTACGTAAAGATCTTGGCCTACATCCGTATAAGATCAAGCTGACACAACAACTAAAGCCGTTTGACCATTTGAAGCGACGCCGATTCGTGAATTGGGCTCAAGAGCAAATCGAAAATGATGCAGATTTTCACCGAAAAATCATCTTCAGCGATGAGGCTCACTTTTGGCTAAATGGATTTGTCAACAAGCAAAATATGCGTTACTGGGCAGGAAGCAACCCACACGTGATTCATGAGGCACCGTTGTATCCCGAAAAAGTCACTGTTTGGTGCGGATTACATGCCGGCGGCGTCATTGGGCCATATTTTTTCATCGACGATAACGATCGCCACGTTACTGTTAATGGAAATCGATACCGCGATATGATAAACGATTTTTTTGGCCGCAATTGAATGGAATGGACTTGGACGACATGTGGTTTCAACAGGACGGGGCCACATGCCACACAGCACACGATACAATCGCGTTATTGAAGACTAAGTTCGATGAGCGTGTTATTTCGCGAAATGGGCCCGTCCAGTGGCCGCCGCGCTCGTGTGATTTGACACCTCTAGATTATTTTCTTTGGGGTTATGTGAAGTCATTGGTCTATGACAATAAGCCGGCGACGTTGCAAGAGCTCAGAGCCAATATAGATCGTGAAATTGCTGGAATTTCGGCCGATTTATGCGAAAGAGTGGTCGAAAATTGGGTTCAAAGATTGGACTTCGTAAAACGTGCACGCGGTGGTTATGCAAAAGAAATCGAGTTTCATACTTAAATGTATACGTTCAAATTCGTTAATAAAAAAAAGTTAGTTGAAAAGTCGAACAGTTTGTGTTTTATTCAAAAAAAAAGTTGAAGTGCTCTTATTGAAAAACCCTGTATATACATCATCAGACTGTTGCACATTCAGATACCATATCCCCATCGGATCTAATTTAATTTTAATTGTAATATAAACACTTTTTGCATTTACATACTTTTGTATTTTTTTATGTAAACTGCTTAGGTAGCAGTAAATTTTATATAAAAAGAGCTGTAATGTAATTAAAATGCTAGAATAAAGTAAAAATTCAACTTAAACACTTGTTCTCATTAATAGGCCCCACCAGTGGTAACCTATTAATAAGTATTATATTAGACGACACCAGACATAGCTCATGCGAATATAACCGCAAGCTGTCTAGTCATAACATTGGTCCTTCGAGAAAACATTTCGAACCTGCTGATAAATATATACAATAACAACAAGTAACTATAATTATAGTAATACTTATTCCACTAAAATGGATTTTAATACGCTGTTAGAACAACAAGAAGCGGTAGCAAACAAAATTCAACAGCTTCATACTAACTACAAAAAAGATGGAGAACATCGAAAAACCATCCGTTACCTCGAATCAAAAATCGCCACATTATCTAGATTACAAGGCTACAGACCAAATATTAATATCGTCGACTAATCCGCAACTCGAGCAAAGTCATCAATACTTCGAGTCCAGGAAAAATACCGGAAAAACTTACGAAGCCTTCATTGAGGAAATGCACCAACGACTCAACAGCGGTGCACCAAGCACTCCGGATGGACAGCAACAAGGAAAATCATTCCACTTTTCGTCGATCGGAACAGAAGGGAACGACTCCAACAGAGACCAGTTTAAAAGATACCTCAAACAACAAGGTATCAAATTAGAAAACCTGTGGAAAAAAATAGAAGCCACGCAAAAAATCGTCAAAAACGGAAGTTCGCAGCATGCGCTAAAACTGGCCCTGATTCAGATGGAAAGGCAGATGAATCAGATCTCTGATCTGAACGAAACGATATATTTGGAGGCTTGCGAAGACGAAGAGAACACATTGGACTACTTCACTGAGAGGCATTACGACGACATATCACAATCCTATGACCACATAGTAATAGAAGTCCAATCATCATTAGAGCAACCACAAGCTGACAAAGAAAACTTGTTCGAAGTGAAACTTCCAAAAATTGGTATACCACACTTCAACGGAGAGCACATGAAATGGATGGCATTTCATGATGTCTTCGACAAGTTAGTGCATAACAACGGAGCACTAACGAACACGCACAAGATTAATTATCTAAAAACATACACCGGTGGGCAGGCAGCAAAATTAACCAATCACCTTCACGCCATTGGTGAAAACTATGACACAGCCTGGTCGATTATCAAAGAAAGATACGACAATCGCAGAGCCATAGTAACAAGATATATCCATACATTGATGTCACAAGGGAGCATCGGAACCGAATCTGCTTCAGCCATTCGAGTGATATACGACACTACCAACGAGTGTCTTCATGGAATAAGAAATATGGGTGTCAACATCGACTCTTGGGATCAAATCATAATATACGTTATAAGAAAGAAGCTCGACTCTGAAACCTTAAGACTATACGAAATGTCGCTAACAAACACAAAGGAATTTCAAACTTTAGCGAATCTCATGTTTTTGGAAAAGCGATTTACTGCATTGGAATCAGTTTTTCGCGAAAAAATCATTACTATCCGCAAAATTTTAACTTCGGCGGTAAAATTTAATCCAACAGGAGTAGCCTTGTTAACAAATAATACGACATGTAAAATCTGCCAAAAAAATCATCATGTCCAGGACTGCGGGAAATTCAAAACCATGAATATATACGAAAAAAATCAATTGGTCTCATTATTGGAGCTTTGCAGGAACTGTCTTAAAAGCAACCATTCAACAGTCGAATGCACGCTGAACCAATCATGCAAACAGTGTGGCGGACGACATCATCAGCTTTTACATAACAACAAGGACAACAATCCAAGAACAACGAATGAAACTAGAATAGCAGACAACCGCATCATATCATTACACACTGGTAAAGAATTAGAAGACAAAGAGTACGTGCTGTTACCAACAGCACTAGTCAAAACAGCAACCAACGATGGGGACTACCGGTATCTACGAGCAATTATTGATCCTTGCTCACAAACAAGCTTCATTACTTCGAGTACCATCAACAGGTTGAAAATAACAACAAGCAAAGCCAACATGAACATAACGGGAATCTGCGGAGACCAGAAAGAAACCATAAAAAAAATCAGCCACACTGGCAATAATGCCGCGATTCAACTCTGAATTTCAATTAACTATAAAAGCCCTTGTAGTAAATAAAATAACTCATGATCAGCCACAGCAAACAATAATCAGTCAAACATGGGATAATCTAAAGAACTTACCACTAGCCGATCCAAACTACCATACGCCAGGGCCGATAGACTTACTTTTAGGAGCGGATTATTATGCGAATATTATACTACCTGAAATCATGACGCAAAACAATCAACAACCAATAGCTCAAAGCTCCGAGCTAGGATGGATAATTCTGGGAAAAACCACCAAATCAGCTAAGTCAAATGAAAACTTAACAATCGCAGCTGCGATTGCCACCGAGAAGAATTCTTTGGAAGAAATTGAAAAAACTCTAAAAGCCACAGCAAACAATAATCAGTCAAACATGGGATAATCTAAAGAACTTACCACTAGCCGATCCAAACTACCATACGCCAGGGTCGATAGACTTACTTTTAGGAGCGGATTATTATGCGAATATTATACTACCTGAAATCATGACGCAAAACAATCAACAACCAATAGCTCAAAGCTCCGAGCTAGGATGGATAATTCTGGGAAAAACCACCAAATCAGCTAAGTCAAATGAAAACTTAACAATCGCAGCTGCGATTGCCACCGAGAAGAATTCTTTGGAAGAAATTGAAAAAACTCTAAAAAAATTTTGGAAAATCGAAGATTTACAAAAAAGATGGCAACAGCTAGATTTCTCCAACTAGGAAAACAACTCTTGAAGAACGACGACTTAGCGGCTCAATACAAAAAATTTATGGAAGAATATGAACAGCTTGGACATATGCAGAAAATTGATTCAACAGCTGGACCCACATACTATATGCCACACCATGCCGTCTTCAAACCATCAAGCACTACAACAAAGTTAAGAGTGGTGTTTGATGCCTCAGCAAAAACATCCAATGGTCGGTCGCTTAATGACATCTGTATGTCGGTCCAAAATTACAACAAGACCTTTGGCATATCGTTATGAGATGGCGAAAGCACAAATACGCATTTACCGCAGACATTGAAAAAATATTTCGGTAAATATGGATCTCTGCAGAAGACAGGAACTTTCAACGCATACTTTGGCGTGACTCACCGACTGAGAGACTGCAGGAGTACCAATTAAAAACTGTCACGTACGGAACTTCATCAGCCACTTACCTTGCCGTCAGAACATTGCAACAACTGGCAGAGGATGAGAAAAAATCATTCCCATCTGCTTACCAGGTGGTAAAAGACGATTTTTATGTCGATGACCTCATGACAGGATGTGACACGATAAAAGATGCGCTGCGGGTACAAAATCAATTAAGTCAACTACTTCGAAGAGGCGGTTTCAATTTAAGGAAGTGGACAAGCAATCATAAGGAATTACTAGCTAACGTCACCGAGACCGGAAGCACAGATGTATACAAAATTAAAATAGATGAAACCGTCAAAGCTCTAGGGCTTTATTGGAAACCTTGTACGGACATCTTTGAATTTAATGTAGACCTCCCTGCGCACACTGGATTAGTGACGAAGCGGTTCATCCTCTCTACGACAGCCAAACTATTTGATCCGTTAGGATGGTTAGCTCCAATAATAATAACACCGAAAATTACGATGCAAAAACTTTGGCTTCTAGGGCTTAATTGGGATGAGCCGGTCTCACAAGAAATTGCAAAACAGTGGGTTATCTACCTAGAAGAACTTACTCTGCTCAACGAATTGAAAATCCCCAGATGGATAGGATTCACAAGTGAATCAATCGTCGAGGTCCATGGATTTAGTGACGCCTCGGAACAGGCATATGCAGCTTGTGTTTATCTGAAAGTAGTCGCTGGAGAGCAAGTTGACATCAGCCTTATAGCAGGAGAAACAAGAGTGGCACCGACAAAACAAAAGGTAACTTTACCACGTTTAGAGTTAAATGGAGCGCTCCTAGCTGCGAAACTACTACAAGAAGTCAAGCAATCTCTAAACATACAACAAGCACCAACTTATGCATGAACTGATTCCACGATAGCACTTTCATAGATACAAGGCGAAATTCGAAAGTTAAAATCGTACGTTGCCAATAGAGTATCAGAAATCCGAAGCTTGACTGAACCACATCAATGGCATCATATAAAATCAAAAGATAATCCAGCTGATTGTGCTAGTCGAGGAATAACAACAAAGGAACTTATAAATCACAACATCTGGTGGACTGGACCGCAATGGTTAAAAAATAATCAAAATTATCATTCGATGGAAAGATACCCAGAATTTGATGAAGAAGCAGAAGCTGAACTCAAACATGCAAATATGGTAACTGCCACCGCGAACGACAACCAGTTCATACACTTAATAGAAAAAACTTCATGCTTTATGAAACTAAAACGAATCGTAAAGAATGTAAACATCTTTATCAAAAGATGCAAAAAAGAGAATGTAGACGAGCATGATCTACATGAAGCAGAATGTATCATCATAAAACAGACTCAGCGTAGTCTTTTCAAAGCGGAAATAGAAGAATTGCTGAAGAACAAGTCAGTCAAGAAAAAAAGCAAGTTACTACAACTAAACCCTTTTTTGGATCAATATGGAATTTTGCGGGTAGGTGGAAGACTTCAGAATTCATTGCTAAATTATGAAGAAAAACATCCTGCGATACTTCCTTCTAATCATCAGCTCACTAGAGCAATAATCAATCACGCGCACTTGAAAACAGCACATGGGGGAATTCCACTTACCCTCTCATACCTACGTAAGAAGTTTTGGATCATACGTGCAAAAAGTGTCACTAAAACGTTAATTTCAAAATGTGTCACTTGTCACAGATTTGGAGCTCATCCAGGGAGTAACCAAATAATGGGAAATCTGCCATCTCCAAGGGTGCAACCGTCAAGGCCATTCACTCATACTGGCGTTGATTATGCAGGTCCACTACAGTTAAAAACGAGCAGAAGTAGAGGATATAAAACTTATAAAGGCTATATAGCGGTTTTCATCTGTCTTGCTACCAAATCAATTCACATAGAGGTAGTAACAGATCTTACTACTGAGGCATTCATTGCAGCTTTCAAGAGATTCAGCTCTAGACGAGGATTATGCAGTGACATGTACAGCGACAATGCAACAAACTTCATTGGAGCCAACAACCAGCTGAAAAAAATGAAAAAAGAAGCTCTAGTGGACTTTAACAAATTCGTATCAGAAGAACTAGCTTCAGAAGGTATAACATGGCATTTTCAACCACCAGCATCATCTCATTTTGGTGGATTATGGGAAGCTGGCGTGAAGTCAGTCAAAACCCACCTGAAGAAGATTTTGGGAAATACCACACTAACCTACGAAGAATTGACAACCATTTTAAATCAAATAGAGGCAGTACTAAATTCTAGACCCCTATGTTCAATAACTAATGACAGGTACTTACACCAGGTCACTTTCTAATAGGCTCATCAATAACAACAGTGCCCGAAAGTGATCTAACGACTTCAAACATTAATAGACTGTCAAGGTGGCAGCTACTGGAAAAATTAAAACAAGACTTTTGGAAGAGATGGAGCAACGAATATCTTCGAAGGCTACAACAACGTCCAAAGTGGTTACATACGAAGCCACAAATCAACATAGGGGATCTCGTTCTTCTAATAGAAGATAACTTACCTCCTTCAGTACATCCAGGAACAGATGGACATGTACGAGTCGTCTCAATACACGCCGCAGGAAATTTTATTTACAAAAGAGCCATCACAAAACTCTCAGCTCTGCGAAAAGAAGAACCACTAACAACAGATAGGTGCGAAGATACAGTTGTGGCCAGCGCCGAAAGAGCTTGATTACACCGGAAAAAAAAAATTGTATATAATTTTTACGATCAGCTGTCAATTAATGAGCGAGTGTTGGTGTATAATTCAGAGGGGGAAAAAAAACGCGCGTATGATTGACAAGCGAGGTGAAAAGGAAGAGATCATCTGGTTGGAAAGGGAGTCAAGTTGAAAATTCAAGCGAGGAAGGGTCAATCTATCCAAAAAGTAATATACTATATAAGATAATTTTAAGAATATTAATAAAAATTGTATAAGTGATACATTGTAGAGTTATTTATTGTAAAAATACAACTAAAAGTGGTTTGTGTAATGGTGAACTAAAATATGATGTACTTTTGATGCTACACCAAAAAAAACAAAAAAAAAAATTTCGAAAAACTTTGTCAAAATAATTAATAAATGGAAACATAAACAGAATAATATTCATATTCTGGATCTTTTCGTTCTGGGATAGAATCGAAACTCAAAAGCGGCAAATAAAAAGAAAGGTGAAACGTGTATGTGTGTGTGCTACCTTCCGATTGGCAAATTGCTGATGGAAATAAATTAACTTTAAATATTGTCTGACGAGACGCAAGCAAAAACAAAGGTCAAATCCGTATAAAACATTATGATAACAAAACAAAAAAACTCAGTGTAGTATCTTATTGGTAGCGATCACCCTGACCACCAGTTTTGTTTTAATTTTATTTTTTTTTGTGAGAACGCGCGGCAAGCGAAATTGTGTAGAAGCAAACAGTAAAACTGGAGAAAAAGAAAACGTGCGTTGAAGAAAGTAAATCAGGTTGAGTGATCTAATAACGGGACACTCGTACATTATCAATACGGTTTATCTAAAATCCGGTTGATGCCTCTTCAACCTCGACAAGTTTCCGTCGCAACCTATTAAGTTACAACCAAGTATGCAGTGGGAGCCCGGGTACTAAGACGAACTCCAACATTATTTATTATATACCTAATATTTACGGATACCAATATCATCGAGCAACATTTCATCGCCCGGTATACATATATAAATTGAAGCGACAGGCAAATTCGTAAAGGCGAAACCGACACATCGTTAGCGGAAAAATCTAAGGCGGATGATTTCAACAACATCGTCAACCAGGTCCGTCATCGTCAGCCCGTTACAATACCATCCAAAGGTCATCGTTATGGATCCGATTTGTAAAGTATTGCATGGCATTTATCTTTCTTAATCGTAATAATTTATTTATTTCAGTTAGACTAATTTTCGTTATACTTATTCATTTGTATTTTGTTTATTTTTATTTTTTTTTGCAAGCCAAATACCTCCTGTAAATATTTCCTTTTGGTCTGATTTTTTTCTTCTCTCGTTCGTCGGGAATTTTATTTGGAGGTGAACGACAATATAAGCGCGCTTCGTTTAGTTCTCCAACAAGATGATTTTTTTCCCTAACCGAGTGATAATCAGTTCGTAAATTATGTGGTAGACAATATTAGCTAGTGGAGGTTAATGTGAAACAGTGTTGTGCTATGTGGACGTTTCTATATGCTATTGCTTAGGTCTAAATTCATACTCTCCCAGTTAGGTTATACCGATTGTTTTTGAAAAAGCACACTAAGTGAACAATATTTGTAACATGGCTGCTGGTATGGTGGTAACGGGACCCCCCAAGCCGACTATGAGCTACCTGTCGAGACAGTGTGCAGCTACCGTACCTAGCAGAAACCAAGCCATGCGGTTACAAATGGCGCCCGAGCAGGGACCGAATTGCGGTCGTATGATAACGTTATAAGTTGATTTAAAAGACTTGTAGAGATATGTAATCTGGTGGCCCTAATAAGGCATCCGGGGAGCTTCACTCCCTAACGGTTAATAGGTAGGTCATAAAAACCGCTTAGCTTACACGCGGTTGATCTATCTTGTTTTTTTTTTATTTTTTTGCCCTTCAGGTTTTAACAATTATATTTGTTTTGTGACTTGTCAATAATACAGTTTTCCTACAGCTTATTTTTCATTTTAATGGCGGTTTAATTTACACAAAAATTTTAGCTATTTTTAATCGACGTGATTGATGTTTTCCATATTTGTCTTACAGTTGATGATTCATGATTTGAATTTACCTGTAAGTCAGTATGAGAATTTCTTGTGGAGATTAACCGTAGCTTCCAATTTCATTTCATTTTATTTATTGATACGTAAAATAGTGACTGGTTGAATCATAGCTAACTGTCCGGTATATAATAGGCTGCTACTGATCGGTCAATAGATTAATGCTGTGGATGGTTGATGGTTCAGAGAATCCGAATTCTTCGACAATAGCAGTTTATTCATTCGTTTTTTATTTTTGACAGTCTCCTTAAAATCAAGATAAGCAAAGTAGGTGCATAATACATTCAATTTTCTTTATATTCTTTATTTTTTTTGGACCACTCTTAATTTTGATTTTTACTGATACATACAATTTATTATATTATCTACGTATTTGATGATTGATGTTTCCCGTACTAGCTCTACAATCGACTATTTCATGATTTGAATTTCTTGTTGGGCAGTACGAGAATCCCTTATCAGATTAAACATAGAATCAATTTGTTTATCTTTTCTTGAATAACTGTAACTAAAGTTTCGTAAATTATTAATTTTTTTTTGTTTCACAGCAGTGACAATGAATTGTTGTTGAATGATAGAGTGATTTGATATGGAGCTCGATTGAAGATTCGGAGAGTCCGAATTCCTTGTCTCACATAATAAAATTTCTTTCTTCATTGATAATTTATTCAATAGCCCGGTTAGTAAATACAATTTTGAAAACAAGATGGTCTTCTACATTTTTATTAGTAAAGTAGCCTTTCTAATTAAATTTTTTTTATATACGCATATAGAAGGGTTGACACTCAACATACATATTTCATGCAACCGAGTAAAATGGATGTGAAAAATCACAACACTGTATTTTCATTTAGACCTCCACAACTTATGATCTGAATTGAATAATAAACAATAATTGCTATTTATTTAAAATTTATTTAATTATATTTGTTTAGTTATATCTATTGATTATATTTATTTTTATATATATTTTTTTTTTTCTTCCCGAATATTTACCAATACTATTTTCTTCGTTTTTTGGGAAGATTGGTTGCAAAGGTGGTACTCCTGAAAACGCCTAGTAAATATTTGATTTGAATAACTTTGTTTTTTTTTGGTATAACCGTTAAACTATTGGTAGAGTTTTTAATTATTCTAATTAATTTATTTTGGTATATATTTTTATTTATATATTATTTTCTTTACTTCTTAAATTTTTTCTCCTTATATCATAAACTACCATTTGCCCTTCGTTCTTATCCATTGCGAGTCGGTGTATGCGAATTTTGTGAAGGGAAACTAAATTTTTTGGAACAAATACTATAAGCTTCTCGAATTTATAAATACTCGAAGAATGGATCACAGAATAGTTTATGAAAGTCTAAATACCGACGAATTGGAAGTCGAATATCTAGTTCGTGGAATGGCCGGTAACACTGTTGGGGTTGAAAATAAATTCCTAGAATTGTTACAGAAGGAAAATCAAACGGTAATGCTAAAACCCAAATTATCACATGTTAAGGAGAAACCCGAATTAGAATTAAAAACGATCAGTCAGAAAACCGCCGAATTGGATAACGTATTGGATCAAACCGAGGACAGCTCAATACCAGAGAAAAAGAAACTTCTTTTCCGGATAATGCACTGGAGGGATAGAGCTCAACGGTTACTCAATTCATTCCCAGATATAGAAGGTATTATGGTGGTATTCAACTCGCTCGAAAGATTGTGTCGATCTGTCAGCCGCGATATTAAACGATTAGAAGGCATTAACGAACAACCAAAAAAGGGAAACCGTATTAAACCAAACAGTTCGAAATCTGAGACGGAGGAAAAACGCACGGAGGATGATAAAGCAAAATGGGACCCTGAAATAGCTCAGAATTTAGAAAAACGATTTTCTAAACAATTGGAGGATATGTCTAACCAGTTTATGAAGCAAATGGAAACCTTGAAGAAACACAGCACGGACAAAAGCCCCCGTAAACGCCGATCAAAGGTTCCGGGGCAACATTATGTAACGACTGAAAGTGACACTGAATCAGAAAAGGATTCTAGAGCTTTCCAAGGAACCCATAATACCTCACGTTCTTTTAGTTCCAGATATCGAAGACGCTCAGATCCAACCAAATGGAAGCTTTCATTTTCGGGTCGGGATGGTAACCGAGGAGATGGAAATGTCTAGGATTTTATTACAAGACTCGAGGAACATGCATATCAAGATGACGTACCAAAGTATGAATTAGTGGCACTGATCCACAACTTATGATCTGAATTGAATAATAAACAATAATTGCTATTTATTTAAAATTTATTTAATTATATTTGTTTAGTTATATCTATTGATTATATTTATTTTTATATATATTTTTTTTTTCTTCCCGAATATTTACCAATACTATTTTCTTCGTTTTTTGGGAAGATTGGTTGCAAAGGTGGTACTCCTGAAAACGCCTAGTAAATATTTGATTTGAATAACTTTGTTTTTTTTTGGTATAACCGTTAAACTATTGGTAGAGTTTTTAATTATTCTAATTAATTTATTTTGGTATATATTTTTATTTATATATTATTTTCTTTACTTCTTAAATTTTTTCTCCTTATATCATAAACTACCATTTGCCCTTCGTTCTTATCCATTGCGAGTCGGTGTATGCGAATTTTGTGAAGGGAAACTAAATTTTTTGGAACAAATACTATAAGCTTCTCGAATTTATAAATACTCGAAGAATGGATCACAGAATAGTTTATGAAAGTCTAAATACCGACGAATTGGAAGTCGAATATCTAGTTCGTGGAATGGCCGGTAACACTGTTGGGGTTGAAAATAAATTCCTAGAATTGTTACAGAAGGAAAATCAAACGGTAATGCTAAAACCCAAATTATCACATGTTAAGGAGAAACCCGAATTAGAATTAAAAACGATCAGTCAGAAAACCGCCGAATTGGATAACGTATTGGATCAAACCGAGGACAGCTCAATACCAGAGAAAAAGAAACTTCTTTTCCGGATAATGCACTGGAGGGATAGAGCTCAACGGTTACTCAATTCATTCCCAGATATAGAAGGTATTATGGTGGTATTCAACTCGCTCGAAAGATTGTGTCGATCTGTCAGCCGCGATATTAAACGATTAGAGGGCATTAACGAACAACCAAAAAAGGGAAACCGTATTAAACCAAACAGTTCGAAATCTGAGACGGAGGAAAAACGCACGGAGGATGATAAAGCAAAATGGGACCCTGAAATAGCTCAGAATTTATAAAAACGATTTTCTAAACAATTGGAGGATATGTCTAACCAGTTTATGAAGCAAATGGAAACCTTGAAGAAACACAGCACGGACAAAAGCCCCCGTAAACGCCGATCAAAGGTTCCGGGGCAACATTATGTAACGACTGAAAGTGACACTGAATCAGAAAAGGATTCTAGAGCTTTCCAAGGAACCCATAATACCTCACGTTCTTTTAGTTCCAGATATCGAAGACGCTCAGATCCAACCAAATGGAAGCTTTCATTTTCGGGTCGGGATGGTAACCGAGGAGATGGAAATGTCTAGGATTTTATTACAAGACTCGAGGAACATGCATATCAAGATGACGTACCAAAGTATGAATTAGTGGCACTGATGAGGTATTACGTATCGGAGACCGCTGACAAGTGGTATTACAACTTTATCCGGCGAAACAAACATGTGACTTGGCAACAAATGAGGGACGCTATGATAGAACGTTTTAGCAGTCTTGAAGGAGATCGCGAAACCCGTAAATATATTCGATGCCGAATTCAATACCCGAAGGAAACATTCAACGACTTTCTGGCAGAAATTGAGAGCGCTAATTATCGACTATTGAATCCACTGTGTAACGGTTGGGCTTACGAATTTCGGGCATACATCATTCCTCTGATCAATTCCTTTTAACGCTTTATATACGTGAAGCGTACAAATTTCGAAACTTTAATATTCCACGGATTCCAACCATATATTTAACTGATATTTATGAATAAAGATGGAATAGGAGTAAGCAAAACGAAAAAAAAACAAAATACATTTTATCAATAATTATAGTACGGAAAGGGAACGGTAGTGTTGGTTAGAAAGAGTTGTCTATATACATTATATAAAAAAAAAATAACTGAAAACACGAGAAAAGCAAGATTGACAGGTGGGGAGTCGATCGGGAGTATATAAAGCGCGCGGCTGGTGTAGTTGGGGGATGGTAGAAAAAAAAAGAATACAAATTCAAGCGGAATACAAGATATTTGCTTGCAAATATTATTGAGCCGAATAAAGAAAACAATTTCAATTTTTGAGAAAACTTGTGGGGAGTTTACCCAAATAATGTAAATATTAAAATTAGTGATAAGAGTTTTTGCTTTATATAAATAAACAAAAGTATAACAATAAAAATAATTAGTAAAAACTATTGTTCATCTCGTTATAAAAAAAAAAAAATATTATTTTTCAATAAAAAGTTTATAAACATTAAGAAAACGGTGCATGTTTTTGATTGAAAGAAATTCATCGGTAGTGGATAAACCTCACAACCGGCAATGTATAACGGAGAGCAAAAGTGAATATAGTGTTGTTTATTAAAACTTATATAACTTAAAAAAAAATACCTCAAAAAAAAAAAAACTATAAAATACTCGATTAATAAAATAGTAAAAATTGGAGCCCATTCACTTTGTCGCTACGAATTTTTAAAAAGAAAAGGTGACAAACATAAAACGCGAGGTGTACAAGCGCGTCGAATCAACGAGATTATAACAGTTGGTGGATATTAACGGTGAGCGTTGGTATTGGGCATATCTGCAATTGTGGCTCGATATACCTATTACTACGTGGCGGAAAATAAAAATAAAAAAAAAAAAAACAAAAAAAAAAAAATCAGCGGAACGTGTACTGCAAGCTCATAATTTTAATCGTCGAGCCTCATAACAACTAAAGCGGGTGAAACATTTGTACCTGTACAAACCGCATTGATCTTACGGAAGGAACTAAGCGTGCCCTAAGGAACAAGAACCAAACGTAAGGTGGACACCGTCAACCAGCAACGGACCAAACAGTAAATCGTTTTTTTATTATTTTTTTTATTATATATATTTCAAAAGAACAAAAAATTTTTATTTCCGTTGAGCGGTATAAGTTACAGTAGAATAAATTTGCTTCCTATTTTGTTAAACTAACGTTTATTTACAAAGGAACTTACATAAGTAATAAAAGAAGGTTCCTCACATGTTCAAGAAGAAATTGATCTTGTTTACTAACCTAGGCGACATAAATTTAAAGATTTGCAATTAAGTATTTCTATTTTTTTTTGGTAAACGTTTTCTTGCGCCAGCGTTCACTGTAATTTCTTTTTTCTTGTTTTCGGTGTTATTAAAATTTATAAATATGAGATAGACAATCATTTAAGGGGAGATCGAGGGTGTTGAAAAGTCAACATGGGCACGCGAATTAAAGCCGTTTTATTGTTTTTTTTGGAGGGTTTTAGTTTTGTTTACAGCACATGAGTTTGTTTTTATTTGGAACAGTAGACTGGTTACTCGTTAACGTGGTGGCGAACTCTCCCTAGCCCTGAGCCACTCGCAACCAGCATGTGCACTCACACCACGGCGTAACCCCAAGGCCTACGTTACAAAATGGCGCCGAAACAGGGACCGTCAAGGTCACACCAATTAACCATGTGTTAATTTATATTTTCGTGTCGGATTTTTTTTTGTGTTGGTTGCTCTAATAAAGCATCCCAAGGCCTTCAGCTTTTAACTGTACCGATGATTGTTTTAACCGCCTCTAGATTATTTTATTATTATTAGTTTTTACTGGTTATGCGGGAAATCATCATTGTTTACCCTTCTGGTTTTTTTTTTAAATTATAGTTTAACAAGCTGCATTATTAAATTATTTCCTTTCTTTATTCATAATTCATAACTTAAGAAAATTGGTTCAATGACTTCAACGTGATTCTTTGGTTCTTGAATCATATGATTATTAAGATTTTATGGTGGATCTGTGAATCGGATTTGATTTTGATTTCGTTATCTTTTCTTCATTTTCGGGGTATGGGATTATAATTAGAATTATGGTGACTTTAGCTTCTCTATTGTTGATCGACCTGATTGTGATTAAATCTTTCTCATCAATATCGATGACCTAATTCCCATTGTACTGGTATTTTTTTTTTATCCCGGAAATTTGTAGCAATTTAATTTCATTTCAGTTTTTTTTACTTTTCATTATAATTTACAGTGTCGGTTAGTTATCCATTAACCTATTTGTAGAAGTTCTTTGGGTGATTGAATTTAGGTGCCTAGTGATCTTCTGCTTCGAACCTGATAGAGTGATGGCTGATTAGCTCAATTGCACACTTTGTAGCATATGTTTATTCGTACTTTAATTACGTTGTCTTTGTCAACTAATATCACCCCAAATGCTCCCTTTATTATTTATTTAACATTATAAATTTTTAAAATACTTACATTTATTTCATTAATTTGTTTATTTTTTTTTATTTTAATTAATTGAGTAATCAATTATTCATCTTGTTTACCCGTTTAAATTTATTTTCCCTAAACAAATATTTTTTTTTGTTAGAAATAGAATAGTATTAATTCCAAAACATACTTGATCATTCCAAGCTTAGTACTGATACTTAGTACGCCTTATATTTGAATTACACTTGAAGTTTGTACCAACTCATTCTTACCATGGATATAGAATCGTATGTTAAATTTTTAACTCAAGATGAGTTAGACGTCGAATTAGTTGTCAGGGGCATTGACCCAGGAACCCCTGATGCAATAAAATTACTAGAAAAAGCATTAAACACCGAGTCATTAGATCCTAAATTAATACCTCAAAAATCGCACCCTGTTGAAAATCCGGTATTACACGTTGTTTCTGCCCGTGATATATACCCATCTTTCGAAAAAGATGTATATATCGCACCCAAGGTTGTGTCCGTAGATGTAGCATTGCGAGTGGCAGCACGAGCGGTACATTGGCATAGACGTCTGCAAAGACTCAAAAATTCGTATGGCAATGTGGAGGGTATTGACAGTGTGAGCACAAAGTATAGGAGATTAGCACAATATACGAAAAGTTTGGTTGAGGAACATGGCATTCCAACTCCGACGTTGGGTAAGACAGAAGCAAATCATCCAAAACGTAATGCAGATAAACTAACGTTAGAAGATGATAAGGATAACGTCTCGGATACGGAAGTTGGTACAGCGGTAATAACACCATCTACAAGTATCATAACACACCCGATAAATGCAGCCTCGTCGGAAATGACACCCTGGAGGGCACCAGAAACTCATTTTTCACAGTTTCAGTTGCCGCCACCTCGAAAGTCGACGAACGGCAGTGAAGGACCTTATAACCACGGCGCGAACTCAAAGTTTAGAGTAGAACACATGGATTATTCTCAGATAAAAATGCCGGAAAGCCACCAGGAGAAAATACCTAGTAGATTTATGTATCGAATTACGGTCCCGAAATGGAAAATTGGTTTCGACGGAAGTGGTCAAAAGGGAAGCCTGGATGTACACGATTTTATATTTCGCATTGAAACATTTGCGAGAAGAGACGGATGCGGCATTCAACAGCTACCAGCAATAATCCATAATTTTGTTGGCGATATTGCCGAAAAATGGTTATGGGCTTTCACCAGAGACAATCCGGACGCGTCATGGGAAGAAATGCGACGTGCATTCCTAACGCGGTTTTCCAGTCACGAAACTGAGCGGGAGACACGAAGGTTTATGGAGAGACGCAAGCAGCGGATTCAGGAAAGTGTCAGCGATTTTATACTTGATATCCAAACATTGAACGGCAGGCTTTCGGACCGATTTAACGAATCCGAACTCTTAGAAATCATCAGAGAAAATATGAGCTCGGCTCTTCAAACCGTAACTTTGACACAAGAATTTCGTTCCTTAGAACATTTACGACAAGTATGTCAAAAATTTGAGAGAGTGTGGGCAAACTCAGGGTTTGACCCGAGGAACTTGGGAACCAATCACAGCCGCCGTCAATATGTCAATGTTAATGAATTACGGAGCGGAACGGAAAATGACAATCTAGAAGGATCGTTACATCAATTAAAGCTGGGTGATAATTCGCAAGGGGAGGAGATTTCAGCTTTAAAGAAACAGACCCGCTTTGATACGCGGATGGCCTCGAATTTGATTTGCTGGAATTGCCGTGACATTGGACACCGGTACCAAGACTGTCCACACGAAATGAAACAAATTTTTTGCTTCGGATGCGGAACTCACGGAACAATCAAACCTAGATGTGCTAACTGTTTTAAAAATCAATCGGGAAACACGATGCCGAACGTACCCCAGCCTGGAGGAGCTCGTTCGGAGGGGAAACCAATTTAATCCAGGAACAGTTAACTAAGCAGTCTAGCCAAGTCGACGCCACTACTAATACTGTTCATAGTCAATACTCTCCAAATTATCCCTACACCCATCTATGTGATTGCTACCTCACAAATCAACCAAATATTAATCCAGAAACACACAATCGTAATCGCTTCTCGACACTTTCTGTTGGTACAGAAACTGAACCTCACACTGATTTACACTTAAATAGTAACTTCAAGAAAAACTTAACTCATCCAAAGCATGTACGAACATGGAACTATTGGAACCAGCGTAGGCGAATTCACAAAATTTGCAGTACCACCATCGTGAAACTAATCGATGATCCACGTCCGCATGTAGAAATAATGATTGGTAGGAAACAACTTGTCGGACTGTTAGATAGTGGTGCATCTATCAGTATATTAGGAAGAAATTCCTTAGAATTAATTGACTCGGAAAAACTCAAGGTAAAGAAAGTGTCTTCTGTTATTCGAACCGCTGACGGGACGCCTAACAAAATTCTGGGCTACGTTGAAACCGAAATCGGTTACAACAATAAAACTAATCTCATGCGATTCTATGTCGTACCTAGTTTGGATGGAGTTTTATATCTTGGTATTGATTTTTGGTCCAAATTTAATCTCGCTCCCATGTTAATAAACGAATTAGTCGTCAACAATCTTGATTCCTCGCAACATAAACTCACCGACAGTCAAGTTCAAGAACTTGAGCAGATTAAAAAATTATTTCCTACCGATGCAATTGACGGGTTGGGGAAGACCACACTACTGGAGCACACGATAAATGTCGGTCAAACAATTCCGATCAAGCAGAGGTATTACAATGTTTCACCAGCCATCCAGGACCTTATGTATGTTGAACTTGATCGCATGCTAAATCTGAAGGTCATAGAAGAATCCCATAGTGCATGGAGTTCTCCTGTGGTTCTAGTGAGGAAACAAAATGGCAAAGTTCGACTATGTCTGGACTCGCGGAAAGTTAATCAGGTGACAATAAAAGATGCCTACCCTCTGCCTCTGATAGATGGCCTGTTAGGGAGATTACATCAAACCAAGTTTATAAGCTCGTTGGACCTCAAGGATGCCTTTTGGCAAATTCCATTGTCTGAGGGGTCTCGCGATAAAACAGCATTCACAGTGCCTGGTAGACCTCTCTACCAGTTCACCGTGATGCCGTTTGGCCTTTGTAATGCCCCTCAGACAATGTGTCGGCTTATGGACTTGGTTATTCCCTATCAGTTACACGATCGCGTCTTCGTGTATTTAGACGACCTCCTCATCATTTCAGCCACCATTGAGGAACATTTTTCTTTACTAAAAACTGTTGCAGGTTTTATTAAGAAGGCTGGATTAACCATTAATCTCAAAAAGAGCAAATTCGTGATGCGGGAAATAAAATATCTCGGATATCTGGTTGGCGAGGAGGGTCTCCGTACCGACCCCGATAAAGTTGACGCTATATGTAGTTACCCAGCTCCAAAGAGTATAAAACAGACACGGAGGCTTTTGGGAATGGCGGGCTGGTACAGGAGATTCATTTCCAACTTCGCTGAATTAACTGCTCCCATCACGAATTTATTGAAGAAGTGCCAGAAATTTGAATGGACCCTCGAAGCTCAATCTGCATTTGAAGAGCTAAAATGGCGACTTTCGTCTGCGCCAGTCTTAATTAACGCTGATTTCAGCAAACCATTTGCTATACGATGTGATGCTAGTACTCAAGCTGTAGGTGGAGTACTATATCAAACGACGGAAGATGGGGCAGAGAGGCCTATTGCCTTTATGTCGCAGAAGTTAAACTCTGCACAAAAGAATTATACGGTAACGGAACTCGAGTGTTTGGCGGCCCTCCTGAGTATAAAGAAATTCCGTCCCTATATCGAAGGCTATCAATTCAAACTGATAACCGACCATGCAAGCTTGAAATGGCTGATGGCTCAAAAAGATTTGAGTGGGCGACTCGCTCGCTGGAGCCTAAAGTTACAGGCGTACAATTTTACTATCGAACACCAAAAAGGATCCTTGAATATCGTACCTGACGCCCTATCGCGGGTCTACAATGACTGTCTGGCAGAATTGATCCAGGACCTCCCCAAGCTCGTATCGGCGGTTGATTTAAATTCTCCTTATTTCCAGGAAACAGATTATCTCGAAGTTGTCGAAAAAGTTAAATCATTTCCTACCAATTATCCAAATCATCGTATTCTTGGAGATAGAGTTTACGTTCGCTTTGATCCTAAGGCTGACATTCCGATACCCCAAACCCCTGTCTGGAAATTACTTATCCCAAAATCATTAACGAATGAATTAATTAAACAAGAGCACGATGACCCCTCAGCTTCCCATAGTGGTAATAGGCGAACCCTCGAGCGCTTGCGCCGACTTTATTTTTGGCCTAGAATGCGCAAACAAGTTGGTGATTACATTAAAAATTGCGAAATCTGCAAAACTACCAAGGCACCAAACAAGCGGTTGACACCGCCAATGTCTAAAAATCCATCGTTTAATGAACGGTCCTTTCAAAAAGTGTATGTAGATCTTTTAGGGCCTTATCCCCGATCAAGATCAGGAAAAACATATATACTCATTGTACTGGATAAATTAACGAAATATGTTTTACTTAAACCCTTGACGCAGGCTATTACAAAGCCTATTGTTGCCTTCCTCCGAGATGAAGTATTTTATCAATTTGGCGTACCAGAGTATGTCCATAGCGATAACGGGAGACAGTTCATTTCAAACGAGTTTAAAGAATTGTTGAATGAATTTGGAGTACAACACATTAAAACTGCTATATACACCCCTCAGTCTAATGCATCTGAGCGAGTAAACCGTTCGATTGTATCGGCTATTCGAGCCTACGTGTCAACTGATCATAAACGTTGGGATATTCATCTCGGAGCAATAGCCGGGTCCCTCCGAAACTCAATTCACGAGTCTACAGCTGTTTCTCCTCACTATGCTGTATTCGGGTGTCATCGCATTGGGCACGCTAACGAATATAAATTACTCCGCAATATTGATTGTCTGGACGAAAACACTATCGAAATCAATGGATTACCCGATAAAATGCAGGCTGTACACGAAGAAATTCGAAAAAACTTAAAGAAAGCCCACGACAAGTATTCCCATTACTATAATCTCCGCTCCAAATCAGTTTGTTTCCATCCTGGTCAAGTGGTGTTTGTACGCGAACATGCTCAAAGTGATGCGGCTAAATCCTTTTGTGCGAAATTCGCTCCATGTTTTCAAAAGGCTTATATTCGGAAACCTGTCGGAAATGTATGTTATGAAATTGAAGATAGTAATGGTAAACTACTAGGTGTATTTCATGCCAAGGACATACGCACATAAAAATTGAGAAATAACCTTCCACAAGGCTCTAAATCTCAGTATCAGTGTTCAGATAGTGTTGGTATATTTTTTTTCTCTTCTCTTGCAAAGATAACTCCAGTTTAGTATTTTTATTGTACTCCCAAACAAAACTAAACTGTGCTGTAACGGTTGGGCTTACGAATTTCGGGCATACATCATTCCTCTGATCAATTCCTTTTAACGCTTTATATACGTGAAGCGTACAAATTTCGAAACTTTAATATTCCACGGATTCCAACCATATATTTAACTGATATTTATGAATAAAGATGGAATAGGAGTAAGCAAAACGAAAAAAAAACAAAATACATTTTATCAATAATTATAGTACGGAAAGGGAACGGTAGTGTTGGTTAGAAAGAGTTGTCTATATACATTATATAAAAAAAAAATAACTGAAAACACGAGAAAAGCAAGATTGACAGGTGGGGAGTCGATCGGGAGTATATAAAGCGCGCGGCTGGTGTAGTTGGGGGATGGTAGAAAAAAAAAGAATACAAATTCAAGCGGAATACAAGATATTTGCTTGCAAATATTATTGAGCCGAATAAAGAAAACAATTTCAATTTTTGAGAAAACTTGTGGGGAGTTTACCCAAATAATGTAAATATTAAAATTAGTGATAAGAGTTTTTGCTTTATATAAATAAACAAAAGTATAACAATAAAAATAATTAGTAAAAACTATTGTTCATCTCGTTATAAAAAAAAAAAAATATTATTTTTCAATAAAAAGTTTATAAACATTAAGAAAACGGTGCATGTTTTTGATTGAAAGAAATTCATCGGTAGTGGATAAACCTCACAACCGGCAATGTATAACGGAGAGCAAAAGTGAATATAGTGTTGTTTATTAAAACTTATATAACTTAAAAAAAAATACCTCAAAAAAAAAAAAACTATAAAATACTCGATTAATAAAATAGTAAAAATTGGAGCCCATTCACTTTGTCGCTACGAATTTTTAAAAAGAAAAGGTGACAAACATAAAACGCGAGGTGTACAAGCGCGTCGAATCAACGAGATTATAACAGTTGGTGGATATTAACGGTGAGCGTTGGTATTGGGCATATCTGCAATTGTGGCTCGATATACCTATTACTACGTGGCGGAAAATAAAAATAAAAAAAAAAAAACCAAAAAAAAAAAAATCAGCGGAACGTGTACTGCAAGCTCATAATTTTAATCGTCGAGCCTCATAACAACTAAAGCGGGTGAAACATTTGTACCTGTACAAACCGCATTGATCTTACGGAAGGAACTAAGCGTGCCCTAAGGAACAAGAACCAAACGTAAGGTGGACACCGTCAACCAGCAACGGACCAAACAGTAAATCGTTTTTTTATTATTTTTTTTATTATATATATTTCAAAAGAACAAAAAATTTTTATTTCCGTTGAGCGGTATAAGTTACAGTAGAATAAATTTGCTTCCTATTTTGTTAAACTAACGTTTATTTACAAAGGAACTTACATAAGTAATAAAAGAAGGTTCCTCACATGTTCAAGAAGAAATTGATCTTGTTTACTAACCTAGGCGACATAAATTTAAAGATTTGCAATTAAGTATTTCTATTTTTTTTTGGTAAACGTTTTCTTGCGCCAGCGTTCACTGTAATTTCTTTTTTCTTGTTTTCGGTGTTATTAAAATTTATAAATATGAGATAGACAATCATTTAAGGGGAGATCGAGGGTGTTGAAAAGTCAACATGGGCACGCGAATTAAAGCCGTTTTATTGTTTTTTTTGGAGGGTTTTAGTTTTGTTTACAGCACATGAGTTTGTTTTTATTTGGAACAGTAGACTGGTTACTCGTTAACGTGGTGGCAAACTCTCCCTAGCCCTGAGCCACTCGCAACCAGCATGTGCACTCACACCACGGCGTAACCCCAAGGCCTACGTTACAACTGGCGGATGACGAGATCTTAGAACTATTACGGGATAATATGAACCCCGCATTAAAGAACGCTACTCAACATTTGAACATAGATAACATTCCATCGTTACGTAAGACCTGCGACAATTTTGAAAAATTATGGAGTACCTCGGGTTATGATCCTCGCCGACTCATTGAGACCCGTTCAAAACGTCCAGCAGCCGTGGCTCAAATTTGTGGTAAGCCTGAATCCCCAACGGACTTTTCGAATAACTTTCCTGACAGGCGGGATGAACCGGAGCAAATATATGACCAAAATGACGTATCACCAGAGGTCAATGCAATCCATCGACAAGCTCGATCGGTCAGCTTCATCGTGTGTTGGAATTGCAAGGATCTTGGTCATAGATTTTTCAACTGCCCAATGGATATAACCCATAATTTTTGTGAAGGGTGTGGTTTAGCAGGTGTAGAGGCGGAAAAATGTTACAGGTGCAAAAGTAGACGTGTCCAGGGAAACCTACGACCGAACGCGACGCACAATGGGGAATCACGTTCGGGAAAAATAACGATCCCCAACGCCACATCGACATCAACTCAGAAGTAAATCGAGCGATAACACACGAAACCCCTGCAAGCAACAATAAAGAAAGTGAACCTAAATCTCAAAGTAACAAAATAAGTCGCGTAAAAATCTATTGGCATAGTCGAAAATTATTTACCCGTTTATGCAGCATTTCAACGATCACTGAATTCCTAGACAACGATCCTCGTCCCTACGCAAAAATTAAGATACTAGGGCAAGTAAAATTCGGACTCCTCGACAGCGGCGCGAGCGTGAGCATACTGGGCAAGGAAAGCAAACAATTTCTGGAATCTATAGGAAGCCAGATGACAAAATTCAACAGTTACGTGCAAACCGCTGATGGAACTACCAACACGATAATTGGACATGTTAAGCTGCCGGTAACGTACATGAATAAAACCGAAACTATAAAATTCTGTGTTGTCCCATCTCTCCAGTCCGAAATCTACTTAGGTGTGGATTTCTGGAAAGCCTTTGACGTAGCTCCCGATATAATAAGCGAAGTAAAAGTCGACGAAGAGCTTACAGCAAAGAGTACCAACCAGCATGAGCTGAGTCCGGAACATAACATCAAACTACAAGAAATAATTAAAAGTTTTCCATCTTTCGGAGAAACAGGGCTGGGAAGAACAAATCTTGTGACCAACCACATCGACGTCGGAACATCGGAACCGATTAAACAAAGGCATTATCCAGTTTCTCCGGTGAAACAAGATTTGATCTATCAGGAAATCGATCGGATGATCTCCCTTGGAGTTATAGAGGAGAGTAAAAGCTCCTGGAGTTCTCCTGTAGTTTTAGTCACAAAGGCGAACGGCAAATCTCGATTGTGTTTAGACTCGCGAAAAATCAACTCCGTAACCAAAAAAGACGCATATCCTCTTCCAATTATAGATGGCTTACTAGGGAGATTACAAGAAACTAAATTCATCAGCAGCATCGATTTAAAAGATGCATTTTGGCAGATACCTCTCTCCGAGAGTGCGAAAGAGATTACGGCTTTTACAGTTCCGGGCGTCCTCTCTATCAGTTCTGCGTCATGCCATTTGGGTTGTGTAACGCACCCCAAACCATGTGCAGACTGATGGATCGAGTGATACCACATGAGCTACGAGATAGAGTATTCGTTTACCTAGACGACCTTCTGATTATCTCAGCTAGTATCGACGAGCACCTGGGACTGTTAAAGGCCGTGGCACATCTATTGTCCAAAGCAGGGCTGACAATAAATGTACAGAAAAGTCATTTTGTGCTTAAGGAGACGAGGTATGTGGGGTACCTAATTGGCGAGCGAGGATTAAGAACAGACCCAGCGAAAATCGAGGCAATTACAAATTTTCCTGCGCCAAAGTCAGTCAAACAAACGCGCCGATTACTCGGGATGGCCGGCTGGTACAGGCGGTTCATTTGTAATTACGCTGAGGTAACCGCACCAATTACAAATTTGCTGAAAAAAGGGGTAAAATTCAAATGGACGGATGAGGCGGAGGCAGCATTTACGAAGCTGAAATGGTTACTAACGAATGCACCAGTACTGCACAATCCAGATTTTACCAAGAGTTTCTTTATTCGTTGCGACGTGAGCACGCAGGGTATCGGGAGTGTTCTATTCCAAAACGATAGCGACGAAAATGAGAGGCCAATTGCGTTCATGTCGCAGAAACTAAATGCCGCCCAACGGAACTATACAGTGACGGAGTTAGAATGCCTAGCAGCTATAGTGAGCGTACGGAAATTCCGACCCTACATTGATGGCTACAGATTCACAATAATCACAGATCATGCCAGCCTGCAATGGCTCATGTCCCAAAAGGAGTTATCTGGCCGTCTTGCTCGATGGAGCTTGAAATTGCAGGGCTTCGATTTTAATATAATACATCAAAAAGGGCGCGACAACATTGTTCCGGACGCATTATCAAGGATTTATTGCGATTCAGCTGTAGAACTTGGGCAGGACCTAACGCAACATCATGAATACGAATTTAACCGAAATAACACTAACGATCCTTCATATATCAAACTTTTTGCAGATTTACAGCAGAGCCCGGAGTTATACCCAAATCTACAGTTAAAGAACGATCAAATTTTCATCCGATTTGAGCCAAAATCCAATGACCAGTTGACTGATATTCCATGTTGGAAAGTATGGGTTCCAAAGGAATTCCGAGAAATATTGATTATCAATGAACATGACGTACCAAGTGGAGCGCACGGTGGAATTCGTAAGACACTGGATCGACTGCGGCGTCTTTATTATTGGCCTAGAATGGCAATCGAAGTAAAGGATTACATTATAAATTGCGATATTTGTAAACAATGTAAATCCGCAAACCAGTGCCTACGTCCTCCACTCGGGAAACAAACAGTATCCCAGAGGCCTTGGCAAAAAATGTACATGGACCTATTGGGGCCCTACCCCAGAACTGCGAATGGTAAAACCATGATATTGATCGTAGTAGATCACCTAACAAAATTTGTTTATCTGAAAGCTCTAACCAAAGCTACTAGCAACAAGATCGTGGAGGTTCTGCGGGACGAATTGTTTCCCTTATTTAGCGTACCGGAGGCTGTTCATACTGACAATGGCGTACAGTTTGTTGGGAAGGAATTTGCTGCGTTAGTTAAAGACCTAGGGATAAAACACCTAAAAACCGCGTACTATTCCCCACAGAGCAACGCGTCAGAAAGGGTGAACCGATCTATAATCGCTGCATTGAGAGCGTATGTAAGCACGAAGCACACTACATGGGACAAATGCCTGCCTGAAATTGGAAGTGCATTGAGGAATGCGACCCATCAGTCCGCAAACTACTCTCCGCATTTCCTGATGTTCGGTTACCATAAAATACTGCACGCAAAAAATTACAAACTTCTACGGGATATCGGATTACTAAGCGAAAACCATATAGATTGGATGGAAACTCCGGATAGACTGGCAATCGTACATGAGGATGTGAAGAGTCAGTTAGTCAAAGCGTATACCAAATACTCCCATCAGTACAATCTACGTACTAAAAACCGATCTTTGGCAGTTGGGCAAACGGTTTTTGTCAAACACCGCCCACTTAGCGATGCGAGTAAACAATTTACCGCCAAGTTCGCGTATCAATATCGTAAGGCTGTAGTAAAAGAAAAGTTGGGTGATCTATATTACCGACTGATAGATGAGAGAAATAACGACTTAGGTACATTCCACCTCATGGATCTAAAAACTTAATTTAGGGGGCTTGTTGGTGACCGTTCCATAAATTTAGTGTCTCTTCTTTTCAGCTTCAAATTCCTACAACACAATATTGTGGGACTTTACAGCTGCCCTGTAACGATCGCACTAATTTTAGCAATCGACCACGTCAGGTAAATTTCCGTAACCAGTAATTTAGGTAGGAGCGACATCATTTCCATTTGATGCAATAGGCTTTTCTCATGTAATACCACCTTTAGTAATTATTCTCTTCCATAATTTTGTTTTTAGATAATTTAGCTTGATTACACCGGAAAAAAAAATTGTATATAATTTTTACGATCAGCTGTCAATTAATGAGCGAGTGTTGGTGTATAATTCAGAGGGGGAAAAAAACGCGCGTATGATTGACAAGCGAGGTGAAAAGGAAGAGATCATCTGGTTGGAAAGGGAGTCAAGTTGAAAATTCAAGCGAGGAAGGGTCAATCTATCCAAAAAGTAATATACTATATAAGATAATTTTAAGAATATTAATAAAAATTGTATGTGATACATTGTTGAGTTATTTATTGTAAAAATACAACTAAAAGTGGTTTGTGTAATGGTGAACTAAAATATGATGTACTTTTGATGCTACACACCAATAAAAACAAAAAAAAAAATTTCGAAAAACTTTGTCAAAATAATTAATAAATGGAAACATAAACAGAATAATATTCATATTCTGGATCTTTTCGTTCTGGGATAGAATCGAAACTCAAAAGCGGCAAATAAAAAGAAAGGTGAAACGTGTATGTGTGTGTGCTACCTTCCGATTGGCAAATTGCTGATGGAAATAAATTAACTTTAAATATTGTCTGACGAGACGCAAGCAAAAACAAAGGTCAAATCCGTATAAAACATTATGATAACAAAACAAAAAAACTCAGTGTAGTATCTTATTGGTAGCGATCACCCTGACCACCAGTTTTGTTTTAATTTTATTTTTTTTTGTGAGAACGCGCGGCAAGCGAAATTGTGTAGAAGCAAACAGTAAAACTGGAGAAAAAGAAAACGTGCGTTGAAGAAAGTAAATCAGGTTGAGTGATCTAATAACGGGACACTCGTACATTATCAATACGGTTTATCTAAAATCCGGTTGATGCCTCTTCAACCTCGACAAGTTTCCGTCGCAACCTATTAAGTTACAACCAAGTATGCAGTGGGAGCCCGGGTACTAAGACGAACTCCAACATTATTTATTATATACCTAATATTTACGGATACCAATATCATCGAGCAACATTTCATCGCCCGGTATACATATATAAATTGAAGCGACAGGCAAATTCGTAAAGGCGAAACCGACACATCGTTAGCGGAAAAATCTAAGGCGGATGATTTCAACAACATCGTCAACCAGGTCCGTCATCGTCAGCCCGTTACAATACCATCCAAAGGTCATCGTTATGGATCCGATTTGTAAAGTATTGCATGGCATTTATCTTTCTTAATCGTAATAATTTATTTATTTCAGTTAGACTAATTTTCGTTATACTTATTCATTTGTATTTTGTTTATTTTTATTTTTTTTTGCAAGCCAAATACCTCCTGTAAATATTTCCTTTTGGTCTGATTTTTTTCTTCTCTCGTTCGTCGGGAATTTTATTTGGAGGTGAACGACAATATAAGCGCGCTTCGTTTAGTTCTCCAACAAGATGATTTTTTTCCCTAATCGAGTGATAATCAGTTCGTAAATTATGTGGTAGACAATATTAGCTAGTGGAGGTTAATGTGAAACAGTGTTGTGCTATGTGAACGTTTCTATATGCTATTGCTTAGGTCTAAATTCATACTCTCCCAGTTAGCTTATACCGATTGTTTTTGAAAAAGCACACTAAGTGAACAATATTTGTAACATGGCTGCTGGTATGGTAGTAACGGGACCCCCCAAGCCGACTATGAGCTACCTGTCGAGACAGTGTGCAGCTACCGTACCTAGCGGAAACCAAGCCATGCGGTTACAACACTCTCAATAATCTGCATGCTGGGAGCGGTAGTAGTCCAAAGAACAACAATGAAATACAACATATCACGATTCAACGCTCATCCTGGGATTTACTTTGATAAAATTGGTCAAGGTAATCTAATCAACGGTGAGTGGAAGATCATAACGTACTTTAATCTTACACAATATTTGGCTGAACTAGACTATCTAGCGCACTGTACTCGTCAGCTGGACAGATTATGCATAAACGGGACTAAGCATGGGGTTATGTTGATAGCTCCGGCCCACACTGATACCATGAAACATTGCGAAACTATTGTATCCCAAATAAAATCGTCCCACATTGAGTTAAAGGAGCAAAATAATATAATAAACTCTTTAGGTGAAAACAAAATTGCTTGCCAAAAACGGTCTCCTTTCGATTTTATTGGCACGATTGCTAATGAATTATTCGGCGTGCTTGACCAACGTGCTGGTAACGCCTACAAGGATAGCATCGAAAAATTAAATGCAAATCAACACCACCACCAGAAATTACTACAACAGATGTCGATATTGGAATCAACGATCAATTTGATTAAGCATAATTATGAAGAAACCAGTCGAAAGTTCGAGACATTCACAAATATTATGGATAATATAATGTTTCATGAAGAGTTCACTGATTTAGCTCTTCACACTATGATGGAAATAATCAAACTCCGTACGCTTCAATCCACAATAATCGACACTATCACAGAGGTTCATCAAGGAAGACTAGACCCTCTCATAATAACACCGCACCAACTCCAAGGGCAGCTCGGGAAAATCATTCAAGGCCTGAAAAGAAGTCAAGACATACCTTTTCGAACCAATGACGTAGCTGCTATGTACAAAATTATTCAAACCAAAACAATAGAAATAGGAGATATATTGATATTCGAAATCAAAATTCCACTGGTTCAGAGGGCACAATTTCATTTATATCAAGTCATACCAGTGCCTACCATTCATCAGCTGGAATATGTATACACCAAACCAACTTCGAACTACCTGATGATCACCTTACAACAAAATCAATACATGGCACTTTCGGTTGATGAATTCAATGCATGCACTTCTTTCAACGGAGAATATCTTTACAATATTCATCAACCACTATACGATTATAATACAAATACAAGCAATTGTGAAGTGCAACCACTCAAACGAATTGGAGATCTCTCAACAAGCTGTCAAATCAGCAAAATGAATATCACAACACTGTTTATCCCCCTGCGTAGATACAATGCCTGGATCTTTGTGATGAAATCCAGAACGCTTTGCAACCTCATATGCGAAAACGATAGCGGTAGGACAACTGAAACAACCACTATTTTCATTGATGGAGCGGGAATTCTGGAACTTCATCCAACCTGCATCTTAAAAGGAGACATATTTACAGTGTCGGGATTTAAGACATCCAGCAGTAAACTCGAAATATCATTTTTGCCACAATTTAATCTAACTGATTTGATAAACGAAAATCACAGGACAAAGATTAAATCTACATCAACAACAACCTTATCGGAAATTGAAGTTATAGAAACCTCAATTCAGCAGCAAAAGCGACTGTTAGAGGCATCAACAGCCGATGTAAATGTGCATGACAATCATCATTACGTGGCAATATACTTGTTCTTTCCAGTAATTCTTGTGGTTATTACTTGCATAATGCTTAGAAAAATAAGACATCATGCAGTCACCTCCCAGCAGGCTGACCAACTACCGGATGCATAAGGGCCCGGGAATATGTTGTGAATACAACATGTATATACATCATCAGACTGCTGCACATTCAGATACTATCGGATATACCATCGGATCTAATTTAATTTTAATTGTAATATAAACACTTTTTGCATTTACATATTTTTGTATTTTTTTATGTAAACTGCTTAGGCAGCAGTAAATTTTATATAAAAAGAGCTGTAATGTAATTAAAATGCTAGAATAAAGTAAAAATTCAACTTAAACACTTGTTCTCATTAATAGGCCCCACCAGTGGTAACCTATTAATAAGTATTATATTAGACGACACCAGACATAGCTCATGCGAATATAACCGCAAGCTGTCTAGTCATAACAATAGTGGATCATATAGTGGGTTATTCGAGTATTGTCTATACGCGAGAAAAGGTTTTTTGTGTCTGTTGATCTGTTTAGTTACACTTGCTAACAATTTTTGTTGTTGTTTTGCTATGGAGAGTATGCTTGTTTGGTGATCGACGATTATTTTTTGTTTTTTCCGATTATCGTAATTTTGCAACCTATCTTTTGTTTTATATATGTACATAAATATTTACTCGACATAATTTCTATTGTAAAATGGTTTTTCAATGTGTGTGTATGATGAGCGTCAAAATGTACTTAAATATTTTAGTAGTTTTTGTGAGCGCACAATAATGAATATGTATATAATAATCGATGAACCTGTGCCTTATATGTGTTTTCGGACGTCTCGCAGTGCATGGACTTTGTATATACATATGTATATAAAGCGTAGACACGGGAAAGAGCTTTCACTGTGCGTTTATATTTGTGGAAATTGGTGCGGCGCTGAATGAATATATACCTGTGGGAGCGAGTGTGATATATTGGTGTCGTGCTGGTTTCCGCAGGTATAAACGCACAGTCATACGGGTGATATGGTTTTTTGAAGATTTTTCTTATGATTTTATTAGTTTGCTTTTTGTAGGTGCGATGAAGATATAGATTTACATTCTCCTGAGCGTAAACTTTAGTTATCTTTGGTTTTGGATAATTGTTTTTTTATTTTGGGGTAGTTTTCGTTTAGAGATTTACCATTTTCAGCGGTGATGCTTTTGATTTGGTGATCTCGTATAAAGTGTGTATAGGACTTCATAATTGGGAATGGTGAAGTTCTGAATGAGGATTGAATCAAGAAGGTGAAAGCAGTTTGTCGGGATTGAGGGTGGATGGACAGAGTTTATACTCGGGTGACTGGGGGTTTGTTTCTCCTCCGCATGTGCAGGATATGGATGGGTAGGCTCGTGGGGCTATAGCATTTATTTGGGGGTATTTTTTCGTGTCTACGTTGTTTGGGCCTGTATGCATACAAACCGTATGTTCTATTTGTCTTCTACTTGCCGTATTTTTATTTTAAAGATTAACTAATTTTAGTATTATTCCTCTATCCGGTTATTCAGCTTCTGAGTAATAAATTATTATTGTTAAATTAAATTAATTATAAACTGGGCTAATAAGAGCTAGATTTTATTTTGCATGATATTAGTAATTGGATCATAATTATAGTAATATTGTTTTCTCGAGTTGGATGGAGGAAATGGTTAATCACTCATAATAATTAGGTTTTAGGAAATTTACCAATTAACAATTTTTTTACGATCTTGATTGCTGATTGTTTGTATCCAGAGGGCGGAGTTATTGTGCCGTCTTATGCTTTACTAACTGTGCTTGGGTGTCTATAACCGGGTCGAGTCTGTCTTGACTGGTGACCTTTTTGTCCCTCCATCTTGTTATGTGAAGGAAGGGTGTACGGTGGGCCCGGCGTATCCGGGATCTTAGCTTGGTCTTGGCCATACATTCTGATCAATCAATCAAACAAATAATTGATTGTTTTTATTTATAGTTATTTTAATATTTTTTCGTTCCTTCTATAAATTGAAATTTTGTCGAAAGTCCTGACTTAAAAAAAATAAAGTTGTCAACAAATATAATTAAATTCATTTTTATTATCAGTAAAAAAAATTGAACATACCAGAATGTCAGGAAAGATTGTGATTGCAACATTCTTGATCAAGGGGTCTATTTAATTATTTACGCTTTGAGCATAAACTTAAAACAATCAATATGTTAACGATCCAAAGACTTTTGCTATGGAATGTTGTTTTTCGACGATCTCTTCTGGTTGAATTCAGGTTATGTTTTAGCGAAGTTGTGTGAACGTTAGATATAAATTAACCCTGCTTTTTGTAATGAATTTAAATATAGGTAGCTGAATGACAATACCGAATTAAATTTTTTTTTTTACAATATCAACGGAATATTTAGGTATGATATGTATGATAATACTGCCGAGTCATTACGAACATGAAGTCCCTCGGTTAGATGGTGTTGGATGGGAAGATAGGGAAGAATAAGGTTACAAGTAGTATATGATGAAATTACCCGTAGATGTGAATTAAATAACCTAACCAGTCTTTTATGACTGATGCCGAATACATATGATGAATATTAGTATTCTTTACCTCCACCACAACTAACCCAAATTAATAAACAAACAAAATCTAATCTAGAGTGTGAATATAATTGAGACTAACATTTTAATATATTTAAGTAGTTAGAAAATGACTTTGCTGCGGTTTCGCCCTAGTTGTTTCTGTGACTAACATCCTTTCCTAATCAACCTTATCTGTTAAGGATACAGGCAGGGCCTAGGCCCGCATGATGCTAAAATATTATTCGCATGCAGATAGAATCTGTCATTTGATTGTTGATATTTCAGGATTATGGTAACGTACCGGCGATCCTACCGTTATGGCTGGCCTGTACGCCTCTATCATATCACATCATATCTGTTTAATGTACACAAATCTATTAAAATCAAAGTCGAAAACTTTAAATTTTTAATTTACATTGAAATTTTTTGGTTTTATTTACTTATGCCATCTCGATATGGACAATAATTTTATAAATTTTCTTAAACAAATATTTTGCTTTGTATTCAATTTTGTCTGCTTTGTAGAAGAGGATAATTCTGTGCGATATATTTTTTTAGGTGGTATCGAATCTCGTTTGCTGATACCGATATTCTTGAGTTATTGGCTGGTTATGGTTGAGGAAATGGTTCATTAGTTTGTTCTAACTCAACGTTCCATGATTGTAGCATCGGCAAATTGCGCTTCTCTGCTATGTTATGCATCACACAACATGTTGCCACAATTTGAGGAACCAAACTAATGTCTGTATCTATTTTTTTATGTGTAATTTGCCACCTGATCTTAAGTCGTCCAAATGCGTTTTCTACGACAATTCGGACCTTATTTAAATAAACTCCAAATGAGTCCTCTTCGGGAGTTTGTGCTGGCGTGTATCCCTTCAACCAACTCTGTAATGGATACGCTGGGTCTCCAACTAAAAACGCTTTTACTTCTTTTTCATTAATAATTTCAGATGGCTATAAGAGAAAGAAAAATGTGTATGTCAATAGGTATGACTGAAAAATTTTAAAATAGTTTGTATATACCAGTGGATAATTATGAATATTGTTGAACAAAAACGAATCTTTCAGTACCACGGCATCATGCGTACACTCTGGATGCTTCACCGTGATGTCAATGAATCTGAAATGATAAAATAAAATAAAATTCATTAAAACAAATATTATTAAAGATTACTAAATTATGTTCACTAACCTATAATTTGCATCCACTACACCTTGAAGCACAACTGATGGCCAACTCTTTCAATTTATAAAATCCCTATAACCATCTTCTGGTGGTGTTACGGGAATGTGTGTACCATCAATTGCTCCAAGAATTGGCAGACCGCTTTTTTCTTTAAATTTTCTAATTATTCATTTTGCTTCTTCAATTGATGGCATTTTCAATTCTTTTGGAAGCAACAATTTAATGACTGCTGCTTCAAACATCGATGGACTGCCGTTTTATGAACGCCAAATTGGTTCCCGACAACCCTATATTCCGCCCAAGAGGCCAGTTTATACAAGGCAATTGCAATTTTCTTACCTACTTGTAATGGCTCTCGGACACAAAAAGGATCAGGGCGTAATTCAGGAGCTAACTCGTCACACAAATAATTGAATGTGTTCCGGTCAATTCGAAAATTCTCGGATCTAGCGTATCCGGACGGTTTGTAGCCATAATCATTTTAATCTAATCCAACGAATCGAAACCATCCATTTGATTACGCAATTCCATTAGAGTACGTTGAATTTTACGATCGGCTGATGTACCTTCCGAAAAACGACGACCTCCAATTGCATCAATTTCATTTCATCCATTAATTTAATGCACGGCTGATGATCACGAGCGTAGTTAAACATTTTATTTATTAACCGAGCACTTCATATCTAGAGCTACCCTAGTTCCAGCCGTCTATTTTGCCTTGTCTAACTGACGTAGATATCCAACAACATATCGTGGCCCGTTTGTTGCCTTCACAATAACTATAAAAATATAGATAACATAAAATATCGTTTCACTGAACCACTGACATAGTGGAGGTATGTACTTACATTTATCCTCATTCAATTGTTTGAGTACCTCCCCGACAATTTGCCCAACACTTTGCAACGCTTTTAAATCATTTTCTAATTTATCGGACTATTTCGTTAAATCTTTTAATTGTTCTCGCACTGAAAGTAAACATATAAAATACCAATTTGGTACATTTGCTTACAGTCGGAATGATTCTGCTATTTTCCATTCTACATGTATTCATAAACATTCAATAGAAATTGATCGGTTAGTGAGCACAAATTGTATAAGATCGGCATCATTCAACATTATCAAAATTTCAATGTCCGTTCGATAGCACTCAAATGATTAATGTAATCGTATTATCCTTTTCTTCTGAATCCAAATCATCCACTCCACATCACTGCTGTTATTATCCCGTTTCAATCATCGATACACAGTTTTATACAAGTATTTTGATACAGATATAAGACTGGACTGGTTTTTATTATATTTTTTGGGGTTAAAAAATCTAACACCTCGATTTTTGTTTGATTTTTTTTCGGCTGCGGAATGATTTTTTTAGGTTAATATGAACTTGTCAAAAATTTCCCCTCACATAATTTATAGCAAAATAATTTTTAGATAGTTTCGTAAACTATCCAAAATAATTAAAAGGCATATTTTATTTCATCAAAAAAATAATAATAATTGTTTTTAGTAACTTTTGGGACATAAAATTATTGTGAAACATTAAAAATAAAGATTTTGCATATTTTGTAAATAATTTATAGGTTAGTTTTTGTTGATGTCAAAATTTCCCCAACTTTTTATACCATAAAATAAAAATGTTGTATCGCAGTCGCGCTAATGCAAATTTTAGTTCTTGTCTTTGTCATGTTTTCGGCAAAATTTTTCTGTTTTCTAGTGGAATAGCACCATAAATTGTTAAAAGGAAAAGACGGCTAAGATGGTTGATGATTTGTCAGTAAATAAATACATTTAAAATAGGTATGTATACAAGAAACTACAAATTCATTTTTAAAGTTTTGTTGGGTACAATGTACATTATAAGACATTAACTGCGTTTTTCTGAAAAACAATCGGGTTGAGTTCCCGATAGCTTTTGTCAAATTTGGCCAATTTAAAATTTAATTTTTTTTAAATTAAATAATTTAGGTTTAATATTTATCTATGTATAACCAAAAAAATTCATTATAAAAGTTGTATATTTTCTTGTAATATTGTTGTTCTGTATAGTTCTGTATAATAACGGAGCAGTTCAGAACCATACAGAACATCGATATTACAAGAAAACTATACAACTTTTATGGTGGATTTTTTTGGTTATACATTGATTACTATTAAATCTATGTTTTTTAATTTAAAAATAATTAAATTTGGACAAATTTGAAAAAAGCTATCGTGAACTCAACCCGACTGTTTTTCAAAAAAACGCAGCTATTATTTACATAAATGATGTGTTCTGTTACTGCAACAAAAAACTAACGGAATTGTTCATTAAATCAAAAAAAAGAAATGATTGATGAAAAATAATGTAAGCAACAACAGGAAAAGATACTGAAACAGACATCAAATGAAAAAATAAATGAAAACATGTGGGAATTTGTAAAAAAATGCCGAATCCGAAATATCCCCATTTCTGGGCCAATATTGCAAACACAAGTAGCTAGGGGCACTTAAAAATAGGCACAACATAATATTCCGAACTTTGTCCGGTAAATCGGCCAATGTAAATGAATGGTTTTAGAGGTTGCCCGATATTTTAAAAGATTATTTACCCAAAAATCAATTTAATGCTGATGAAACATGTATTTTTTATAGGCAATTTCCCACAAAATCTTTGGTTGTTAGTGGGAATTAGTGCAAAGATGGGAAACTGACTAAGGAGCGTATTATTTATTATATTTATATTTTGAAACTATCAAAAAGAAAATAATTCTTTTGGTAGACAATGCTACAAGTCATGGGAATATGACGCTCTCAAATGTACTCGGCAAGTTTTTACCGCCCAATTTATCGTCAGTTGTACAGCCTCTTGATCGGGGAATAATAAAATCTGTAAGAGCAAACTACAGAAAAAAATGTCTTCAATTTATTATTATAAATTTAGACAACTGTGAGACGGGAAGCAATTTTTCCAAATTGGTAAATGTCATTGACACCATCAGATGGATTAGCAGTGCTTGGGATGTTTCGTCATGATCACAAAATGTTTCAACCGTTGTGAATTTTCAAAATCCACCCGAGATCCTATTGAGAACAACATCGACGTAATAGAAGAGTTAGAAGCGTTTTGCCAAACCTTGCCACATAATATACGGGATAATATCATGGTGCAGATAATCTGGTTGATTAGACTACCAACTAGTTCATCATGAAGAAATAAGTGATTCGCCTGATGTAATAGTCAGCGATATTATTAAAAGTTCAAATGAAAGGACGCAACTGTTAGTCAAATTCGCAGCTACGCACAGCTTAGATTGTGTAAATAACCTGTTAAATGTAGTTACGGAAATAGAGACAAAATGGGCTGGCGTAACTCAGAAACAAACCACAATCACCGATTTTTTCAGGCACCAACATAGTGCCACCCTAGATTTAGATGCAGAATATTTTTAATTAGATATACATTAATGTGGGATTTTGTAAATGTATGTACATTTTATGTATTTGTATTATTATTTTGAATTGAAATAATTTGTTATTTTTATTTATTATTATTCAGTTGTTTATAAATTTTAGTTTACCCCAATTTTTTCTAGAGCCGAAGCCCGCCAAACTGATTTGCCGATTGCAGTTCTAGAATGATCAAAATAATTCATTTTCATGTGAAACTTTCACAACTTGGCCAGCTCTATAAGTTGGTGATTTTTTAGGGCACCGTGAGTGTCCAACTTAGACAGATTTTACTGTATTTTTGTTTCAGATTCTCCATTTGCGAACGTATATCGTCATCAGTTTTTAAGCCTTGGAAACATTTCTCTAGCACAACTTTCAATTACCCCACGTGATATGGAGATTCCGTTCTATGAAGGTCCAATACCATTCATTTGCACTTCCTTTTAATATGTAATGAAGGTCGATCACGAGTATCAGTGGGAATGTTTTCAGATTTTGTCATATGCTCACATACCAGTGTAATATATATCCCATTTTCAGTGATTTTTGCGGATTACAATATGTACATCTGGGGCGGGGGCTTGTGGGGTCATGGGATCTGGTATTTGTATTACTGCTGATACGTTGGGTGGATCTGGTAATTGGCTCGTTTTATTATCCAGATTATTGCAAGTTGTGCTATTTATTGGTTTTCTCACAGACGATGAAGCAGAAGCCGCATTAGCTAACGAATTCTCAACTTGGTCCTTTGTATGAATTTAGCGGAATCGGTAGACTCACTAGAAGAAGTATCTCTAGTGTTAGTAGCGTCTCTAGTTCAATTTAGTCTTTAATGTCCTTAATATTGATTTTGCAGAAATTAGCATCGAAGGTGATTAGTTAGGAGATCTTCTCATAGATCTCCGAAATTTCCTTACGAAAAACTTTTGAATATTTAAGTCGGGCCACCCTAGCTTGAACGTGTAATAGGCGTGAAAGTACGTCCTTCACGGCTTCTTGTATGTCGGAGTAAAGGAAACTCAATTTTTGAGAACAATTTTCATTTCTCGCTTTTTTTTTTAGCTGGTTTATGCGGTCGGGTTGGAATTAAAACTGAATGAGCCGTTTCCAAATCTTTTCGTTCTTTTAATAAGGATACTTTTTCACTAAGATTAGGGTGTTTAATGTCACGAACTGAACATTCTAGTTCGAATTCGTCGAACTTAAGTTGCATAAGATCCATGCTTGGATGGTAGAATTAAAGAAAATTATATAACTAAAAAAAATCGATAATTACAGAAAATATTCAACAATCAAAATAATTGAATTATTTGATTTTTAATTTAACTAATAAAAATTGAAATAATAAAATTGAAAAAGGCGGTTTTATCCCTGATATAACTGATAAACACCAAGTTGTTTGATTGAACTCGAGAGTAATAACGGAGGTATTCCAATTAATTATAAAATAGATTGATATAAGCAAAAAAAAATGCACTATAAATATGCGTAATCTTTTAACAATAGTTTAGTATACTTTCTGAAGTACAAAAAGTGCATTCGGCGATTTTTACAATGAGTGAAATTATTCAACAAAGTTCCATTAAATTTTGTGTGTGGAATCAATTTTGTGGTGCCGAAACGTTCAGAATGTTGCAAAAGGCTTTCGGTGATAATTGTATTTTGCGAGCAAGTGTTTTTGATTGGTACAAATTGTTCAAAGAGAGTCGAGAACGTGTTGACGACGAACCACGTCTAGGACGGCCATCAACATCTACTGATGATCAACACGTTAATAAAATGAAGGAATTGGTGCTCGAGAATCGACGATTAACAGTCAGAGACCTTACTGGCATCGTTGAAATATCGGAAGGATCAGTGAAAACTATTTTGAAAGATCATTTGGGCCTAAGAAAAGTGAAAGCACGATTAGTTCCAAAATCACTCAATTTTTTGGAAAAACAGCGTCGCGTTGACGTCTGTGAAACAATGCTTTCCGACTACCACGATGTCATGAAACGGGCATCCGTTCAGAACTGCATAATTTAAAATTGCATTTTTCAAAACGGCATATTTAAAAACTGCATAAGGTACAAAACAGCATTTTTCAAAACAGCATATTTCAAAACGGCATAAGGTACGAAACGGCATAAAGTACAAAATTTCATTTTTCAAAACTGCATATTTCAAAAGGGCATAAGGATTAAAACGGCATTTTTCAAAACGGCATTTTTCAAAACGATATATTTCAAAACGACATCAGAACTGCATTTTTCAAAACTGCATGTTTCAAAACGGCATAGGTACAAAATGGCATTTTTCAAAACAGCATTTTTCGAAACAGCATATTTCAAAATGGCATTTTTCAAAACTGCATTTTTCAAAACGGCATTTTTCAAAACGGCATTTTCCAAAATTGCATTTTTCAAAACTACATACTTCAAAACGGCATAGGTACAAAACGGCATTTTTCAAAACTACATTTATCAAAACGACATTTTTAAAAGATAAAATGAAATATTTCAATCGATTATAAATCTAGAATTATCTTTTCATTAATTTCTGGAATATGACCAACAGGTACGGTTATTTATTAACAGAACACGATGAAGTTTGACATGAATGAAATGTTTGAACGTTTCTTGGATCAAATTCTAGGATAAAGCCAAATGAAAAGGAACTTGTCTATTTCTTGGTCGATTAAGATCAAACTTCACATATTCCTGTGGTAGAGTTGAATTTACAAATGAAATCGATTATGGCAATTTTCTTCTAGATGTTTTATATAAAAACTTTAGTAGGTATGTTATAAGAAAAATTTACCTTCATTGGAATTACCAATTATTTGAAGATTTAGTATGCATGTAATATTCCCCTTCACCTAAATTTGTATATAGAGCTTCGAAGTTCTAGTTAGTTACTACAATTGCATGGTCGTAGCAGATTACTCCGTACTGGAATACATCTCATGCAAGTATTTTCTTAATTTATCGAGTTTATCGAAAAATTCGATTCTAAGATATTAGTTCCAAGAGATGTAGCGTTATTAAGATATGTAGCGTTATTAACGTACGTTGCCACTACAATTTTTGTTTGAGGGTTTTTCTTATTTATGGTCCTGCCCAAGATAGTACATTTTTAAGAAATCACAACAATTTTATGTTTATTGCACCTATATAATACGGTGTATAGCATACGTTTACATCAGAATATCGTGATCAGAATACCATATGACATGGTATGTATTATATGGTAAGTATTATGTTAAATCGGTTTGTTATAGTTTTATTAATTTGATGTTACTTAGAGACAGTGGGCGAAGCGCAACGGAAATACCTACTAAAATGTATCGAATATTTCAGCAGCAACGAATAACGAATTATTATGTATTTATATGTATATGTATTTATTAAAAGAACCTGAATAAACGATAAATGTCGTTATGAAAAATGCCGTTTTGTAATTATGTCGTTTTGAAATATGAAATTTTAAAAAATGCCGTTTTGAAAAATGTCTTTTTGAAAAATGTCTTTTTGAAAAATGTCGTTTTAAAGAATGCCCTTTTGAAAATTGCCGTTTTATACCTATGTCGTTCTGAAATATGCAATTTTGAAAAATTCCGTTTTGAAAAATGCAATTTTGTGAAATGCCGTTTTGAAAAATGCCGTTTAGAAAAATGCCGTTTCGAAAAATGCCGTTTAGAAAAATGCCGTTTAGAAAAATGCCATTTTGTACCTATGTCGTTTTGTACCTTATGCCTTTTTGTACCTTATGCCTTTTTGAAAAATGCAGTTTTAAGAAATGCCGTTTTTTAAAATACGCAATTTCGACCGGGACCCCATGAAACGTATTATAACTGGCGATGAGTCTTGGATCTATGCTTACGACCCGGAAACAGACGATCAATCGGCCGAATATCGTGCCAAAGGTGAGCCGAAGCCGAAAAAACCCCGTCAAACCAAGCAAAAATCAAGGTGATGTTGACAGTTTTCTTCGATTATCGAGGTGTGGTGCACTCCAAATTCCTTCCGACCGGCCAAACTGTCAACAAGGAATACTATGTGAGTGTTATGAGTCGTTTGCGCGAAGCAATTCGTAAAATGAGTCCGGAATTATGGGTCGACAACTCTTGGTTTTTGCACCACGTGATGGTTTTACGTGATTTTTTCGCCAAAAATTCCACCCATGTCGTTCCGCAACCACCGTATTCGCCTGATTTAGCTCCGTGTGACTTCTGGCTGTTCAGCAAACTCAAACAACCGTTTTGAGTCAATTGAAGACATTAAACGTGAATCGCCATGCGCATTGGAGGCTATTCCGGAAATTGACTTTAACAACTGTTTCGAGGATTGGAAAACACGTTGGCACAAGTGTATTGAGGCCGGGGGGGGGGGGGGGATTACTTTGAGGGGGACGAAATAGATTTGGAGAAATGAATAAAGAATTTTAAAATTATGGACAAAGTCTTACTATTTTTTGCCCACAGTGTTAAATAATACTAAAGAAATAAATCAAAAACTCAATATGAACACAAAGTCCACCATCCGTCTTTAAATATATTTACTTGTGTTCAGCTCAATACTGTGTTATAGCAACACAGTATCCTCTTCTCTCAGTTCTCTTGTTGTTTATAAGAATTTTCTTCAATTAGTAATTTCAGTCGCAGTGTGATCAGATCATAAACCACATAGTCAATACCAAAACTTGTTTATAATATTATTTTTTTTTATTATTTTAAGTGAAGTGAACAGTTTATGAAATAGTTACGAAACTACGACCGAAATTACTTTTAATCAAATTATTTTACATAATATTACGAATAATAAGGTGAGTTATATTTTCAAAAGATAAATATCTGTGATTCTTAAAAATAATTATTTTCTGTTTTAGTATTTTCTATGTTCGCCATTTTGTTTTTTTTTCATCCGCTGTGGCGTTTTATCATCGAGCCTCTGGTACCTACACTATATCGGTGTTACATATAATAACGAGGATAATTAAAATAAATACATATATTAAAAAGGTAATTGACAGTTCGAGTAATTTTATTATATTAAAAATGTATCTGATCACTAATGTTTTAGAAAACAATTATCATTTTCACGTTTCCTTTACATTCGCAGGGACAAGACTTCATTCTTCGAAAAAATGATAGATTAATCATAGATTCTAGCACGGAAGATTTCGTCAGATGCTAAAGAAATGGTAATTAAGGTCCTTAAGTTTGAAATTTCAAAATGTGAAATTTTTTATATTGTATAATTTTCAAATTAATTTTGTTTTATAATATGTACAATAAAAAGATACGATTGCCAATTTTAAAATTTAAAAAAATTATTTATAGTCTTTTATTACTACTTTTGAAAGGTTATTCGGTCAGCTATCTGTAACCCGCTTATCAAACCTTGGCAAAGACACATGTATTTATCAAATAAAGTTGCATGTCGGTACAATGTCTTTACCATTAAAGTACATATTTCACTACTTTTTATTAACAATTAAGTACACAAGTGAATACAATGGGCGCATTCAGGTTCGCCAACAGTTGGCAACATGTTACGTAAAATCAACATGTTGAAAATTGAACGCAACCGATACATTATAATTCATATGGCAATACTGTTGAGTTAAATGTCATTTTTTTCATCGGTGTTTCATGTCGATACATTTAGATATCATAATTTTCATTCGCCATTTTCAAGCGCCTTCTGAAGGATATTCACATAAAAAAATTTTGCACACAAAATTATTAAAAATATAAATTAATATTTAATTAACAGTTTATAGCAAATTAAGTCGTAATGGAGAGCGAACGTAAGTGCAATATGATATTCATTTCTGTGTAACGAACAAACTTTAATTAATAAAATAATTTGTCTGGATTTTATTTTAAGGCTCATTTAAATGGAACAAAGAATCCACACAACTGATAATTGATGAATATCAAAAGAGAAGTAGTGAATTCAGAGATCCCAAAACGAAAAAAAAAAGATTTATGGCATCAAATTAAAATTGTATTTTTAGATAAGGGATACGATTTAACAGAAGAATTGTTGGATCGAAAGTTTCGGAATTTAAAAAAAACATATACCGAAATAAAGGACAAGCATAACCGAACAGGCAGTGGCCGTATTAATTGGGATTACTATGATTACTACATTTACGTACTTTATATTATATATTTGAATATTCACAAACAATAAAATTAGTTTAATTGTTGTATATATTAACCATAAAGATCGTAAACGATTAGTTTTATTTATAACAATAAAATTTTCTCAAAACAAATTGACAGTAATGATCAATCAGTTGTATTCAGGTTGCATTATGTTGGAAACATATATAATAAGAATGTGATACTGATAGGTAGCGATATCATGTTGGCGAACCTGAATGCGCCCAATGTGTCCCTATCTACTAATAATCAAATTTCTCCTTTTCCCACTTTACTCTCTTCAAAGAGAAAAATCAAATCATATTTGTTCCATCAGTCAATGCTTTTTCTTACTGAGTTGGATATGTACCATTGGACACATTTCAGACTCGATGTGGACACATTGTTTGTTGGGTAAATGACGTCAAAAACACAAAACAAACCAAAACGTGCACACCAATAAGTACACCACTACTATGACCGTCCGGTAAACTCCCAGTGGAATGGAAAGCGTACGAAATCCATAGCCATAAGCGATAAACGAAGTATTATATTTTCATCCTTCGGAAAATTTCACCTTGACCCAATAACATCGAAAAATACAATGTTTACTCCAACAGTCCCAGATAGTATTATGTGCCAGAAAACAAACGGACACATGAGGCAAAGAATCGGTGCGTAAAAGTTTGACCGTTGGAAGCTGATGTAGTCGACCGTTGGAACAAAAGAAAATTACAGAACATATAAATTTATTTTCCGTTGTCGATTCCAACTCTAAATGTCGACAGGATACACAAAGAAAATATTTGGAGTCAAATTTTAATATTCTAAAATTTATGGGTTTTCAGCTCGCTAAAGAATCAACATATCGTCACATATTTAATTCGGAATTTAATAGTGAATTTCGCTGATATTTGTATATATGAGAGTCATAACAATCGCGTAACATAATATAATTTGCCGTTAAGCGAGACCCCAAAAATTGATTATGATGCACATGCAAACGGAGGTCTAAAATAATTTCCTTTTCCTACAGACACAAACATAGTGTGTACAACCTTACAGGGAAATCATCACTAACCAAACAGGTTTACTGCGCAATAAGGAAAACCTGTTCAGTAGAGCCGAAACTGATATCGCCGGTGATGTGAAGAAAATATTGGTTGACAGCCCAATGAATATATTTTGACGAATTTGGAAATCGAGTTTTGGAAAGAGAATCGAGAAATAAACGATATGTCAATGAAATTGTCCGAACAGAAAGCTGTAAAAAACCGAAATATATTCTCCGATCGACCTTAATCGAAAACAATTATATAAAATCATCCAAATGAAAGCTTCTGATTTTAAAGGCGCTTCTAAGTACTTTAACTTAAGAAGTATCGTTTTCCAAAGTGTGTTAAAATTTACAATAATCCCTACCGCAACATAAGTCATCTCTCATTGACAACGATTTCATAACGTCAAATATAAGGTTACCCGAGCGTATCGAAAACGCAGGAAATGTTAAGATGAAGGATGTTCCGGTTTCATTACAATTCGATCAGCGAGTGTAGCCACCAAACCAGCCTTATCAATGCGAAAGCTAGACGACATTAAGCAAATACAAAAGTGTATGCCTCCAGGAGATCCGGACCTTTATAAATAAACTAAATTTTAAAATATAATACTATAATGGGGCATTTACATGCGACCAACATTTTTCTTCTACAAAATGAAAGAGATATAACATTGACTTTTTGCACATGAGAGACAAGAAAAGAAATATATCCCAACAAAATTTTGTAGAAGATTTTTTGAGCCACTACACTGCAAAAACTATTATAAAAATGAAAATGTTGCCATAAAATATATTCGATCGAGTATTTTATGGCAACATTTTTAAAATTAACAAAAAAACATTATTTTATATTTACAAAAGATTAAGGAATCATAATAAAAACAGACGCTATAGATAAAAATGTAAATTTCTCATTTGAACTAATTAAAAATAAATTAATAATTTTCCTATAAAAAAATTATGGCATTACTATATATGTTTATTTCTTTCTCGCATATTGAATATTTTTATATAGTGGATGCTTCTTATTTACCTACAAAAATTTGCAGACGAAACAATTTTCTACATGTAAATGAAGCTTAAGTCGTACGAGTATTGGAATGAATTCAGTTAACTGTTTAATTTTACTTGTTTTATTATTGTTTTTTAAAGTTTATGAATTTTGTTTGTGTATGTTAGTAAAATATTTGCATTTAATTTTAAATGACAAGGCTCTATTTATGAGATTTACCGAAATACGATGTATTTCGATATGCCAAGGTTCTAACTGTAAATACTCTTAAGCTGTAACTTGTCCGAAGTAACCAGATGTCTCAAATTGAAATAATTATCGCCACTGAAGTCCCAGGGAAATAGGTTAAAAATAATGTATACACAAATAAGTGAAACGTCTCAATATGCTCAAAACTAAGCCTAGATCACCAAGAACCATGTCATTCTAAGGCGCGATAGTCAATAGACCAAAAAATATAAACAAAGAGTATTAGTTGGGCACCACAGACCTGAACAAATTATTTGCAGGTACTTTTGAGTAAATGCTCAATGGAACGCAAATTTCTTAGTCCGCGGTAAACCATACGAAAAGAAAATTTTTAATTAAGTACCTGTGAGCAATTGCAAGTACTTACTTGCAAATAATAGAGTTCTTTTTAAATGAGATCCCATAAACCAGAATCACGCGAGTTATTACATATTTAATCTATACACTTCTATGAATTTAAAAATTAATAAAATGCAGACCTAAATTGTAAATTTTAAGACCACATAATTTTAAAAATCGGTTTGTCAAAATAACAGCTTCATAAAATCAAATATGAATGTACATAATATTATGTTCAACACATATATGTAAAATCCATTCATAATAAATGTTTATAGTAAAAACTACAAAAAGAAAAATGACTCACAGCCCTCCAAATTCGCTTGATTGGTGGTGATTTAATTAACCAGCCTTCATGATAAACTTCGCGATTCATAACTCGCAAACTAGATTATTGGATTAACAAACTAATTTAATTGTTTATTGTACATATTTCAACAAATAATTATTATTGTTTCTAGACTAATTTTCTCCATTACTCCAAAACCAATTACATATTTATATATTATGTTTCATTACACTTTTTTGATTAAAATTAAGCTCATATCTACAATATTCACAAAATTATTAATTTAAATAAAATTTTTAATTATACACTTATTATTTTTCAAATTTTAATAATATGTAATAATGAATTACACAATTTTAATAAAATATTTAATAAAACAGAAAAAAAAATTATTCGGAACTGACACGAAATACACTTAAAATAAATTATTTTTCATTATTTCAAACATCCAACTTCTGCCTTTTTTATTGTTTTCGGTTTTGGAGAACAGCAACAAGAAAGAAACCACTGATATATTTATATCTCATGGAGACGAAGTCTACATATATACCCAGTTTACACCGACTGGGATTTTGCACAAAAGGCGAGAAGCGAGTTTACGTTTGATTTCTCGCCTGTTACGTGGAAACTATAGATGGAATAAAAAAAATAATAAAAATAACGTAAGAGAGCGAAAGAGAGGATTTACATGCATTCGACTATACTGAGAATAATGAATATAAAAAGAATAACAGAAATTGCGTTTAATTTTTTTTCATTTTTGCTGTCACTTAAAAAGAATCCGAGCGAAAATTTTCGTCCAAGAATAAAAAACTTAATAACTACAACAACAAAACCCAAATAAATTTTAGTGCGTTGAATATAATATGCATGTTTATTTTTTTTATAATGGGATTTTATATTATTCGTGTGTTTTATCTTTTCTATTTATAAAATATTCATGTATATATATACTAATATGAATATAATATCAAAAATAATTTTCAATACACTGTAGAATTGTATTTTTCTAAACCTAACCTAAAAAAATAATTTATCGAATTGTGGCGATTTAAACCGCATATAAATAATTTTTATAATTTTAAAAACATATATTTGTTAATATAAATACGTTTATACTCAAAAATATCGTAGTTTCATTCATAATTGTAGGAAATATATCACAAAAGTATATGGATGAACTTAATATTTCAAGTCATCTATGGCCGTAACGTCAAATTGGAATAATAAATTTTTGTCTTCGTTTTTTACGTTATTTTTTTTTATTCTTTTTATTCTATCTATAGTTCAGCCTTTAGTTTTGTCCGACAGTTTTTTAGCGATTATGCACAAATCGACAAAAGTAAAAGGCGAGAAAATTGAGCAACTACGGATTTAGCAGTCAAAATGTCATTTTGTGTTTAAAATTATTTATGTCATTTTGCTGTTTAGTGTTATGTTCAAACGTTTTTTAGATTTTAGTAATATTTTAATAAATTAAGATAAATTAGGAGTCTTATAAACTTTATGTATATGTGGCGGTTAACCAATGCATTCAAAATCAATGTTATAATAGTAAAGGTTCAAACCTAAATTATGTCCTCGATTTTCGTGTAGAATTTGTAGAATTGTAGATTATGCAATACGGAATATAGATAGAGCGTCATGAGTTTCTTTGTTCCCAACTATAAAAACAATGCGAAGAAAAAAATAAAAGTCAGTATTTGGAATATAATTCGTGCTACAAAAACCCAATAGAGTTCACTAAAGTAACTATAAATAAAATTCAGTGAACCGATTCTTATATTATTAAAATTATATAAAATCATAACTAAATAATAAATTGTGTAATGATTAAATGATTACAAATAAAATATAAAATTATAATTGTGTGTAAAGGTGTAATATTCTATCAATTCATAGTTAGTTACCCTTTACCTCCACAAACTGGTGACCCCGAAAAACGAACAATATACCATGAATACAACTCGATAAATGAATCGTTCCACCGGGATCTCACCACACTCGCCACTGAACGAAGTACCCCATCTGTGAATTTCCAGACGTCCATGTTTTTTAAAATAATTATCTGATACAGCATTTTCTGAATTAATTACAGGTCTTTGGTACTGTACGGCGATGGTATGACTTGGAGGCGGTACTGTAACATCAAATTTAGGTGGAGTTGGCATGTTCGTCGGTGATATTATCGTAGATGAATGCATTCCCGGTTGGCTAGTTGGATTGGTTGCCGCTATATTACTGGTGTGAAGTTCAAGGTTCGTTCCAGCTAACTTGAGTTTGTTAATAATTGCGTCCACTATAGAATCTACTTGCTGCGAATATAACAAATTGTTTTCCCCTGCAGTCACTGATATCTGAGATGGAGGTTGGTGAGTATCCTTAGGGTTTTCGTCTTGGCCACTTGAGCCTGGTTGGTTACTATGTTCTTGTTTAGGTTCATCAGTTTGTTGTGGTGTTAGTTTAGGTTCATCAGTTTGTTGTGGTGGTAAGTTGGTCACCTCCACATTATCACTTTCATCCTCACCATTATCGATTGTTATTATCATCAAATCTTTCAATGATTTTTCAGCATCCGGGATGCTAATTTGCTTGTTTCGTAAGTCATTGAAACAACTTAATAGTTTCTCGCAGGTTACTAGAAGATTTTTGGCAGATACGTAAGCAGGGCTGGTTTTAGTCAAAGATAGTCTATGTAGGCGGCCTGATATATGCTCAACCCCTGTTGCTAATTATTCTAGCTTATCCAGTTCCATCGTTTGGCTAGTTTTCATGCAACTTTCGGTAGCATGGTACATTTTCCGCAGTTTCTCGGCACAGGCGGTAATCTCTCGTTTCGGGTAACGTGTCGCAAGGAAATGTGGCTCCGCAGGTTTCTCAGATTCATTCGTGCTTTCTCTTTTTACTGCTTCACTAAGTAAACCCAACCTATTTGCAATTGTCCCAGCGATTTGCCTAACCTGGCACTCAATGTCCAGTTCGTCGCAATCAAGATAGTTGACGTCCATGGTTTTGAATAAAATCTTTCAAACTCAAAAACAAGTACATATATTAAGAAATTTTCCTAAATAATTGATTGTTCACAGCACTTTACGAAATATTACAATGAATAAATATAATAAATTTGCAACGCAAGGGTTTTAACATCAATTTTATAATATTAGATTCAACCTGATAATCCCAACTGAATTATTAGCGAAGTAAAGCAAACTAGCGTAAAATTAGTTTTAAAGTCGAATAGTTTCAACTAGAATCGAAATATTTTTATTTATAACTCCTTTTGTATAACTTTTTGTGTTTTATTTATTTTTATTTTTTTTATTCTACCATGATAATAGAAGCCTCGACACACATGTATAGCATAACTCGGTTGTATGTTCTGAATATGATAACTAATAATTATAACATAGATCTGGAATGTGAATGTTTATAATGAAAAAAAAAATTATAATTTAAATTGAACCCTACTTTCAAAGGAAATTAAAATTACTGTCAATGGTCAAGAAAGATGAGTATCTATTCGAGACGGTAACTAATTACCATCAAATGCATGCTAGCAGATGACATACATACTCTAGTTTTGACCTTAACAACAATAAAAAAAATATAAATACAAATGAAAGTTACTTCAGTTACCACCGCAAACTAACAGTCGAACCATGCAGTGAATATTAGCGCGTGTAATCTTCAGTTTCCTATTTGTGTAGCGGTATAAGCCATTGTAATTGCTAACATCAAAGGTTGCCAAACAACCAAACGTTTAATTCTCGTTTGAAAAAAAAGGAAATAGCAAAAACCGACCGAAGCGAACAATTAGGAAGTCCAACCTGTATATAAATATCCAGTCAAACACATGAGTGGAAGGAAACATAAACACGTTGGAAACCCTATTTATAATTTTAAATGAAAACAATATGATTCGAACATAAAACGTGATGTGTTCATATTGTTCCGCTGGAACAAACATGCTTTAAGCTTGGGCGCCACTGTAACGGTTTGTTTGGTATCTTAAAAGTTTTCGTACATTGCCGTAGACCGTTAACAGATCTCGTGATGACCTTTGAGGTGGAGCAGCAGATCGCCGGCTAGGTGGCAGTCGTTAAGGGTGGGATCTTTCCACCGGTCACCATGAGCTTGATAATTGCTGCTTATATATTATCGCACATAATAGGAATTCACAGATATAGGCATATATAAAAAAAATTAAATCACAGATCTATTTATCACGAGGTCGTTTATAATAGTTATCACCGAACATAACAGTAAATCACTAACCTTTATCACATCCATATATACACAACCGGGCTGTGTGACCTTCGATATTACGGCCACCTTGGTCTACATCCACGCCTCCAAAAATATAACTTCATTAAAATGAAGTCCCCAAAACTGTGGCTCAAGGCTTACATCATCATGGCAATTTTTTAACTTATTCAGCCACACATCATATTTCCGTCACTTAAGTAATTAAAACGATAAACAATTCGCAACACCGTGCATAACACCCCAGAAAACGATTGAAATTATTGTGATCGATAAACATATGTAAAACAGCACACTTATAGTAAATTAAACGAAAACTACAACAATTACATTGATTAATAAATGATCACAGCATGTATATTTAAATAAAAAAAATAAATGAGTTGTAAATATAGTTTAAATATAGTAAATAAATAAATATAATTAGACAATGAAAATGAATATGTATAATCTTAGCAAAACGGAACCATGGCCCTTAATATGTTTTATAAAAATTTTTAATTATAACTTAAATTTTTAAATATATATATAAATAGAGAACAAATAAACAAAACAAGAATTTAATAATTAGTCAATAACTAAATAGTAATAAATTAAGTATTTATAATCATTTAATGGCGTATACGATAATTGTTAGGTTGAATAACGCCATATGTACCGTCACGTCTCATGAAAAACATAATCGTTCTAAGACGCCGGTATCCATTTTGTTTAGATGCAAGTATGAATTATATGTTTTATGGGAATTTCCGGTATTTTTTTTTCCCTACTACCATATACAGGCTAATATAAATTTTGATTCGATATGGTAGTAATTGTAGCTGTATGATCAAAAATAAGAAAAAAAAATCGCTTACCAAGCTAAACGGATCTTTTCATCGACCGCTTGGAATATTGTAACTATTATTGCGCATGTTGACATTGATTCAACATATTCCCGGGCTTTACTGGTGTCGCACATCTGTTAAATGGCTACTGCCATGTGGTTTATTTTTCCTGTAGTTTTGGCTCGACGGTGAGGTTGTTGTCTGGATACCGGCTTGTTGTTTTGAGTTGAATTTCTTTCACTAGTATTGGGTTGTAGTGGAGGCAGTGCTTCCTTCACTGCATCTTCGATCGGTAGCTTGCATAATTTTGTAATTGGCCTTTTATATGTTGTGTCCTGACATTTTACTGTGGCGACTCGAACCAAGCCATCCTTCCCAGTATGAGTTTCAAGAACCCGTCCCAATTTCCACCGGGTAGCAGGTATATGATCATGATTTATTAGTACTAAGTCGTTTACCAACAAGTTAGGCTGGGTCTTTGTCCACTTGGTTCGCTGCTGAAGTTGGTGAATATATTCAGAAGACCATCGTTTCCAGAAATGTTGTATTAATTGTTTAGTCAGGTGCCATCTTGTTTTCAACCCCATAGTTTCGACGTTTGCACATGGTGGCGCCTTCAGTGAATCACCAATTAAGAAATGCCCTGGAGTTATTACTGCTAAGTCAGAGACGTCATTTGTTAGTGGTTTTAAAGGTCGAGAGTTAAGACACGCTTCAATTTGAGTTGTTACCGTGCACAGTTCCTCGAACGTTAATGTTGATTCACCAATAACCCTCTTGAGATGAAATTTTATTGACTTTATACCTGCCTCGCAGATACCTCCAGAATGAGGAGTGTGAGGCGGAATGAAGTGCCAATTGGTTCCATCAATAGCTAACATTGTTGCAATGTCGCTCGGTAATGTTGTCATAGCCGTGTGATAGTTATTTTTTAATACAGCCTTTGCTCCGACAAAATATGTTCCATTGTCGGAGAAGATATCGGTACACAATCCTCTCCTGGAAACGAAACGCTTGTAGGCATACATACGAAGAGAGCTATATATCCTTTGTAAGCCTTGTACCCCCTTCCTTTTGTTGTTCTCAATTGGATGGGACCGACATAATCGATTCCTGTTTTGGCAAATGCTCTTCCTGGTTGTACTCTGGCAGCTGGCAAAGTTCCCATTAGTTGTTCTGATATATGCGTCAATAATCCAATATTTGTTCCTTAAATGTGACAAGGTTAATTGAATGCCACCGTGGAAAGTGCTGTGGTGAGCATCTTCGACTACTCGCAGCGTTAATATGTTGTGCTTGTCCAATTATTGGGCTTCGGCTGGCAGGCGTAAGGTTTGAATTTTGTAGCCAACCATTCACTCTTAGTATTCCATTATTATCTATAAATGGATTCAAATATAAGAGTCTATTTCTTTTTTCTAAATGCCTAAAGGATTTGAGGCACTAAATTTCGGTATGGAAGTCTTGTTCCTGGATGATTTTCAGAATTGTAATTTCTGCATCTTGAAGTTCTTTATTCGATAGTATACCTAGCTGGTTGGCTGTGGGCGGTTTGTGGTAAATAAATCTTCTGCAATACGCGACGATGCGTTTTAGTTTGCTGAAGCTTGAATGCCGCTCAAATAATTGTAAGAACGGGTTGACTTCTTTTAGGCCAGCCAGATTGACTATTGAGTTTTCTTTTAATTCCTCCAGATGTACGTCATTATAGGAATGTTGTTTGGTGTGAGTACATCAAAACCCAACTGTAATTCCTCATGGAGAAAATCTGGACCCTTCCACCATAAGCGAGAGCTAAAGGGGTTGTTCCACGTGACGCATGATGCCATGTAGTTGTTGGCAGCATACTTTTTATTGCAGAAATTCTATTGGCTACAAACGTTTTAAATCGGTTCGGCTCCCCTTTAATCCAGCATAATGTAATAGTTGAGTCAGTCCAGGCGTAAGTCTTGATATCATTGAGTTTCAAGGCACCTTGAGTATGGCTTATGAGTTTCGCTAGTAGCAAGGCTGCGTTAAGCTCCAGACGTGGGATTGATAATTTAGTTTTGATAGGAGTGACGCGTGTCTTTGCTGTGAGTAGGTGTGTTGTAATGTGACCCATATTGTCGGTTGTTCGACAGTATACCACCGCAGCAAACGCAGACTCGGATGCGTCGGAAAATCCATGCAGCTCAATTGATGATTTTGTTGTTGTGTCAATCCACCGAGGAATCATTATCTGCTTCATTATAGACATTTCTTCCTTGCAGTTCATCCATCTAGCGTTTAGTGTCACTGGGAGGCAATCATCCTATCCTATTCCCATTGTCCATGCTTCTTGCATCATTAGTTTGGCCGTGATGGTTATTGGTGACAGCCACCCTATGGGGTCGAATAATTTGGATGAATCTGATAACAATGATCGCTTGGTTTGTTGACCATGTGATAGTTGTAATCTTGAGACATCGAACTCAAACGCATCTGTAGAGGCATGATACACGATCCCTAAGGTTTTTACGCTGTCGGATAGTTTGATTTGTACGTTGCCTTTATGATGTAATTCGCCTGGGATATGTTCCAAAATTTCCTCGGAATTGGAAGTCCATTTTCTCAGGTTAAAACCACCAACTCCTCCGTGAGTTCCCTTAATTCCTTTATAGTTGAAAGTGCTTCCTTTATAGTATCACTTCCAGTTAGCATGTCATCAACGTAAAAATCCGACGACAGGATCTTGGATGCTGTTGGATAAGTGCTGCTACCATCTTGTGCCAGTTGCAACAAGGATCGCAATGCTAGGAAACTGGCTGCGGTAGTTCTATAGGTAACCGTGTTCAATCTGTAGGTAGCCATAGGTTTAGCGGGATCGTCTCTCCATAATATTCTCTGATAGTCTCGATCTGCCTCACGAATCCATACCTGTCTGTACATTTTCTCGATATCTGCAGTCAGTATGAATTTATGCCGTCGCCATCGGAGCAATATATCCGCAAGATCTTGCTGCAATTTTGGGCCAGTCATCATTAGATCATTTAATGACACTCCCGTGGTGGTCTTCGCTGAAGCATCGAACACAACTCGGAGTTTGGTTGTTGTACTGCCTTCCTTGAGCACACCATGATGTGGTATGTAATACATATTATCAACGCGCTCAACTTCTGGCTTTTCTTGTATTAACTCCATGTGGTTCAAATCTATATATTCTTGCATGAATTATTTATATAATTGTTCGTAGTCCGGATCTTTGACAAATCTTTCGATTTGCAGAAGTCTGGCTGCTGCTCTTTTCCTACATTCTCCAAGTTTGACGTGATCGTCCTTAAATGGAATTTTTACTATGAATCGTCCATCTGTGTGTCGACTCGATGTTGATTGAAATGTCTCCTCAACTTGATTTTCTTCTGCTGTAAGGCTCCTTTCTTCAGGAATGCTATCAACCTCTAAAAATAATTTTAGTTGATCTTCGATTGATTTTGTCGTCACCATGGCTCTTCTTACTCGGTTGTCCATGTTACTCATGCTGCCGATTACAATCCATCCGAACTCAGTATTCTGCGCCATTGGTTCTCGGTGAATACCTTTGATAATGCTGTTAGCTATTATGAATGGATAGTAATCTGCGCCTAGTATGATATCAATCGGTTGAGATACATTGTAGTGTGGATCTGCTAGTTTTATGTTGTTGAGATGGCTCCATGTGCTATTGTCGATATCAGCTTCTGGTAGTTGTTGAGTTAATTTGTTTAATACCAAAGCTTCCACGTCCAAACTAAATTCTCCGTTGAATCTTGGCACCAGCTTTATGCTGATTGTATGTTTGCAGATTCCTGCTTCACTACCGCCAATGCATGAAATGTTCACATGTGTTTTTCTCTTTTTGATGTTTAGCAGATTAGCAGCTCTCGATGATATCAATGTAGCTTGGGACCCTGAATCAATTAATGCCCTCATTGTGGTAAGATGTCTAGTGTCCGTTGCTACTCTAACTATCGCTGTTGGTAGTAATACAGGTCCTTGTTGTATAACTACTAGAGTTTGTGTTGTCCCCATGTTGGTCGATGCCTTGTTGTTACCATGCAGAAGAGTGTGGTGATGTCCTTGGCACACAATGCATCGTATTGCGGATCTGCATGGGTTACTCCTTGGATGTCGCGTTAAACAACGTACACAAGTAGTTGTTTCGTTGACCAACTTGCTTCTGTCTAACGTTGGCATTAGCTTGAACTGATTGCAGTCTTGCAGCTGATGCTTTCCTTGGCATCCCTTTACTACACACTGGCTGTCTACGGTTGTAGCGTGTACCCGTTTCAGTGGTACCATTGCCACTTAGCATTTGCCTTTAAGTACGTCATTTTGATTGTGTCCGATAGCTTATTGTTGTTGTGGATGAGCTCGGTGAAGCTGCCATTGCAATGTTGTTGAGTCTACTCTATCCTTGAGAGCTTCATAGTAGATATTTTGGAAGTAGGGAGCTGTTTGCTCTTGCTCTTCCATTTCTACTAAGAGCTCTATGTGCAAATCGTCAATTGCCCCCATTTCTTGGGATAATTGAGCCATTTTTAGCTTTATAAACTCCATTGGAATGTTGTTGTCGTCCAATGCTTCTTCAATCGTTTCTAATTTTCTGTGCATCCTCCTCATCAGGACATCTTGCTTCTTGAGCAGCTTCTGGTTGCTGTGTGCTATCCCTTTACTGGAATTTTCAGACTGATACTGGTGGTCCTTACTTGATGATTCAGATGATTGATCCTCGGTCGTTGTTATTTGACTCCTCGCCGGCAAAGTTGAATTTGAAAGATGCGTCTGAAGCTTGCGTTGATGGTAAGGATGATCAATTTAGGAGTTGACGCATATCTTCAACATATTTTGTAAATTCTTCCCATACTATTTGTCTGTCTTTATAGTATTGGTGTTTTGGATTTAGTTCAGGCTAGAACTCTCTTATTTGATTGTCCACATCGACGTATTCGTTGTACGTCTTTTTGAGAGTTGCTATTTTCGCCTCAAGATACTTTTTAGTTTTCCGAGCTGCACCATCTTTTTTGTAGTTCGAGATGATATGCTCCAACTCTACTGCCTTGTCATTTTGCTGCTGCAATAACCGCTCCATGTCTATGCTTTTATGGACAGGGGTGTTGGACTGTTGTTGTATGGCGTAGATTGATTTATTTGCCGATTGTTGATTGGCCGTTGAATTTCGATACCTGTTGTTGTGAGTTCGATGCTTCGACGTATCTTGGCCTGTAGCAATTTGTTTGTGGAACTTTTGGCTGCCGGTTGATGTGGTAGCTCGAATTCTCAATGTAAAATCCCTTTACAAATGAGTTTTATTGTCCGCCGGTTGTTCTGGAGGCTCGAAGGACCATGTAAAAATCTGGCTTCAGCCTAGATTTCTGTGTTTAGGTGAGTATTTGGTTTACCACTGGTGAGCTCCAAATATTCACTGAGAATTAAACCAACTGTTGTTATTCGTTTATAATTCAATTCTATTTTATTAACTCGATGAACCGGGCTTTTTATACATAAAAATTACTTACACTTAAAATCACAATATTACAACAAAAACACACGATGCAATATACAAAAAATTAAAAATGTGGAATTTGCTACAATATACAATATTCCACCCGTGTCGATACTGTTTCATCGACCGCTTGGAATATTGTATTATTGCGCATGTTGACATTGATTCAACAGATATATATTGATTTGATCTGATCATACCCACGGTCTAAATCTGGGAATGTGAAACGGGTTAAACTTTAGCTACTGCTAAAGTTAACCCAGTTTCATAGATTTGCCACTCTCTGTTTAGTACCCCACGCGGCATTGATTCCCGCAGCTCAGTCGGGTAGAGGGGTCGGTGTGGGTTTTAGGGGTACTGCAGATTGTGGTCTAGATTACCGCATTAAATAAAGATAACAAAAAAAAAAAAATTGTGGAAAGTAGGAATTGGGGTATCAGACCCCGAAGGAGTGGGTTAGCCTACCAGCCCATCGCTTGGGCAAAACTGACCGTGGTTGTATAGGTAAAATGTTTATCTAAACATTTTACCCTAATCTACCTAATCTTAAAAAACTATCTGGCCCATAGGCCCTAAAAGGTGGTGTTAGTAGGGGGTTGATAGTGGTATGCTATCGATGGCAGCAGAAAGAAAAAGAGCCGCTTAGCGTCAACAATTTTCTTTCCGCCGGCAGCCGACGTCAACCCACTATCTTTATTTATTAGGTTAGTAACACTAAAACAATGTACTTACCAAAAAAAAACTGGTAAATCCGTATGTCAAAAAAACACAAAATCCACAATTAAAAAAACAAAAAAAAACCACAAAAACACTTCATTAACTTAAGTACACTATTTTATTTCCCAATATCTATTTTTTAACGCACACACAAAAAAACAATTCTTCTTAATCACACAAAAATTATCGACCACACGTTGGTCTATCTAAAAACTTACTGCCCCAAGCAAGAAAAATGTTGTACCTATTTTGAGTTTCATAGGAAATTTTATGCGATCTCATCACAAAAATTCCTATGAAAATTGTACAGCAACGTGACATCGATTTTGCTGACTCGATCCACGCGCAAATATTTTTTTCTTCAATTCATCCGTTGAGGAAGTTCGAACAACAACAACCACAATGCTTTTCAATATTTGCATTGGTCATTGTCATTCACCTAATAAATAGATCAAGTACATTTATTATGTACATAGGCAGCGTAATCAAATTACGTTGATGTACATATCTGCGTTTACTTAACTGTGGCACATATGAAAAATTCTAAAGTGAATGAATCATATGATATCACTATAAATAAAGGCAAAGAAGAAATGTAGAAGGCTGGCATGACGTTTGTTTGAATGGAATGTAGTTGAAGATATTATCTTCGAGGTCATGCCGATGAGGAAATAGATTTTGTTGGGATGGGTTGATAACGGAATTAGGTTTAATTCCGTTACAGCGTGGGGAAAACCCATACCCTGAGATGACAAGAGATCTCATGCTCTATTAGGAACGGACATGTGGGGAGTTTCAGTCTTTGAACAGCCCAACGTGGCGGACGCCCCACACCCTGAGAAAGTCTCAAAGCCGGGCACTTAACCTAATTATTCTTAATCACTAAACTTAAATGCTAGTGGGCTACAATTCTACCTATGCCTAAATATTTTAATTTAATTTTGACAGTAATAATATGTAATTTTTTTTTTTTTTTTGTTTGTTAATACGCCTATAATTTACTACTCAATTTATAATTTCACTAGACACGGTGACATACTTATCGGTAGCCTCTCATCTCTCTCTCTCTCTAGCTGCTGTTACGCCTTGTATTGCTCGCCCCGGCTGATGTTTGTGTTTGGGTGTTAGTGAACCGTTGTCTAGTGGTTTGGAATAATAACATGCCGAACTTCCTTCGCTTCCACCAGGCGATAATCACTACCACTACTAATACTACCGTAACCAGTGAACTTGTATAATGCGGTAGGTCATGGATGTTGACCTGGTACCACGCCTCTTCCGGTTGCAGACTTCGGACAGCTTCTGGGTTAAGTTAAAATTTGGCAGAAAGTATATGCTCTGCTCTGATGAATAAGTCTTTTGGCTTATCAACACGTAGTCTTTCCCCATTGCCTGGCAGTCAGAGCTCACACTTAGTATCCCACTCCCTTGTATGGTCATGCGGCTCACGGTTCCGTTACGTATGACACTGATGGTTTCTACTTGTGCCAGTGACATGATCCACTTATTGTCTTGGATCAGAGGGCAGATGTTGGTTCTTTTTTTTCCATAGGCTGAACATTACAATTCCCCAGATCCAGATGTTCATGCATCAACAGTTTGATCTCACACCGCTTAGGCTCCTCCTGGGTGCTAAATAGAGCATGACTTCTTCTGCATATATGTTGACCATGTTCTCAAACTTTGCATTCCTTGAATTGTGCATCCTGCATTTGGTAGTACCAGGTTTTCTGTATGTTCATCAAGGTGATTGCCGAGGTCGGTTGCAGGAAAAACATTCGGCCTTCATGAATGGTAGGCACTGGATACGTCTTGAAGACCTGGTATTCCTCCTGGTCCAACAAAGGTATCCTTAATTCAAAAATTAGGTGCTGGTTTATTAGTCTAGCTGTCGCCCTTAGGTTTTTGTATATTTGCACCCAGTGTTGTTCATAATCTGGGAGGCAGACGTGCGTTGGTATCCACAATTTGAGCTTGTCCAGTTGATTCCGCAACTGTGATGGTGTTATCAGCCGGGTGTTGATATGACCCTGGTGCAGGTCAACCATTACATCAATCATCGCTTCCTCTATCTCTTAAAAGATGGTGATCTGGGTAGACACTTGCAGTACCATGTCTACGACCTCAGCTCGGCTACTCAATCAGGTAATCTCCCCGTGCAACTGGTGGTACTGTGCTCTCATTTGTTCTTGCTGCTTCTGTACCAGGTTTTGCAGTCATGTTCACTATGTGTGTCTGCTGCCTTGTGAGATCATTCAGATGTAACAACCCTTGATGCAGATCTTTGATTGCTATTTCGTACTGTACTGCCGCGCGTTGGTCTAACACCTCAAACACAACACTAGCGCCTTCAACGACCTCCGCATCTCTTCCTCTTTGTTTTTGTCTAGTAAAACATATTTGAGTATAAGGAAAACACAACTGTATTACCTATTATTATTAATATCTTAATCTATTTTGCTAACCCTAACAACCTAGATAATACTTAATCCATCGTTACTTAATTCTATGCCCTATTTATACGCTATATCTAATACGTAAAGTAATCTATTACTGGTGCCTTCCCGCACGCCACACCAGTCCTCACCTCACAATTACACTGACTATCTGCCGTGCCCACGGGCTCGTAGTCTGTCTAATGGTGAGATGGTATCTCTTACAGGCGCTTATCGATGTGATTGGCAACCCTCTTCGTCCTCCGATTGCCTATGTTGAACTCCATTCTGAGACAGAGTTCTACACTACAACTAATTTAATTCACGAAGACAAAATCCTGACAAAAAAATAATAAAAGAAATTAAAAATTAAAAATATAAACAACCACAGTCAATTCCACCCTCGCAACGAGGTGATGGTTAATTCCCACTACTTGGGTCAAACAAGGATAGGAAAAGGAAAATGAAAACCGAATTGAACTGATAAAATATGAAATATTAACCCAAACCAGCAATGGCATTCGTAACTCCGTATATAACGAGAGTGAGACTCATTGCCCTGGTGAAAACATTTTCATATTTCATTAAATTACCCAGTTAAGTAAGACACTTCTCTTGCCCTCATAATTCACAGTCATCATTCAATTCTACCTTAGAAGACGACCTGACTATGTGAGTGGCAGGCCGAAGCGCTCACTTCAATGGGAACAACAACTCGCCGGCTGTTGTTGCGAATTTCCATGATTTTACGATCGCAATTTATCCTATTTAAGGCCAACTTGTATTCATGCACATCCACTTGCAGACACCTAAGTGTGACCAATCGGATGAATTGTATCCTGGATGTACCTAACCTAACAATGAGAGGACTGGCGACCCCATCCCGAGGGATGATATTTAAAATTTTAAACCGAAGTGGAAAGTACGCGAAAACTTAAATATAAAATCATAGATTGGAAATTCCATTTTTATCTAATTTAAAATATGACAAAACTTAACCTGTGGTAAATTCTACCCACAAGCCAAATTGTTGCCACTAAACAGGGGATGGTTAGGGGTTCAACTTTACAATTCCAGCTGGGATGCGGAATGATGTGTCAATTTACCTGAGAATGAGCAGCCCTTTATACCACCCAAGATCGTCGCTTGGCAGGAAAGAGATATGCTCATTACTTCAGGGATCGCATCACTCATCCTTGCCAGTGTAGAATTGCAAAATTGTACGTTGTACAAGGTACACGAAAACCGCACAACATTTTTGTTGGTGCATATGAACTGTTGTAAAAAGAATGGATCGCCGAGTTCCATGTACTACCACAAATACCAGTTCACCCCCCGGAGTGCGGGTTGGGACTTGCCACAGGCGAACTGAATATTCGGAGATCCGGTACAGGAAAACGATAATTTAAGAAACTCATTTGTGTGTGTACGACCCACCCAGAATTAGGTCAGGCACGCCGAAAAGGCACGACCGCAGCCATACTCACACAAACAAATTTCTTATTCTATTCACTAGAGATTCATTACACTGTTTAACACTTAAATCACTTTTTTCACTTACAAAAAAACTTAATTTGGCCGAATTCCGGCCCGATTATTGGGCGCCACTTGAAAAAGTGGTGCCTACATAAATATTTTAATTAATTCTGGAACAGATGTTGTGCTCCATTAGGGCGCCACTTGAAAAAGTGGTGCATACATTTAAATAAAATGGACCTGATGTTATTAGGCCCTTGTTTTGGGCGCCACTTGAAACGGGTTAAACTTTAGCTACTGCTAAAGTTAACCCAGTTTCATAGATTTGCCACTCTCTGTTTAGTACCCCACGCGGCATTGATTCCCGCACCTCAGTCGGGTAGAGGGGTCGGTGTGGGTTTTAGGGTACTGAAGATTGTGGCCTAGATTACCGCATTAAATAAAGATAACAAAAAAAAAAATTGTGGAAAGTAGGAATTGGGGTATCGGACCCCGAAGGAGTGGGTTAGCCTACCAGCCCATCGCTTGGGCAAAACTGACCGTGGTTGTATAGGTAAAATGTTTATCTAAACATTTTACCCTAATCTACCTAATCTTAAAAAAACTATCTGGCCCATAGGCCCTAAAAGGTGGTGTTAGTAGGGGGTTGATAGTGGTATGCTATCGATGGCAGCAGAAAGAAAAAGAGCCGCTTAGCGTCAACAATTTTCTTTCCGCCAGCAGCCGACGTCAACCCACTATCTTTATTTATTAGGTTAGTAACACTAAAACAATGTACTTACCAAAAAAAAACTGGTAAATCCGTATGCCAAAAAAACACAAAATCCACAATTAAAAAACAAAAAAAAAACACAAAAACACTTCATTAACTTAAGTACACTATTTTATTTCCCAATATCTATTTTTTAACGCACACACAAAAAAACAATTCTTTCACACAAAAATTATCGACCACACGTTGGTCTATCTAAAAACTTACTGCCCCAAGCAAGAAAAATGTTGTACCTATTTTGAGTTTCATAGGAAATTTTATGCGATCTCATCACAAAAATTCCTATGAAAATTGTACAGCAACGTGACATCGATTTTGCTGACTCGATCCACGCGCAAATATTTTTTTCTTCAATTCATCCGTTGAGGAAGTTCGAACAACAACAACCACAATGCTTTTCAATATTTGCATTGGTCATTGTTGTAACGTCGAACGTTCCAAGACTATGGTTGGTTTAACTACGCTGACCTAACGTTTAGTCAAACAAATACTTGTATGTATATTTAAAAATCATTTTCGCGGGAAAATCCTGTTTTGGATTGCGAAACCACGCGTTGAAAAAAAAAACACACGGTTGGTCCATAACAAATTTTTTTTGCTGTTATCAGAGGATAGATAAAAAGAAACAATTGCGGAATGTTTAGTCGGTTGATGGATAGCATCGCGTTGTTAAACACTTATTCTTTTGCACATCAAATCAAGTAAAATAAAATATTAAAATACTGTGAAAAAAAAAAGAATTTTCTGGTACGGTTGGATGTACAAACATTAGTGTGAAAAATAAATGTTTTGGCAGTTGATAGCCAACCCAAATAAAGAAATAGTTTCTAGAAAAAATAGGAATTTCTTTGAACAATTGGAATTTATTTAAAGTGTATATATGTGCCAATTAATAAAACTATTGTGCTTGATTATGTAAAGAAAAATCAAAAATTAATTATAAAATAACATAATGTGCTAGATTAATTAAAACTGTTACTATAGTGCTATTACTCTTAAAACTTATGAAATTAAACTTAAAAACTTAAAATAAAATCCCTCATTGGGAAAATTAATAATTATTTTAATAAAATCGGATGTAACCTAAATCATAATAGATATTCGTGCAAGTGAGGAAAATTAATGTGTATCTGGTCGCTTGTTTGCCTACGCATACCGTAAAACTACAAGTAAATACATGGACAAGTAGTTATGAGGTGACCAGTTGTATGGACTAACAACGTGTGCGCAGTGATGATATAACGATATACAAACTTATATATATATATATATATATATATATATATATATATATATATATATATATATATATATATATATATATATATATATATATATATATATATATATATATATATATATATATATATATATATAGTATACTAAATAGTGTAATAACTTATATTAAAAGTGTTGCAAAAATAATAAATTGTTCCGATATTGAAATCTAATAATAATCTAATAATAATTATAAATCAAATAAATCAAATAATATCACGTATCGAGGATTGGACTCAACGGATCGTTTATAATTATAAAACAAAAAAAAAAAAAATATCAACCTGTGATAACGGCCGCAACCATGCATTAATTAAGGACATATTTTTTTTAATAATACGTAATATTAAGTTTAAACTCTATATAAATTTCTGGTTTAAAATTTTTTTTTCCTTGATTATTAAAATTATATTTTTTGGTGTTGGGAGTATATTCCTAATAGTAATTAAGGTAGTTAGGGTAGCTCGAACATTTAGTTCAAATTTTATATTTAAGGTTAGATATGACGTCACAATAGGTCTTAGGTTTAGTATAAACATTGTAAAAATTAATTTTTGATTTTTTTTTTTTCTGAATTCACAAACAACTTTTCACATGGCTTGATTTTTGGTTTTTTAAATAAATTGTAATGTTGGTTAATTCCATAATCAAAAATCTTTTCTTTAAACGTTTGGGTATCTATTTTTTTCCGCTAATGTTGTTCAATTGTTATTTTCGCTTGGTGGTAAATTTTATTATGACACGTTAAACAGTTAAGTTAGGATGTAGAGGTAAGTACTTGAATACAGAATGGTAGGTACGTTGTTCCATACCCTGGATCCTGTTCCTAGCATCCGGTCCACTTTTAAATACCTTTCCTGTTTCTCTCCTTTTGGTGGTCTAGCAAGGCGGTACTGATCTTTGGCAAACCCCACGCCCCCCCTGAAGCTAAGCCGACATATTACGACCACGCCGAAGCTCTAAGTACCCGCAATTTACAATTTCAGTAACGAGTGGCATTCAATTCTAGGAAGCGTGTTTTTTTTTCGCGACCCACTCATGGCCAACACACTCGTTACATTGTCATTCACCTAATAAATAGATCAAGTACATTTATTATGTACATAGGCAGCGTAATCAAATTACGTTGATGTACATATCTGCGTTTACTTAACTGTGGCACATATGAAAAATTCTAAAGTGAATGAATCATATGATACCACTATAAATAAAGGCAAAGAAGAAATGTAGAAGGCTGGCATGACGTTTGTTTGAATGGAATGTAGTTGAAGATATTATCTTCGAGGTCATGCCGATGAGGAAATAGATTTTTTTGGGATGGGTTGATAACGGAATTAGGTTTAATTCCGTTACAAATGTTTATATTATGATTATCGTAGATGACTACTCGAAATTTTTTATCTTGAAGCCTTTAAGAGAAGCATCAGCTACCTCCATTTGTTCTTTCCTTAAGAAAGACGTCATTTTGTTATTCTCTGCACCCGAATTTATCATGAGCGACAATGGAAAACAATTTATTTCAAATCTTTTCCAAGAGTTGCTGCGGAAGTGTGGAATTAAACATATTCACTACCTTGTATTCGGTCAGGTCAGCATATGACATTACACGGGTCTGACATTCCATACAAACTTTGAAGATTTCTATCACCTACAGATAAAACAGAAGATTTCGTTGTGTCAAAGTCGGACAGGTTAAATTTAATTCGAAATAAATTCAAACATTATCTAAAAATAGCATATGAACGTTCCGCGAAGCACTATAATTTACGCAGTCGAAACCGGAAGCTGATAGCAGGACAATCTGTTTTCGTGCGCTCTTTTGCTCAAAGTGACGCGAGCAACAAGTTCACGGCAAAATGTTGCATATAAAATTCGCGACTTACATGGAAAGCTAATGGGAACATTTCATCTTAAGGATATTCGAACGTGAAAAGGTTATGCATAACGAAATTGGATTCTTGTAAATCGTATCCATATGTCGTAAATATTGCCCGGCTTGAGACCTTTCAGGGTGTGGGACGTCCCCACGCCTTGTGACAGCGCAAGCTTTGCCCTATCACAATGACACAATACTTTTTCACTGAACTGTAAGTTTTATCGATCGAATTATCGTTTTATCGATGTTTTATAGCACAAAATAATTATCGATTGTCGATATGAATTCTGAAGAAGATGTTGTTTTGGATGGTTGGATGCTTTTTTTTGATAGTCAGTCGAGACAGAAATTTTCAAGTGTGCGGAAATAAAATTATCTTACAAGTTCAACAAAGTCGTGTTGATATCAGTTTTTTTCGATTTTTTTTATATACGTGATAATATTAAAATACCATGTGCGCTTGGGAAAATAAAAATTATCCCATATGAACGGAACCAATTGTGTTTTCCAACATGAATGAGTTAAGTTGAGAAGCTTCACAAACTTAAAATTGAAAATAAAATAAAATACTTAAAAAAAAAAATTCATTATGAACGATTTTGTGGTATCCGTGCTTTAAAAGTATAATTACAGTTTTTGAACTTGCGGTTTTCTTTCTGTTTTAACAAGAAAAATAAGATATTAAACGAGTTAAATTCGAACCCTCGTATTTAAAACAATTTATTGGTTTGCAAGACCACATTTTTGTAAGTGAAAATAAAATTAAAAAACATTTTTAATTTAAGTTAGTGCACTAAGCCAACCAAACACAGTGAATTAATCCAGGGGACATTTCGGGTTCATAACTAGCGACACGTGACGATTACAATTTTAATAATAACGAAAATTGGGTTAACATAAATTTAAATTTAATCATATTTTCGAGTTTAAAACGTTCATTCATAAAACCGTAATAATAAAATAAAATCATGAAAATACGTAAAAGTTAAACAAAAATTAATAATAAAGACGTTTAAACTTTAAAACCTTAGTAACGGATAACGGGGCAACAGTATATAAACATAATAAACAGTGTATAAACACAATATTTACAGTACATAATTTTAAAATAATAATATAAGTTAATCGGATGCAACGTTGGAAGCATATGGATTACATTCCAATCAATATTATCCTCAGCATCATCATACAAGGACATCATCATGCAACACAAAAAAGCCAAGTAACTTTCTTTGATTTTCATTGGTACAAAATATAATTTTTCATTTATAAATAAATATTGGTGACGGGTAGATTAAATTATAGAACTGGGTAGTAGTAGTTTAGGAACAGCTGTTCGTTTAGGAGTTCTTCTAGTTTAATTTGATTTAATTTAATATATTTTTTTTCTTAATTTTCAATTCTTGATTTCAATTTTCTTTCATATAGAATGAATTCATAATGATTTTTTTCTCTTTAATTTCCCTTTTCAAATATTTTTTTTATTTATTTTGAATTAACAATAAATGGTTTATATACTTTTCACTTTACTTAATTTGCGTAATTATTATTTTTTTATTGTATGAGATTTTTCCGCTTTACCGTTCTTTTGTGTTTCGTTGTAATGAAATAAATCAATAAGAGATTGAGAATGAATTACGGTACGGTAGGTATATCAAATGGATAGGTAGGTAATTAGAACTAATCCTTTTCGCGGTTACACCTGATCCACACATACTCTAGGAAACCCCACGACTTCCCCTGATGCTTAGCCGGCAATGACTGCTCCAGAGTCCCTGTGCGGATCAAATTCTGATAATGTGCAAAATGTTACAATAATATATAAAATTTGAAATGAATTAAATAAAAACAATGAATGTAAATTTGTATCAATTAATTTAATTACAACAAATTATTTTGAATGGGCTCATTTATATTATCCGTTCCGTTCAGTTATCGTACACGTATCGTGTCAGACAAATATTGTTGAAAATAATGTTTTGTCTGATGTCTGAAAGCGAAAAAATACGAAATAATAGCGAAGAAAGTGGAATTCATATAGTTTCCAACAACAACAAAAACTTAAATTGCTACTAAAACATTTTTGGATTTTTTAAGTTATCTTTTATGCTGGAGATATACTCGACGTTGCTCAGAAGCTTCAAAATGTTAAACACGCACAGACGAGTATACCCAAGTTACCTTGTACCAAGTATATGAATTCACGTTTTGACATTTCTTTAACTTTTGACTTTGTTTTTATTTTTTTCATTCTTTCATTTTTTGAAATAATAAAAATTTAAAATATAAAAATTTTAATTTGAAAAAAAAAACACGCAGTTGACCTTTTCAAAGTGCCAAAATGGTAGCAAGAATAAAACAAAAATTGATTAATTATTCATAAAATTTCTCTAAGATGTGACTTTAGTACTAAACAACAACAAAAAGTTAAAGTTAAATCAACTTTTCTTGTATCACGTCTGAGTCGCGTCGAGTATAATTGCTTTAGTATAAATTCTCATAGTTCAACTTTTCTTTTTACTTAGTCACGTCGGTCGCGTCGAGTATATCTCCAAAGTTAGTCTATAGTACGTAACCAAAAGATACGAATATATGCAGCATGTGTGAAATTAATTAATAATATTTTTTTATATTATCTTCTTGCCAATTTTTTTTTATGCTAATGTTTGTCGCCACTAAATTTTTCTTATATGCTCTTAAATTATCCCTTATATTTTATAGTTCTTTTTATTCTAATAAACTATAAAATATAAAAAAATTGTTAAAGTAAAATAAAGTACCAATCTTGCAAACATAAAAATTAAATTACTACTTACTAAAATATTTTTGGATTTTTCTAAGTTATCTTTTACTCTATATGTAACCAAAAGATACGAATGTATACGATAATCATGCGAAGAAAATGTCTGAACGTATAGTATAAATTGGTGATGTCTGACACGATAAGTGTAGGAACTGAACCGAAAGGATAATATAAATCGACCTTAAGACGCGCGAAAGTTTTCGTCCAGAATAAAGGCGGAATTCCATTACTGCAGTTTTTGTTTTTGCAGAAAAACAGAAAGAGCAAAAAACAAAAATGCGACAAAGACAAATAATTTTTATTTTATAGCGAAATTTTAAGGGGAATATTTGACAACTACGAAATTATAACCAATAAATTAGTTAAAAAATGAAAATTATTGTTAAATCAATTTTATTTCTATCTCTAAATTACTAAAAATTCTAAATATTATTTGTAGTTTGTTATGTTTTTTAATTATTTCCTTTCAATAATTAAAAACTAACGCTTTCCTATAAAAAAAAGTTAGGGGGATATTTGACCGCGTTTATAACATAAGCTAAATAATATCACATGCATTAAAATTATGTAGTACAGAGTAAATAATAAAAATTTAAAATTATAAAATATTTTAATGTGAACATTAATATAAATTTTCATCATCATGAAAACGCGATTTATATCACACTCCACCAAACATATAAAATGTCTGAGCTCACCATAAAAATATTACTAAACTAAAATTTGCTGAGAGTGGGGAGTATTTTTCATTTTGGTTGCCATAAAAAATACTTCGTTTTGTATTTTTTATTTATATTTATGGCAACCCAAATGCAACAACAACAAAAAATTTAAGTATACACAATTTTACTGTTTTGCCGCTCGCACACATATGGATTTTTGATTTTAACTCTTTCTGGTTTTCTGCATAAAAGAAGCCGCAGTAATGGAATTCCGGATATATGGTGCTATTCCACTAGGAAACAGACAAATTTTACAAAAATTTTGCCGAAAACATGACAAAGACAAGAACTAAAATTTGCATTAGTGCAACTGAAATAAAACATTTTTATTTTATGGTATAAAAAGTTGGAGAAATTTTGACATCAACAAAAACTAACCTATAAATTATTTACAAAATATGAAAAATCTTTATTTTTAATGTTTGACAATAATTTTATATCCCAAAAATTACTAAAAAAAATTATTATTATTTTTTCGACGAAATAAAATATGCCTTTTAATTATTTCGGATAGTTTACGAAACTATCTAAAAATTATTTTGCTATAAATTATGCGAGGGGAAATTTTTGATAAGTTCAGATTAACCTAAAAAAATCAGTCAGCAGGCGAAAAAAAATCAAACGAAAATCGAAGTGTCAGATGTTTCAACCCCCAAAAAAATATAATAAAAACCAGTTCAGTCTTATATTTGTGTATCGATTATTGAAACCGGATAGTAACAGCTGTGAATGTGGAAGTGGATGTTTTGGATTCTGAAGAAAAGGATAATACGATTACATTAATCATTTGAGTGCTATCGAACGGACATTGAAATTTTGATAACGTTGAATGATGCCGATCTTATACAATTTGTCTCAGCTAACCGACCAATTTCTATTTGAGTGTTTCTGAATACATGTAGAATGGAAAATAACAGAATCATTCCGACTGTGAGCAAATGTACCAAATTGGTATTTTATCTGTCTACTTTCAGTGCGAGAACAATTAAAAGATTTAACGAAACAGTTCGATAAATTAGAAAATGATTTAAAAGCGTTGCAAAGTGTTGGGCAAATTGTCGGGGAGGTACTCAAACAATTGAATGAGGATAAATGTAAGTACATACCTCATTGGAGTTATGACATATTGATGTCAGTGATTCAGTGAAATGATGTTTTATGTTATCTATATTTTTATAGTGATTGTGAAGGCAACAAACGGGCCACGATATGTTGTTGGATGTCGACGTCAGACAAGACAAAATTGAAGGCTGGAACTAGGGTAGCTCTAGATATGAAGTGCTCGGTTAATAAGTAAAATGTTTAACTACGCTCGTGATCATCAGCCGTGCATTATATTAATGGATGAAATGAAATTTATGCAATTGGAGGTCGTCGTTTTTCGGATTGTACATCAGCCGATCGTAAAATTCAACGTACTCTAATGGAATTGCTTAATCAAATGGATGGTTTCGATTCGTTGGATTAGGTTAAAATGATTATGGCTACAAACCGTCCGGATACGCTAGATCCGGCATTATTACAATCCCGGACGTTTAGATCGTAAAATCGAAATTCTGGTTCCTAATGAACAGGCACGTTCGGAAATTTTAAAAATGCATGCCCAACCTATCGCCAAACATGGTGAAATTTATTTTGAAACCATTGTTAAATGGTCGGATAGTTATTTAAGATATGTTTCGAATGGCGGTTTATGAATACATGTAAGTCTTTTAATAAAGAAATGGTAAAGTTTTTAACTAACAACAATTTCGTTTTACTTTAGATTACTATATGTTGGCATTCAAGCCATCTTTCATCAAAACATTGTGGTTTAATCTCACTCGTTTTGGCCAAAATTAGTTTTCGTCTCCAATCTCGATGCTGCTAATTTCGTTGAGTACAACGCCGAAATAGATTTGTTTGGGTTTTGCCTAACTAGCATTTCCAGAGACTCATTCATTTAACTGTGGTGGTAGCAGTTCACAAGGCAGATGTAATGGTATGCAACGAGGCCCACGACGATTTCAACCTATTCAAGATTTTACCCGCGAAGATATTGAGGTTGGGCCACCATTATCGATCAAACAAATTCGATCGATTACGATATTTGGACGAATATTTGCCGGGTTCATCTTATCGAAATTGGCCGCTAAGCATTCGGATTTCGATAGACATCAACTGGCATCACTGGATCCCGTATTGCATAGACATTTACTATCTCAAATCATATGAGGACGATGTATCAGAATTAGGTTTATATTTTACTGTTGTCTGACTGTGTCTGTTGTGATTTAGGAATAACGCGAGTTGAAGAGCTGCGACAAAACAGTTCTAATATAATGGTGAACTCATCCAATCGCATTGAATATATCCAATTAATGGTCGACTTTATATTAAAAACAAATTCAAATAAATTTTAATTTTAATGATAAATTTTAATAAAATATTTCTCATCTGAAAATCCTGTGTTTTTAATATTTTGTGTACGCAATATGATACCTAGGTATAGGGTGTTTTTTTATAGTCGAAGGAACTATTTTGGCTAGTTCAGCAGTCGGTATTATTTTTAAATTTTGAATTAACAATTTTTTAATAGAAATATAACCTAAAATAATTAAATGCAAAGTGAAATTTCAAGAAGGCGAAAAAATATTATTTAAAATGTAGTGCGAATTCCTCCAATATTTTTTTCAATTTTATCCAAAAAAAAAATAAATTTTTATTGTGTCAACACACCAAGCACAAAAAATTTATGTTTCTACCATAAACAAATCAAAATAATAAAAGTTTGCTGAGAGTGGGGGAATTTTTTTTCATTTTGGTTGCCATAAAAAATACTTTGTTTGATATTTTTTATTTATAATTATGGCAACCAACTCAACAACAACAAAACATTAAAAAAAAAAAATTCTGATGTACGGGTCATACACAGAGTGAATCTATATTTTCATCTCATTCTAGTTTTCTGCAAAATAAAACGCTGTGTAGTGGAATAGGCCCAATATGCATCTTTATTTTTTATATAAGTGAATTTTGAATTATTCGTTAATGAACTATAACTATATATGTAAATTAGTATATGTGTACATGAATATTTTATAAATATAAAATACCCGAATAATTCAAAGTTCCTTTATATTCGAAAATACACATGTATATTACATTAAACGCGTTAAAATTTGTTTGAGTTTTGATGTTGTATTTATTAAGTTTCTGTTCCCGGACGAAACTTTTCGCTCGTCTTATGTGCCATTTACATGTAGAAAATTGTTTTCTTCTGCAAATTTCTGCAGGTAAATAAAAAGCATCCGCTATATAAAAATATGCAATACGCGAGAAAGAAATAAACATATACAGGGTGTCCCAGAATGAATGTAAAAGCCTGAAACACCTTATAGTAGAGCTATTGGGCGCTCAAAATAAAATACAAAAAAAATATATCCCAACTAGTTCCTAAGGTAAATCATTTTTTTTAAAAGTGCATATTTTCACATTACTTTACGTTTCCGGTCACCACGGCCACAAATAAATTAAATTTATCGGTTTTTTGGTGTTATAATATTCTTAATGAACTATACTAATAGATATGCAGTAAATAGTATGAGTAGCTGTTGCATTTTTTTTGTAAAAAAAATCTTAACTTCAATTTTCAGCATGAAATGTGGTAAATATTATTTTTTATAAAAGTTTGAGCGTCTTTGGTGAAAAACCAATGTATGAGAACTTTAGTGGCCAACTATTTTAAAAATATGCGTGTTTAATGCAGATTCTAAAATGGTATAATACATCCTTTTATCTAATGTGTAGCGCCTACGTTAGTTGATCGCTACAAGTTGAGGGCTAAAAATTATAAAAAAAAACCTGAAAAAACGAAAAATCTCGGTTGGGTGTATGTCATTAGATTTTTGGTATTGTTGGTGAATAGATCAACCACTTAAATTTTGTGTATATTTTCAAATTTTTATATTTTTATTACAAAAAAAGTAAGTATTGTAAATTTGTGAACGTTAAAGTAAAATTTGTGGTAATAATTTGAGTATAGGAAACAAAAAAAATCAAAAAAAAACATTCTCTAAGTAATTCCGTTCGGTGATTTCTGATTATACATATACGTGATATAAAGTTTAATTGACTTGTTTAGTTATAATAATGTGATATTGTATAAGTGAATAGTATTACTTTATTTTATGCAAATAGTTTCTTTCTGTAAATAGATCAACCACTTAAATTTTGTGTATATTCTCAAATTTTTATATTTTTATTACAAAAAAAGTAAGTTTTGTAAATTTGTGAACGTTAAAGTAAAATTTGTGGTAATAATTTGAGTATTGGAAACAAAAAACATCAAAAAAAAAAACATTCTCTAAGTAATTCCGTTCGGTGATTACTGATTATACATATACGTGATATAAAGTTTAATTTACTTGTTTAGTTATAATAATGTGATATTGTATATTGTATAAGTGAATAGTATTACAGTATTTTATGCAAATAGTTTCTTTCTGTAAATTGTAAAAAAAAATAGAAAAATCGAATGATAACGAAGAAACAAACAAAAATGTGTGCAATATACAAAACAAACTTTCATCAATGAAACGAATTATTGTTATTTTATTGTGATTAGTGAATGAAAATAATAAATGAACAAAATCAAATTAGTAAATCGCAAAAGCGGAATTTATAACCAATATAATAATCAAAGTGTTAAAATGTTGTAGAGTAACTGTAGCTCATAAGAATATACCAACAACCTTGTGATACCTCTATACGAAGAATATACAAGTGCTCACCGGATTGTATGTATTATGAACAATGTTACAAAACGTTCATGCAAAATAACATAAAATAATAACATTAATAATAATTAACTAATAAATTATAATAATCATAGCAACCATAAATTCTAATAATAGTATAAATGACATAAATACTTAACATTTTTATAAATATATTAATCGTCGAAATAATCCAGCATCGATATCATGTGTACATGTGCTCACAATAAAAAAACCGCTTGATGAAAAAATTTCGAAAAAAAAAATAGTTGAGCAACTGTATTTACATCATCATCTTTTACGCAATATCATCGAGTGTTCTACTGTGTGAAAACCAAATAGACAATTTGACGTCAAATAGGTTAGTTAGAATTACAATTTGACGTCAAATAGGTTAGTTAGAGCTCTTAGCAATAAGAATTTTTGTAAATTAATGTAATGTTAATTAATTTAATGTAAGTTTTTTTTTTTGTAATCTGAAATTTATTAATTGCATTTTCTTTCCATATGGTGGAGGTATAATTAAATTTCAAATTCCAACTTACACACATAATTTTTTAATTAAATTTTGTTTTCTCCTTAATTATTAATGTAATGGATTAACGTAAATTACCCTTTATAGGGAAAGATACCCAAACGCGCGTCACCCGGATTATCGCGTATTCATCAGAGTCCACGGTTGTTACTCGGAAGGAAGATTACCTGGCAGCAGTGTTGATGGTACTAGCACTGGAAGAGTCGCTAATATTGACACTGAAGAAACGGTGCTTGAGAAAATTGGGTGAGATCCGTCTATCTCTACAAGAGCAATAGCACGACGCACTGGAATCGCAAAATCGAACGTGCAGCGTATATTGAAAAAAAAAAATTAGTTCCATCCCTACCATATTAGACGCGTGCAAACTCTGGAACCAAGAGACTACTACGCAAAATTGTGTTTTTGCCGACAGATGCTTGAGAAAATAGAACAAGATCCGCAATTCTTTAATAAAAAAAATTAATGGTGCGATGAATCAACACTGAATAGAGATGGATGCTTTAACATGCACAATCTTCACAGCTGGCAACTTTTGAATCCTCATCTAATGCGAGAAAACAGATCCCAGTACAAATTCAAAATAAATTATTGGACCGGCATATTGAACGGAAAGATAATTGGCCCATTTGAACTGCCCGGGAACTTTCTTTAAAATTATTTAAAATGATCTGCCAAATTTATTGGAAGAGGTATCCGAGGAGGTGAGAGAATCCCATTGGCTCCAGAATAATGGGTGTCCTGCGTACTATGCAGTAATTGTTCGGGCGTGTTTGAGTTCCACATATCCAGATAGATGGATTGGCCGTCTGGGGCCCATTTTGTGGTCTCCACATTCCCCGGACCTAAATCCACTTGATTTTTTTTACTGTGGCTGTCTAAAACAAGAGGTCTACTCTAAACTGATCAGGAGTTTAGAAGAGTTACGTAACCCTGTCCAGGAAGCCGCTTCAAAAATTACTCAACGGCGTTATGCGCGACTTCCCAAAAGAGCTTTGATGTCAGGCGTATATCAGAGTCGGTGGCAGACAGTTTGAGAATTTACTGTAAATGTACATAGGTTAAATAAAGTATTATCAATGTGTAACGTTGTTTTTGAGACATTAAATAATCTAATTTTTAAAATTTTGTTATTTAATCGAATTTACTCCTTCTGCATATTAATAGCAATAACCTCGTATTTACATTAGATAAAAGAATATATTATACCATTTTAGAATCCGGATTAAACACCCATATTTTTAAAATAGTTGGCCACTAAGGTTCTCATACATTTTTTTTCACCAAAGACGCTCAAACTTTTATAAAAAAAAATATTTACCACATTTCATGCTGAAAATTGAAGTTTAGATTTTTTTTTGAAAAATTGTCACACCTAGTCACAACAGAATGTTTTTTATCAATTTTTTCACAAAGCGAGTCGTGTTTATTAAAAAATGCACTTAACTAAAACTAAAGAAAAGCATGTAATGATATATAATAGCCGTTTTCGGAAATAGCCCATGGTAACTTTTGGGTAACTTGCTGACAATAAATTACCAAATCTATTTCCGAACATTTAGAGTAACTTTAAGGTAGTTTAGTTTTTGTTGTTTTTTGTTTCGGTCTTTATATTAAATTAGAAGTATTGATACAATTAAATTACAAACTTTTAAGTACAAATTGTTCAAAAAGAAGCAACAAAAATATCGTATCTGCCAAAAATACGCCATTGAGTTTTGCTGAATAAAAATATTCAAGGCCCCTTCACCGATCGGGATTATTTTTAATCCAACTCTTAAGCCAATCAAATCTTTATATTCAACTAAGCCCCGCCCAATTTAATCCAAGTTTATTTGAAAAATGTCCATCTTTTGAGCAAATAATCTTGGTCGTCCCAACATCATATATTTGTTGTTGTTGTTTATTTATGACATTTTCCATACTTCCTAAAATTGTTGTCTCCATTTCATTGCAATATTTCTCGATCGTATTAGTGAATAAATCTATTTCCGTTAAACAATTGGGACACACCGTGTAACTGATATTTTCGACTAATCCGAATAGGAACGCCCAATGTTCGATACATTTTCACACCTCGATTTGTAACTTGTAACGGTGCTGTTTGGGGCGTGCTGACTAGCACAACGCCGGTTACCGGAACATTTTGGGCTAAAGAAACGTGTATATCACCAATTCCAGGTGGTGTATCCACGAATAATATATCAAGTTCACCCCAAAATGTTCCCTTTAATAGCCGCTCTAGTGCATACAAAATTAATGGTCCTCGCCAAACAACCGGTTTTTCAGTAATTAATAATTCCATTGACATACATTTAACCCCATAATTTTGTTATCGGTATCATATTGTTAGAATTGTTCACTTAAGGTTCTTCATGGATATTCATCATTAATGGCACGGAGAGGCCAAATATGTCACCATCCAGTAAACCGACCATTTTACCTAAACCACCTAGTGTTACTGCTAAATTAACAGCCGTTGTTGATTTACCAACGCCGCCTTTGCCAGAGGCAACAACTACAATACTCGTATTATCAACGCCGTCTAATGGCTAATGGTTTTCGTTTTGGTAATCCACGGGCTATAATGCTATATTGTACCACAGAATTTTTGAAGTTTCTAGGTGGTGAGAACCAAAAATTTTATTTTGCCACAATTGTTGGGCTACAAATTCCTTGATATTTATAAATTGTGCCATATATAAAATCGAATATTGTATATGTAATCCACAGACAATAAACATACGTTTATTCGATTAAATTAAATAAAGCCCCAACTAATCGCAAACCAAGCAGAAATTGAAAGTAAACAACAACAATTACAAAACAACGGAAAACATATGACTCGCATGACAGCCGTAGACGAATTTTTTGATCAAATCTCATGTGTGACTATGTTCAAGTTGGTAAAAAAATAATCCAACTTTATAATCTCATTTCATGAATGATTTTTGTAGCGATAAATTTATTCACGGAGTAATTTTATATACATATTGTAGTGATAATACTGATAGTGAAAGTACAAATTTTTAAAAATTAGAGTTCCCAAGTATAACAAGACGAAACTCAAAATTGAGCTATCGTATTTTCCTTCGAATTATGACAAAAAAGTCGAAAGAAAAATTATTTATGTATGACACATAAATATTATTTAGCAGTGATGTGTATAAGAACGTTGTAGTTGAGATAAAAATAAAGTATCGTGTTATTTTAATTTGTATTCATAATCACAAATTAATAAACAATTATAACGTATTTAAAAAATATAATGTACGAGTATTATTTGCCAAATTTGTAAATAATAAATTTATTCGTAAACATAATAATTTTATTCGTGTGGCATCATCAAATCGCAAGTTTGAAAGGATATTAAATATTCAAATTGAAAAAGGTTATATGACATTTAATTCTACAAAATTGTAATTTTTATTAATTTGCTATTCTATTTTAGATAATTTGCATTTCAAACCTAGCCAGGTGCAATTTTATATTGGAGTTGCTACGCATCGTTTAAGCATCATTTTACCTAGCTTTAAGAGTTTTACTTGTTTAGTTATTAGTTTATTACTATTTCAGTGTATGTATAGATTTAATAAACTATTTTATATAAATAAAAAATAATATAATAAATAATATAAACAAAATTAAAATTTAGTTTTATTAATATAATATTTAGAACCCCCAAATTCATTTGACATTTCACATACATGCACAAAATTGCTCCCGCCAATTTTATATTAACACAACATGCAGCGACAAGTTTCATCGACTTCTTAGAATAACTTGAAACTAAATCTAGGAATATTCGAAACTTAGTTTTGAACTATTGCTCGATAAAAAGGGAAAAATTCGAAAGTAAAAATACTTGGGAATACGATTTTGTTGCACGAGAAAGGAAGGTCACATAAATGTAAAAAAGTTATTCACATGATTGTATTCCCGTTATGTTGTTAGTTTGTTCAAAATGTTGAAAATATTCGCTCTGTTCCCAGTTGAATCATATACAGTTAAACATAATAAATAACAAATATGTAAGAACGACGAGCAAAATCATACCTTTGTATACATACAAAGAAGAATAAGAATTTAAGAAATTTTCTTTCAGAACTATATAAAGCCTTGATAAAAGAAAATAGCTCCCAATATTTTTCAAATTCTGAAGAGGAATCGAATCACTGTTTGAAGGAGCAGAGGATTCAAACTCCAGAGCTCAACAAGTATTTAGGTAATTTGTTATTTTACATATAGTATCTCTATTTTTAGAAACGTTTAACACCATAATCGAATACAAAGTACCATATATATATTTTCAAATTAATCGTATTCACAGAAAACGAAATAGTAAATAACGAGCAATTTAAATATGAATCGGAGTTCGAGTCCGAAATTAATGCGAATACATTCCTAAAACTATTGCCTGGAATGAGAGTTCCTATAACATTGAGCAAGGTAAATCCTTACACTTCATCCAAGCCAAAGGGAGGCAATATATACTCTACTTTCTCATTTAAGAAACACCTCAAAATCATCGGAACAATTTAATCAATGTGACTGCTGCAAACAAGTTTTAAAAGGTTAGTGAAACATTTTAATACTAATATAAGTATATTACAGTTTGAAATATTTTTAGAACTTGCACATCCAAAGACTTCAATTTGTTACCCTATTTGAAGAAAATGAATGCTCTCGGAAACACAAACGATGACGATGACAACGAAATCGCCAATATCGGGCCTAGAAGATTTTACTGAATTAAATAATAAATGTAAGCAACCATCTTTGGCGAATAAATTGGTAAGTAACTATTTCAATTTATTGACCTACAAAATATTTGAGCCGTTTATTTTGAAAGTGATATAAGTCACTTTTTTAAATCGAGATATTTAAGGGGTTGCGTTTTAACATGATTAAAAATATTAATGCCAACTATCGCAAAGATTTTGATTGGGAATTTTTTTAAAATGAAGAATACCGTTAAATTGTAACTAATGTTATCAGTAACTTGATTTTTTGGTGAGCGGCTCATTTGTAGTACTAAAGCTCAGCAAAAAATGAAACATTGTTCGATTTGTGCTACATCACTGTTTCAGTAGACAACTAACAGATTAAAACACACAACCTCATTCCTTATCCTCCTCCCCCCTCTGGAGAGGACTTACTGCCATATTCACCATGTTACAGTTGCTCGAAAGACCATGCAGTTTTTTATATATGAATATACAGTCGGCTCTCGAAGTACTACCAACTTCACGCTGCTGTAGCAACGAAACTGCTAAATGACAGTAAAATATAAAATAAAATAAAAATAAAATTTGAGGTATATGTATGATGTATTTGAGATAGCAGTGTTACATTCCTGATTAATAGACTTGCATACGTATTTAAATTAATGTTCAAGAAAATACCGAAAGAAAGGTATTCCACAGTAAAATGAAAATTATTCCACATCGTCCGAAATCATTATTTGTATTTGGGTAGGTAAGCCACAGTTGCTTGCTAAAGGAGATAATTTAAGTTTAAATCTTAATTATGGCAAGATCTAACTTGAATTAATATACAATTTAATGTATTTTAACACAAAAACAATTAGAAATATTTTATTTCCTAATAAAATGTTATTTCAGCTTAAAACACGTTTAGTACGGTTACACGTTGTTTGGTTATTCAGAAGACGGAAATGTTAAATTAAGTTTTAGTTTAGATGGCTGAGAATTGGGGTGATGATTGCTTAACTGGCCATCTAGGACTTTAAGATCTTATATTAATTGTTGTTTTTCTTTACCCTTTAACTTTGATTGAATTTGGAGAAATTCATACATACGTCAAGGAAGAATTGTATGTATAGACATTATTAATTAAAAATTAAATTTTAGGAAATATTTAATTTTATGTGAAACTAGTATAAAATATGATTTTAAAGTTTATTACAAAAGGTAGAGTGCCAGTCATTTCTGATTAAGTAGACTACAATTTTATTGTCATTGTGTTACTAACTATCGACTATACGTATCTGTAACCAGGCCGATTCTGTCTCATCTCATTAACTTATCCAATCCTTCGGTTTGGCTTGACGACATCCGGGAGATCCTGTGTAAAAACTTGGTCAATCAATTAATTTATTAAAAATCAATTAATTAATCAATATTTACTTGTATAATAAAACTAAAACAAACGCAAAGCGAGAAACTATTTACTATTTTATTATAGCCTGTGAGTTGAAAATAATACATAAAGGGTGGTTACATTTTAAGGGCCGATGTTGATTTTGAATAAAACACAAATTATTTAGGAAACTATTGTCAATTTTATTATTATGATAATATGGTATGGTTCAATTATGTATGGAATAAAATATCGGCCAAATGGCCGCCGCGAACTCGGCGGCACACCTCCACCCGATGATCCAAATTTTCGATGACGCTTAGGCATAATTGAGGTTCTATGCCGTTAATGTGCCGAATTATCTCATCCTTTAGCTCTTGAATTGTTGCTGGCTTATCGAAGTACACCTTTTCTTTCAAATAACACCAAAGAAAGAAGTCCAACGGTGTCAAATCACATGATCTTGGCGGCCAATTGACATCGCCACCACGTGAGATAACACGGCCATTGAATTTGTCGCGCAAAAGAGAAATTGTTTCGTTACCTGTGTGGCAAGTAGCACCGTCCTGTTGAAACCACATATCGTCCACATCCATATCTTCCAATTCGGGCCATAAAAAGTTCGTTATCATCTCACGATAGCGAACACCATTCACAGTAACTGCCTGACCGGTCTCATTTTGGAAAAAATACGGCCCGATGATGCCGCCAGCCCATAAACCGCACCAAACAGTCACTCTTTGTGGGTGCATTGGTTTTTCGACAATCACTCTTGGATTATGATTCGCTCAAATGCGGCAATTCTGCTTATTGACGAATTCACTGAGGTGAAAATGTGCCTCATCACTGAAGATGATTTTCTTCGGAAATTGATCATCCACTGTTGCCATTTCTTGCCACCATTCTGACCATTGACGACGTTTGGAATGGTCAAGAGGCTTTAGTTCTTGAGTCAATTGCACCTTATAAGCGTGTAAATGCAAGTCTTTATGCATAATGTTCATCAACGACGAGCGTGAGAGGTGCAATTGTTGGGCACGACGACGAGCTGAGGTAGACGGCCACACTATCGCGAACAGCAGCAATATTTTTTGTACGCACATTTGGACGATTAAATTGACCGAAAAAATCACGAAGTGCACGATATGCATTTTGATTTGAACGCCCATTTTCATAATATGCCTGAATAACTTTAGCGCGTTGTTCGATTGTGTATCTTTCCATGGTTCAAATTGAATTAGTCTGAAATTGAGAAATGTCAAATTAAATGCAGAAAAAAACTTGACGTTTAGGTGTGGTTCACATTCAACGTCGGCCCTTAAAATTTAACCACTCTTTATTTGTGAGATTCCAATTCCACTAAAATAATTTTCAATTTTTGAAATTCTATCAATCGCGTATGTTTTACTACTTCTTAAAACAAACAACAATAAGGTTTCAATACAAAATATAACATTTTGATCTTGTGCGATCACTCATAAATGCTACAAAAATAGAAAACCAAAAAAAGATTATAAATTAAAAAAAAATGTTTAACTTCCCAGCAAATTTTTTGTCTTTAGTAACTTGTCTTGCCATCGCCTGGACAAAAGAAAAACATACTATTTTTCTGATGTGCAAAAGGGACAAACAACATTAATAACATAAATGCAACATGACTTTAGGTAGTCTTTGGTAATAATCTAACAACATGTCTTAGCATGACATACAGCGTTCCAATCGGTGGAGTTTTAAAATAAATTTAACATGTCTTGTGGTTGTCTTTTACCTGTTACTGGCGACATTCATTTAAGGCGCCTTCACGGAATGCGATTATTTTTAATCCAACTCTTTAACCAATTAAATCTTTATATTCAACTAAGCCCCGCCCAATTTAATCCAGCTTTAGTTTAAAAATTTCCATCTTTTGAGCAAATAATCTTGGTCGTACCAACATAGTAACAAAAAATAAACTGAAATATGAGCAATAATTGTGCTCATATATTTGTAATTGTTGTTGTTTATTTAGACAAATCTATGTCCGTTAAACAATTGGGCATGCCGTGTAACTCATATTTTCGACTAATCCGATTATAGGAACGCCCAATGTTCGATACATTTTCGCACTTCGATTTGTAATCTATAACGCTGCTATTTGTGGCGTGCTGACTAGCACAACGCCGGTTACCGGAACATTTTGGGCTAAAGAAAGGTGCATATCACCAGTTCCAGATGGTGTATTCACGAATAATATATCAATTTCACCCCAAAATGTTCTCTTTAATAGCCGCTCTAGTGCAGACATAATTAATGGTCCTCGCCAAACAACCGGTTTTTCAGAAATTAATAATTCCATTGACATACATTTAACCCCATAATTTATTATCGGTATAATATTGTTAGAATTGTTCACTTAAGGTTCTTCATGGATATTCATCATTAATGGCACGGAGGGGCCAAATACGTCACCATCCAGGAAACCGACCTTTTTACCTAAACCACCTAGTGTTACTGCTAAATTAACATCCGTTGTTGATTTACCAACACCGCCTTTGCCAGAGGCAACAACTACAATACTCGTATTATCAACGCCGTCTAATGGCTAATGGTTTTCGTTTTGGCAATCCACGGGCTATAAGTTTGACCTGCCGCGTATCCACTTCCCGTGCATAATTTGTCTTAAATAAATTAAATTAAAAGAACATTTTATTTATTATATAGAATATTGAAATTTTCGCTATTATACCACAGAATTTTTGAAGTTTTTAGGTGGTGAGAACCAAAAATTTTATTTTGCCACAGTTATTGGGCTAAAATTTCTTATAAATTAATTAATATATAAAATCGAATATTGTATATGTAATCCACAGACAATAGACATACGTTTATTCGATTAAATTAAAATAAAGCTCCAACTAATCACAAACCAAGCAGAAATTGAAAGTAAACAACAATAACTACAAATCAACAGAAAAAATATGACTCGCAGGACAGTCGTAGACGAATTTTTTGATCAAATCTCATGTGTGACTATGTTCAAGTCGGTAAACCCAACTTTATAATCTCGTTTAGGGCACTTGATATAATGAAATCGCCATTTTGAATTGTGTGTTTCGATGTTGTGTTCATGCATTTATGCATATTCAATCCATCTCATTAAGCATTTGGTTGTGGTTCAATTTATATAAAAAATTTTGTGATTTTTTTTTTGTATAAATAAATAATATTTTAAAAACATAATATTTTAAAAACATTATTTATTAACAATATATCTAAATACTGTGAGTACAATATTATTTTCGTTTTGTATGTATTTTTTTATTGGCGTTCCAAGTTTGTATTAAATTGTGTGAATTTTTGTTGCACGTGCTTTATCTTTTTCTTCGAAATCGTGAATTTTTTTTTTGGCGTTGTGTAGGCTTAGCTTTTCGACAGAATATTAATAATTTTAAAATAATATTATATTTATTCCAATATATAATAATTCAACAAAATTCATTCGTATTATTCAAATTCCGTTTGTAGTCCAATGTAATTGTGCAATTGTTACACGTACTTAATCTTTTTTCTTCGAACTCATGATTTTTTTTTTGAGTTAGAGATAATGAATCCATCCAGGGTCCAACGGTGTAGAATTATTTCTCAATTGGCGGAAAGAAGTTTAGAGGCTGAATTAAATTGTAATTTAAATAACGCAGAAAATGTGTCTGAGTATCACGAAATATATATCGATTCTGATGATGATTTTCCCATTTTAGAAGTACGTCTTTTATTTGAAGATATATTAATCGACAGACAACTCAGAGGATTTAGTAGGATCTCCGGATAAAGTAAGCACTTTAAAAATAAATTTAATTAAGTGGATTATTTCACAAAGTAAAACAGTAAGTGCAACTGCACATCTTCTAAAAAATTTAAGAGAATTTGGAATTTCCCTCCCCAAAACAAAAAGTTCGTTGTTCCGATGCACTAATCGGGTATGAACCAAGGAAGGTCGCAAAAGGAGAGTACGAACATTTCGGTATTCAGAAATGTATTAATCGGTATGATTTACATTTTAGTGAAATTGTTTGTGACTTTAATATAGATGGTTTGCCTCTATATAAAAGTTCTCGAATGACTCTGTGGCCAATTTTTTTCTTTTTCGCCCAATTTCGCAATCGTCCTCCTTTTATTGTCGGTGCTTGGGTTGGTCATCCTAGTTGTGTGAATAGTTTCTTTAAAGATATCATTAGCGAACTTTTAATATTACAAAAGGACGGTATTTTAATTATAAAAAATTCTGTTACAAATAAATTTTAGGTGCTTTTACATGTGATGCACCGGCTAAATCATTTTGTAAATCTGTAAAATATTATAATGTTTTCAAAGGGTCTCACAAATGTGATCAAACAGGCTTTCGTATTGTAAAAAGTCCCGTTCTATTATAGTTTCGGGAAATTTAAGAACAGATGACTCTTTCACTAATCGAATAGATCCAGATCATCATAAAGGGGAGCCAAATATATTAGAAAAACTGGAATCAAGATGGTTACCCAATTTCCGCTTGACGTAATGCATTTGGTCGATTTTGGAATTAGGAAAAAACTGTTGATCATGATGCTAAATAAAATTAGGCCAGAAACCAAAAAATTAATGTCCGATTTATGCCTCTCTTACGCTAGATACATACCTTTGGAATTTTCCCGAAAGCCCAGAGATTTTAATGAAATCCCAAGATGGAAAGCTACAGAATTCCGATTTTTTATTTTATACGGGTTTTATTCCACGTCTAAAAGATTTTGTAGATCCTAATATTTTTTATCATTTTTTACTTATTAGTCTTCGGATGTTATCAGATAAGCCGTCTTTTAAAGAAAATATTGACAATGGCCAAATTCTTATAAATGAATTTGTGAAGTTATACCCCCACATTTGTGGATTGAAGCATGTAAACTGTAAAATGTTCACTGTAAATGTTCACAGTATTTTACACTTACCTGGTTATGTGAAATTGTACGGTCCATTGGATTCATTTTCAGGGTATATATATGAAAACTATTTTCAAGAACTGAAGAATACCATTAAAAAAACCCAAAATATTTTAAGGCAGTTATTCAATAGAGTAAACGAGCGGGAAAATTTTAATAATTTTGGAAGATTGTAATAGGTACAAACCATATAAATATGATTTATTTACTTTTAAGAACAATTTCAAAGATAGTTTTTGCTCAATACGTATTGATCAAGAAAAATTTCCATTCTTTATTGAAGCATTCGAGACTGGGAATAACACACTCTTAGTACGAGGTTGAAGGTTTATTAACTTTTCCTCATATTTTGAAAACCCGATAAATTTAAGAACTATACAATGAGGTCTTCTCTGTGTCAAAAATTATATCAAAATATTGACATTTACCTTTGAACATATAGTACATGAAAACACACATCTTTTAATTCCAATGATTCACGATAATAATTCCATTCGATGCTGTTAGTAATCCATCTAAATATTTTTTTTTTATTGAAAACACCAGTAAATAAAAATCATACATTTACTAATAATTTGTCTCAATTTACGGTATATTAAGTTAAAAAATGTCATTGTCCGATGGAAATGGTAAGAACTTAATAAATTAATCTTTTGAATTTATATTATATATACATTGCGCGGCAACTCGCAATGGGCCATGGCCTGCCTTCACATCTTTCGGGATTTTTCCGATTTTAGTTATTTTTCTGATATAAATTTATTTACAAAGAGGTATTGATTGCATTAAGCAACTATATCGAGCAAATTTTTTAGGCAATTCCGACAACTACCTATTTTTTAATTATTATATTTTGTTTTTAATTGTAATTACCTGAAATTGCTGCATTCACCTGTTGGTAAAAAAAGTCATTGCAATTATACAACTAACACGTTGGTGATCTCGATACAATTGTCGCGCAGGGGTGTATATATAAGCATAAATATTTTTATTTTTTGGATTTTGTTTGTTATATGCCTTTACTTAAATTTATGTATTTACTTATATTTATATTTTTTAAATTCATCGGTTATTAAAAATACTTAATTTAAAAAAATTGAAATTGACAGAAGTACACAAAAATGTAGGTTTCCAAAAGCCGTCCCAAGTACAACTTCCGCAATCACAGGCATCTACGTACTACGGCTAGTATACAATATCTTTATAAAAGAAGCTCAGCACTAGTTTGATTTTCTGTACCTTGAATATTTGTTTCAGATTCCGAGATTATTATATACGATAAACCAGTGTCACCAGCGATCTATATTGAGTCGGAGCTCAGCACTCAGCAGCTGCTTGACCAAATGGGACAATCCACTCCAGCAGCTGAAACGACCAGTGTGATGAAAGGACCAGTGGGACAATCTGCTTCATCTAGTAGTGATTTACAGTCAGCCAAAAAATTTCCTAGACATGCTGAGCGCATCCATAGTAAGTTTATTTTAGTCTCCTATAGTATAACCTACTCAGCGTTACATACATTAAAAATATTCCAGAATAATGAGGCTGGTCACCCATAGTAAATACAAATGATCTATAGGATATATTTTTTGTTTAGTTTGGTTTTTTATTTTTCTCGCATTATCAGCACAGTTTTGTTTAAAACAAAATTTAAAAATCAATTAAAAATTAAAATTTAACGTTTTTTAATTATTTTTGTTTTTTTAATTTAATTTTTTAATTTTGTTTTAAACAAAATTTAAAAATCAATGAAAATTAAAATTTAACGTTTTTTAATTAGTCTATCAGCACAATTTTGTTTAAAACAAAATTTAAAAATTAAAATTTAACGTTTTTTAATTATTTTTGTTTTTTTAATTTAATTTTTTAATTTTGTTTTAAACAAAATTTAAAAATCAATGAAAATTAAAATTTAACGTTTTTTAATTAGTGCTGTTAATGCGATAAAAATCAAAAATCAAAATAAACTAATAAAATTACATCAGCGAGAAAAAGATATTAACAAAATTAAAAGATATATTTTTAGAATTTTTTTTTAGTAACACCTAAATTGCGCTGTATTAGCAGACAATTAAAATCAATAAAAATGGCCGTAACCAAATTGTTGAATTTAATGAAGCCAAAAAGGGATTTTGAAATTGAACTTCCAATTAAATCAGAGGAAGAACTAGAAAAACTCAATTCACGAATTTCGGAAGATGAGCCATTTTCTATAAACTTGGTAAAGAATGTTTACATATATGTATATATTAGATATTATATTGGTCTTCTTAATTACTTGTTGATTAATTTAAAATTAAGCATTTAAGGCCAGCAATTACATTTTTTTTTAGATTATGCCGATATTTTGATTATATGGTATGCCGCATTTTCAAAGGTTTATATTTATATGACCTAACAATTTGTTTTTCAAAATTCAAAGAAACATTCTATATTTTATTTTTATTGTGAAAAAATGTATTATTAGAGAACTTTGAAAATGATATTACAAAGATTACGTCGTTTTAAAAACACGATTTTGATAAATCGCGATAATATTAATGTCTCTACACAGAGGAAATTTTTCAATTAATTATTTTTTATTATTTTTGTTTTAGAAAAACTTTCATATTGTCAACGGAAAATCTTGAGTTTTCTAAAAATCACTATTTTTAAAACAAATAATAAAATCATTGTAATTTATTAGTATTTTCAGACCAAATGTTTATCAAAATATGCTCCAGTGGAAGGGCAACACTGCAGAACTGGTATCAGTAAAATTTTTACTGACGAATTGCTAAATGGATATAATTGGGATGGAGTGCACGGCAAAATATCAATAAAAAACATCATTTTACAACAGGTGCGCTTCAACTTTTTTCCGATAGGGACGGCGAACGACGCCATATTTTTTATTAATCTTTTGTCATTTGGAAACTTCATTAGTATACATTTCAACATGGAACGCTACACACGTGAACAGCGATTGCAAATCGTGCAAATTTTTTATCAAAATAATCGTTCTGTCGATTCTGTCGAATAATCGAAAAATCATCTTCAGCGATGAGGCTCACTTTTGGCTAAATGGATTTGTCAACAAGCAAAATATGAGGCACCGTTGCATCCCGAAAAAGTCACTATTTGGTGCGGATTACATGCCGGCGGCGTCGTTGGGCCATATTTTTTCATCGACGATAACGATCGCCACGTTACTGTTAATGGAAATCGATACCGCGATATGATAAACGATTTTTTTTGGCCGCAATTGAATGGAATGGACTTGGACGACATGTGGTTTCAACAGGACGGGGCCACATGCCACACAGCACACGATACAATCGCGTTATTGAAGACTAAGTTCGATGAGCGTGTTATTTCGCGAAATGGGCCCGTCCAGTGGCCGCCGCGCTCGTGTGGTTTGACACCTCTAGATTATTTTCTTTGGGGTTATGTGAAGTCATTGGTCTATGCAAATAAGTCGGCGACGTTGCAAGAGCTCAGAGCCAATATAGATCGTGAAATTGTTGGAATTTCCGCCGATTTATGCGAAAGATTGGTCGAAAATTGGGTTCAAAGATTGGACTTCGTAAAACGTGCACGCGGTGGTCATGCAAAAGAAATCGAGTTTCATACTTAAATGTATATGTTCAAATTCGTTAATAAAAAAAAAGTTAGTTCAAAAGTCGAACAGTTTGTGTTTTATTCAAAAAAAAGGTGAAGTGCTCGTATTGAAAAACCCTGTATTTAAAACAAAATTGTTTGGTAAGAAATAATTTTAAAGGACTTACTGAATATTTTTTAAATTAATTTTTTTTAAATTTTATACATAATAGATTCGTGGAAACAATTTAAACTGAACATATATAAGGATTATGAAAAATCCATAAAAAAATCAAATTTACGATGCACATAATCGCGATAATCGACGAAAGAGCCGAACCAGGCCTAGAACCAGAAAAGCCAATGATTAATTTTATTTTTTGTAGTTATATTAATTATAGTTATATACTATTAACTTGGATAATGGATAATGTGATAAACATTTTTCATAAATTGAAATAATATATACAGGGTGTCTCAGAATAAATGGATAAGCCTGAAGTACCTTATGAAGCACCTTATGGTGACCGGAAACGTAAAGTAATGTGAAAAAAATGGATTTTTAAAAAAAAATGATATATCTTAGGAACATATCTTGGGATATATTTTTTGTTGTATTTTATTTTAAGCGCCCAAAAGCTCTACTATAAGGTGCTTCAGGCTTATTCTTTCATTCAGGGACACCCTGTATAAACATAAGTTAAAAAGCCAATAAAATAAATTTATTTAGTTTTTACTATTAACTTGGATAATGTTATAATTATTTTTCATAAATTTAAGCAACATTATATAAACATAAAACAAATATATTAAAATAACATGTTTTTTCTATTAATATAGAAGACATAAAAATTATATTAGGTACGAATAATAACCAATGTTGGCAACACCAAATAGAACTGTTACTAGTGGCAACTACCGAACACTATATTAATAAAAACCAAAAGACATGTTATATAGGGTTTTCCAATAAGAGTGATACGATCCAAACTTTTCTCACAATAATTCAACTGTTGCACTTGCTGTGTGGCACGTAGCCCCGTCTTGTTGAAACCAAATGTTGTCAAGATCAACTTCTTCCAATTTCGGCCATAAAAAGTTGGTTATCATCGATCTATACCGATCTCCATTGACAGTAACGATGTTACCGGTTTCATTTCGAAAAAAATACTGACCGATGATTCCACCAGACCAAAAAAAACACCAAACTGTCAATTTAGGTGAATGTAATGGTTTTTCATGAAAAATTTGTGAATTTTCTTTGCTCCAGAATCGACAGTTTTGTTTATTTACCGCACCACTCAGATGAAAGTGAGCCTCATCGAAGAAGATGATTTTCCTAAAAAAGTCGTTATCGTTTTCAAGTTGTTCCAAGGCATGGTTGTTCTTACGTATATCTCACCATGATGAAATTGTAAACATTACTGAATACAATGAAACAAAAAATGACAGATCATGACATATTACAAATGGCCGAAACGTCACTTAAAAATCATATCATTCCTATTGGAAAACCCTATACATAACAGCCAACAGATTTGTTACCATTAACAACCACCAGACATGTTATCCGAAAATATTAACCTTAATTATCACCAATAATAACCACCAAATAGGTTACTCATAACAACCACCGATACTGTAAACTGTAATAACAAACATGTAACAAGTTATAAATAAACTTCATCAGACTTGTTATCAATAACAATCAACAGTATTGTTAAGCCCCATTTACATGTAGAAAATTGTTTCGTCTGCAAATTTTTGTAGGTAAATAAGAAGTATCCACTTGTACTTTTATTAAAGAAATAGAAATGTAGTTAAATTTAAATAATTTTTTAAGAAGTTAGGAAGTTACACATAACTTCATTGCATTCGGTCGAAAAAATTCTAAATACGGCCCTGTTGATTTATACGCTTATATAATCCATAGTAATAGAGTATATAGAATGAATGTAATGAGCTGTCAAGTGAGTCAAATTCGGAGGGTAAAAAAGAAACCATATAAATTTGATGCGGCTTCAACCATTGCTTTTTCAATTCTCCATAATTTGGTAAACTAAAAATAAATGTTTACATTATCATTTCTGTAAAAAGTTGTATTTACAGTACATATTCCAAAATAAAAATAAATTATGAAAAGCAAAGCATTTAGCACATGAAATAAAATAAGAAAAATGCGGCACTGGTAATAACATATGTTTACAAAACGATAAAAACCAACGCCAACAACCAAAAATGTTTTCTTATTTTTTTCTGACTTATAACTTAAATTAAGAATAATTTTACCACAAATCATTTTCTTTTTAACATAATTTACGTTTTATTTTATATAAACACTTACTGATGGTACGAAATTCCTTCCTGTAATTTTTATGCGTATTTTTTGCAGATTTATACAAGACACTTCATTTTATTAAATAATTCTAATTTTTATTACTAATATGATGATGACTACACACAATCCACTAACTATTTTAATATTTTAATTATTTTAATTAATATTTTCAAAATTTTTAAGAACACAAAATTTAACGCGTCACTTTAAACAAAAACAAAAACTGGTTTGATGGGTTTTTATTTTGAGATATGAGACCGCCATATGCATTTTTTATATAACCACCCTGCTCCGGCTTGCATCATATGAAATAACAAAATGTATATGCGAAAAAAGTTTACATTCATTCTAATACCAAATTCGTTTGGTTTTACAACAACCATTTGACCGGATTTTATGTAAACGAATATGAAAGAAATTTGATCGACTTTTGTAGTAATATTTGTGAAAAGAAAGACAAAAAATTGTTTATTATAAATGGCGGGTTTATCATTTCACCTTGTTAGCATCGGTATAATAAAAAATTATATAGCAAAGAATTAAAATGTTCAATATAGTGTCTCCCATTTCTCAATTTAATTAATATATTTATCAATAATTTTCAATTAAAAGCATAAGAAATTATATAATTTCGCACATAAACACAACATTTTAGTACACAAGATATTTCGAAAATACGTCGCACAAACAAAATTACAAATTATCCTTAAAATTTTAATAAATCTATTAAAAGCAAAAACACACAAGATATTTTGAAAATACGTCGCACAAAATTATAAATTATCCATACAATTTTAATAAATTTATTAAAATTAATTTAAAATTTATTAATTTAAAACTGAATTGTACAAATGGCGCGGGCTCTTTGTTTTGATGTTATGTTTTGACGTTTACTTTTGTATATATGTATGCGTAAAAATCTAACAAAAAATCAAGATTTTTTAAAATTGATCTAGCCGATTTGTTAGATCAAGATTTTTGTGTGAAAAAAATTTGTAATGTCAAAAATGTTGATCTGACAGCTGAATCCGATCAAATCTTTTTGATCTGACGTTCGAACGAATTTAGTATAAGTATATAATTCTATGATATAATCTATTTCTATGCTCGCAATATACACCACACATGTCTTTGAGGACTCCTCGTTCCAAATATATGTAGTTGTCTTTTGACCGTCTGGGGCTTGTTACTATAACTTGTCTTTGATTTGTCTTTCATGTGTTACTCAAGGCACGTTTGCTGGGTTGTCTGTTTATATATATTTTATTTTTCTGTTTATATTTATTCTGTTTATATTTATTTTGTCTAGCGGTTCTACTGTAAAACGAACATTTTCCGTTTAGTTAATACGCATTTTCTATGGTTTTTGTTAATATATTTTGCGTTGAATATTGGTGTTCACAATTTTTGGTTATTCGGGATATTACACAGCTGGCCTAGAGGGTAGTTTCATATTTGCCGTAAGTTGGTATCCCTGTAGTGCAAAATATTTTCCATTAGAAATGTTTATTAAGGGTCTTTTCCGCTTAACCTTTCATCATGGTGAGTGCGGCTAAACAAATTTTACGAAGTTTATCAATAAAATTAGGCATCATCTAATAAACTTTAGTATCCTTCGTTTGATTTTAAATGTTAAATTAAATCTGATTTGTAAATTTATTGATTTTTTTTTTGTTTGGTGTTCCTATTAAATTAAAACCTTTTGATACAATGTATTTTTTTAAATGTCAATTTTTAGTTATAAACATGTTTTTTATTTTGAAATTTTAGGGTCGTGTGAGAACTAAGACAGTTAAAAAGGCTGCAAAAGTCATAATTGAGAAATATTATACCAGATTAACATTGGATTTCCACACAAACAAGAGAATATGTGAAGAGGTGGCAATTATTCCAACCAAACCTCTTAGGAACAAGATTGCAGGGTAAGATTATTGGTTTTTATTGACATAACTGAAAATTATTCTAACTAAAAATATAGATATTAATCATGTCTCACTTTTATTAGTTATGTTACACATTTAATGGGCCGTCTCCGCCATTCGCAAGTGCGCGGCATCTCAATTAAGCTCCAAGAAGAAGAAAGAGAACGCAGAGATAACTATGTACCAGAAGTATCTGCATTGGAACAAGATATAATAGAAATTGATCCAGAGACTAAAGAAATGTTAAAAATGTTGGATTTCAGTAATATAACTGGTTTACAGTTGACACAGCCAATCCAAAATTTCAACAAACGTAATTAAGTTTTTATATCAAACAAAAATGATTTACGGAATTAAACATCTTTTTGGATAATTATGTTTCAAAATTATTTCTAATAGAAGCAAAGGTGAAAAAATTATGCATTTTGTTTTACTACTTTGTGTCTTGCCTCTCTGCTAATCTACATAAGGATGCACGGGACCGATCTACGTTTTTCCCTTTTACTTATAAAAACGTGCCGACGCAGCACCACAGTAGCAATAGCGCTATTCCATTCAAAATCGCAAGATTTTGTACAAAATTAAAAAGACGAAAATAAACCATTTCTATTTGTGAGAATAGTATTTCCGATTTTTTTGTTTTTGTTGAGTTGCTATAGTTTTTTCTTGAAAAATCAAGCTGAGTATTTTTTATAGCAGCAAATATAAAAATAAAAATCCCCCACTCTCTCTTTAATTTATTTTTCGAAAATTTTTATGGTGTACAGACCATAGAATAGAGTATATAGAACATAGAAATAGAGTATATAGAATGAATGTAAAGAACTGTCAAGCGTCACAAATTCGGAGGGTAAAAGAGAAAGCATATAAATTAACAGGGCCGTATTTAGAATTTTTTTCGATCGAATGTAGTGAAGCTAGGAAGTTTAAATTAAAAAATTATTTATATTTAATTACATTTTTATTTCTTTAATAAAGTACATTAATTATTTTTATTTAAATATAATATTAATATAATAATAAAATATAAAAAATAATAATTATAAAACCACTACGCTTATTTATTTCACATTCCTTTGAAATGTAGTAAAGAAATAAACTTGTTTCTTTTCGTTAATTTATATGACCTTTGGTTACAAAAATAATTCAATCGGATGTCATAATATTTTTCTATGATAGAATGAGCTAACAAATTAACGTGTTCTTGAGAATGACTATATTGATCTTCATCATTGAAAATATTTACACTTATTAGGTTGTGAAGAACGTTATAACTTATTTTTTTTAAACAATTTAGAACTAGATTTTAGTTGCGTTATGTTTTTGTAGTCCGCAATAGCCAATTCCCGTTACAGCTTCTGAATATTTACAAATTTTTAATACTGACGACGAAGGAGTTAACAGACCACCCTTATTTTTTAAATTGATTAGCGAGGTATAAGAGTTACATTGTTGTATTAATGTGCAACAGTCCTCACAATTCAATTTTCGAAATTAATATCGGACTATAAATCCTCCTATGTATTCAATAACATTAATTGAAAATTCACTTAGTATAATTGGGTATCCAAGAAAATCTTCATCATACATATTCGATTCGTCTACTTTTGAAATTTCTTGGTCAATAGAAATATCAACTGATGAGGCTTCAACCATTGCTTTCCCAATTCTCCATATTTTGGTAAACTAAAATCAAATGTTTTCATTATAATTTCTGTAAAAAATTGTATTTACAGTACATATTCCAAAATAAAAATAAATTATGAAAAGCAAAGCACTTAGCACATGAAATAAAATAAGAAAAATGCGGCACTGGTAAAAACATATGTTTATTAAAAGCATCAACCCACGCCAATAACCAAAATTGTTTCTTATTTTTATCTGATTTATAACTTAAATTAAGGATAATTTTACCACAAATCACTTTATTTTCAACATAATTTACATTTTATTTTTTTACGAAATTTCATCTTGTAATTTTTGAGGCGTAATTAGCAGTTTTTCACGAGACACTTCATTTCATTAAATGTTTGTAATTTTTATTACTAAAATGATACACTACACACAATCCACTAACTATTTTAATAATATTTTAATTATTTTTTAATTATTTTAATTAATATTTTCACGATTTTTTAAGAGCACAAAATTAAACGCGTAATTTAAAACAAAAACAAAAACTGGTTTGAGGGGGTTGAATCTTTGACATATGAGACCGCCATATGCATTTTTTATATAACCATCCTGCTTTGGCTTGTGACACATGAAACAGCAAATCTTATATGGGAAACTTTACATTCATTCTATAGTATATAATTCTATGGTACAGACATACGCCGACGTGACTTTAGAAGATCAATTTTTTATGATGCCGTGATTTTAGAGAAGAACTTAATAAATAGATTCGTGTGGTGGTAATTTGTACTGTATAGTACATATATGCAGTATGCACAGCAACACAACAACAAATAAAAAAAATTTAATTTCGATTAAAAGATTTATTAAACAATAATAATAAATGATGGCTCCCACCAGTGCAGCGGAAGCGATTTAAATAAATATAGGATGCTAACACGCCATAAAATGTATCTAACAATGTATCCAATTCAGGATATTTATCCGAAATATTATAAAGGAGATCACGAACTATTTTATAGCATATATCTTTGGTCGGCTGATCAATGAATCCAATCTAAGAACAAAATAAAAGAAAATTTAATTAGTAGGAATAGAAATGAAATAGGAAGTAATTTAATTTTCTACCTCAAATATCTTTAATGTTACAGTCCTTATGAATTCCCAGTCCGACTGTTCTCTCGATAAAATCAATTACAAATTGTTTGCAACAAATAATATGTCATCGGCTGAAATTTCGGTTGTAACATCATTGAGTTCATAGTTTAAATAGTGAAAATTGTCAGGAAACCCAACCGTCAAGCAATAGCATAAAATCCATAATGTGCGCTTATCTAAAGTTGAAAATGGTAAATCGATATCTTAATATTGCCATGTGCCAAGACGTCGCGAGTTGTACATATAGTGGTAAGTTCGTAATATAAACGAGTTATATTCAACAGTTACATACGAGTTCCACATCATTCGTCTTATTCGGTTGGTGTCTGAAAATAAACAAAATTAATATTTTATTTGAATGCCAAACCAAAATAAATTAGAGACACTTACGTGAATAATTCGCGGGTATCGTGGGTATCCGTGGGGATCTTTTACTTTCCACAATGAGTTTCCATTCAGCTTAATATTATTGCGCAAAGTTTTCAAATCAGCTAATAAATTCCTAATCATTACTCGAACTTTTTGAAAATTTGGTACATTTGTCACAAAATTAATGCAAATCTGACTTTCAACCTCCCCACTTTTAGTAACCGGTGCAACTACTTCATGAGCATCTGTTGGATCGTGAGATGCGACAGCACATTCCACGCTTTCTATTGAAACTACAAACGACGAAGTCGACTGAAACTTGACGCTGTTAAAGATTCGACAATCGTATCGAATTCTGGGGCCTAATTTTTTCTTTTTCTGTAAATAAATCGTTGTTATTATACTTCATTGAATAAACACAAAGAACATACTTATCCTAAAATTGGGTTAGTATTTTTTAAAGTTTAGAAGTTCTGGTTTAAAAAAACTAATATAACGTCAAAAACGAAACCGAATTAATAAAATTCGATATTAAAAATAATAAACAATAAAATTTGTGATTCTCAGTATAATGCGGAACAGCTCATTTTGATGTTAGAAGTGCAAATTGTTAAGATCAATAGATTTAAACTTAATTTTAATTTAATATTAACTGTTAAAACGGTAACAAATCAACTATATTATAAGTTACACAAATATTTAGTTTATAATTATTAATAAAATTACGTATAAAACGTATTTTTTATTTTAATAAAATTACCTTCAGTTTTGATTTATTATTTATGTAACATAAATTTTTTGATTGTTTTAGGTTATAGAGGAACTTGTCAAAATTTTCCCCTCACATGTTTTATAGTAGAGTACTTTTTACGTATTTGTCCAAATTAAAGAAACTAAAAACAAAACTATTCCCGCCATTTTAAAAATAATATTTATTTTTTTAAATAATTTATATAAAGTAAAATACATCATCGATTATTAAACATTACGACTTTTCACTTAATTTAAATAATTTTTAGGTTATGTTTGTATCGCAGTAAAAAAAATCCCCTACATGTTCTACTATAAAAAAAAATTGTGTCTCAGTCACTCTCATGTAGATATTTTATTCTTATCTCTTTTTAATTTTGTACAAAATCTTGTGATTTTGAATGGAATAGCGCTATAAAGGCGGAATTCCATTACTACAGGCGCAATTCCATTACTGCGGCTTTTTTTTATGCAGAAAACCAGAAAGAGATAAAATCAAAAATCCGTATGTGTGTGGGCGGTGAAACAGTAAAATTTTGTATACTCAAATTTGTTGTTGTTGCGTTTTGGTTGCCATAAATATAAATAAAAAATACAAAATGAAGTATTTTTTATGGCAACCAAAATGAAAAATACACCCCACTCTCAGCAAATTTTAGTTTAGTAATATTTTTATGGTGAGCACTTGGCTCAGACATTTTATATGTTTGGTGGAGTGTGATATAAATCGCGTTTTCATGATAAATTTATATTAATGTTCACATTAAAATCTTTTATAATTTTTAATTTTTATTATTTACTCTGTATTACATAATTTTAATGCATGCGATATTATTTAGGTTATGTTATAAATGCGGTGCAAATATTCCCCTAACTTTTTTTTATAGTAAAGCGTTTTTATAGTTTTTAATTATTGAAAGGAAATAATTAAAAAACATAATAAAATGATGCCTACAAATAATATTAAGAATTTTTGGTAATTTGGAGATAGATGTAAAATTAATTGAACAATAATTTTCACCTTTTAACTAATTTATTGGTTATAATTTAGTAGTTGTCAAATATTCCCCTTAAAATTTCGCTATAAAATAAAAATTATCTGTCTTTGTCGGATTTTTGATTTTATCTCTTTCTGTTTTTCTGCAAAAAAAAGCCGCAGTAATGGTATTCCGCCTTAATTCTTCATTTCGATACATTTTCGGCAGAATAACGGTATTTTAGGAGTAATATTTATACTTCTAAAATACCGTTATTCTAAGCAAAAACACAACGAATCGAAAACTGATAGTTACACCATGTCGGCTCGGTTTTATGAGTAATAGCGCTATTCCATTCAAAATCACAAGATTTTGTACAAAATTAAAAAGAGACAAGAATGAAATATCTACATGAGAGTGACTGAGACATAATTTTTTTTTATAGTAGAACATGTAGAGGAATTTTTTTACTAAGATACAAACATAACCTAAAAATTATTTAAATAAAGTGAAAAGTCGTAATTTTTAATAATTGATGATGTATTTTACATTCTATAAATTATTTAAAAACATAAATATTATTTTTAAAATGGCGAAAATAGTTTTGTTTTATTTAGTTTCTTTAATTTGGACAAATACGTAAAAAGTACTCTACTATAAAACATGTGAGGGGAAAATTTTGACAAGTTCCTCTATAACCTAAAACAATCAAAAAATTTATGTTACATAAATAATAAATCAAATGGCTACAATGGAGAAACCTAAACTGAAGGTAATTTTATTAAAATAAAACGTATTTTTTTCATAATTATAAACTAAATATTTGTGTAACTTATAATATAGTTGATTTGTTTCCGTTTTAGCAGTAAATATTAAATTAAAATTAATTTTAAATCTATTGATCTTAACAATTTGCGCTTGAATCATAATCAGCTATTCCGCATTGTACTGGGAATCACAAAACTTATTGATTATTATTTTTAATATTGAATTTTATTAATTCGGTATCGGTTACGTTTTTGAACTTTTATTAGTTTTTTTAAGCCAGAACTTCTAAACCTTAAAAAAATACTAACCCAATTTTACGTTAAGAATGTTATTTGTGTGTATTCAATGAAGTATAATCAACAACGATTTATTTACAGAAAAAGAAAAAATTAAGCCCCAGCAAGAAATCGATTCGATTGTCGAATCTTTAAGCAGCGTCAATTATCACTCAAGTTCGTCGTTTGCAGTTTCAATAGAAAGCGTAGAATGTGCTGTCGCATCCCATGTTCCATCCAAATGGATACTGATGAAGTAGTTGAACCGGTTAAGTGGGGGAATGAAAGTCGCTTTGCATTAATTCTGTGACAAATGTACATGTTCCAGATGTAACTTTCGCTCCCAGTAATATGCCAAAAGTAATGCCCCTATTATGGTTTTCGCCTACGCGTCACTAGGCGATGGTGAGTCGCCTTTTATATATTTTTGTATTATGATTCTCGCCGTGAGAGCGATATGAGAGAGTGATGTGTAAAAAACGATCGCCTAAAATTTTTATGTGATGAACTGATGAATGTAATGTAGTACGAATAAAGTTTTCGAAGGTTATAGGACAAATAAAAAATAATGGCTACCAGCGATAATGTAAGTTTTTTTCAATAATTTTTACGCTTATAAATAATTTGTTTACCAATTTTATATATATATTATATATATAAATATAAATATATATATATATATATATATATATATATATATATATATATATATATATATAATATGTATATATATATATATATTTATATATATAATATATATATAAAATTGGTAAACAAACTATTTATAAGCGTAAAAATTATTGAAAAAAACTTACATTATCGCTGGTAGCCATTATTTTTTATTTGTCCTGTAACCTTCGAAAACTTTATTCGTACTACGTCTACATTACATTCATCACCTAAAAATTTTAGGCGATCGATTTTTACACATCACTCTCTCACATCGCTCTCACGGCGAGAATCATAATACCAAGAACAAATAAAGGCGATGCCACATACACATTTCTACGGACGACATCTAAAAACAGATTTCGCATTTACGAATTAATTAGAGCATATTTTTGACTCAAATCAATGAGATAATATGTAAAATATCTCAAGTTAGTAGCTAAAATAATAAATTTGGAATTATTTAATAATTTTAATTGAAAAATTATCAATTTTCTATTTAGCCGTTCCTGGAAACGATTTTTTCTCTGATTGGTATAATTTTACACGTGAACGAACGCACAAAAATCTAAAACGATTTCCGAACTCATCAAAAAATTTTAAACGATTTTTTTCTCTGTGGTGTTTTTAACCTCACTTCGTTGATTTTTGATACTTCAAAACAAAACATAAAGAATTGTTGTTGTAAAAATCGTCTGTATTTTTTTTGGTATGTGGCGAGGCAAAATAAATTTACGCACGAATCGTCTGTTATTAGATGTGTATGTGGCAACGCTTTAAGGCGGAATTCCATTACTGCGGCTTTTTTTTATGCAGAAAACCAGAAAGAGATAAAATCAAAAATCCGTATGTGTGTGAGCGGTGAAACAGTAAAATTTTGTATACTTAAATTTGTTGTTGTTGTTGCATTTTGGTTGCCATAAATATAAATAAAAAATACAAAATGAAGTATTTTTTATGGCAACCAAAATGAAAAATACTCCCCACTCTCAGCAAATTTTAGTTTAGTAATATTTTTATGGTGAGCACTTGGCTCAGACGTTTTATATGTTTGGTGGAGTGTGATATAAATCGCGTTTTCATGATAAATTTATATTAATGTTCACATTAAAATATTTTATAATTTTTAATTTTTATTATTTACTCTGTATTACATAATTTTAATGCATGCGATATTATTTAGGTTATGTTATAAATGCGGTGCAAATATTCCCCTAATTTTTTTTTATAGTAAAGCGTTTTTATAGTTTTTAATTATTGAAAGGAAATAATTAAAAAACATAATAAAATGATGCCTACAAATAATATTTAGAATTTTTAGTAATTTGGAGATAGATGTAAAATTAATTGAACAATAATTTTCACCTTTTAACTAATTTATTGGTTATAATTTAGTAGTTGTCAAATATTCCCCTTAAAATTTCGCTATAAAATAAAAATTATCTGTCTTTGTCGGATTTTTGATTTTATCTCTTTCTGTTTTTCTGCAAAAAAAAAAAAGCCGCAGTAATGGAATTCCGCCTTTAACAACCAAAAATAATGCGGCGACACATACTCTCTCTCGCCAAAATAAAGGTGAGAACCATAATACTAAAATATTGCTCACACGAATCTAATACCAAATTCGTTTGGTTTTACAACAACAATTTGACCGGATTTTATGTAAACGAATATGAAAGAAATTTGATCGACTTTTGTAGTAATATTTGTGAAAAGAAAGACAAAAAATTGTTTATTATAAATGGCGGGTTTATCATTTCAGCTTGTTAGCATCGGTATAATAAAAAATTATATAGCAAAGAATTAAAATGTTCAATATAGTGTCTTCCATTTCTCAATTTAATTAATTTATTTATCAATAATTTTCAATTACAGTCGACATCAAGCGTACATATAAAAATTGACAGCTCGGTGTAAAATTTTATTTTCATTTAATAAATAGTTAATTAAAGTGGTTTTGGGTTTTCATTAAGTTAAAATAGTTTTATAGTGGTGTACGAACAATTTTATAATATTAAAAAGGTGGTGGACGCATATATATATAGTGTTTTAAGTGAATTATTATTTGGTGGCAACAACAACAAGTGTTTGTATATATTTAAGCGGCGTGTTTTTAGACAGTAAATAAAGTCAGGTGTGGGCAAAAGGAGGGCTTCGGCCCTTGAAAGGGGCGATGTTTGAAAGCCCAAATAGATTCGCACCGTTGAGGATGTTGGGAAATAATACCCAACCCTCCAAAAGGAAAAAGATCGAAGAAATGCGAACAAAGAGATTAGGATTCGGTGGCGGTGCAGATATAATGGATTGCAATGGAGTAAACGAAAAATATCTAATAATCAAGCACGAGCAGGAGGGACAAAACCTGTCAAATTTTTCACCTTTTGGAATACAAAAAGCGCTGGATATGATAACCAAAGGTATCATTAAAACGCAACGTTCGAGAGCTGGAGAACTCTTGGTTCTGACAAAAAATCAGGCAGCGACGGATGCATTATTGAAGGCAACATCTCTGGGACAATTGGTCAAAATAAAAGTGACGGAACACCCCATATTAAACAGTTCCAAAGGTATCATTTTCTGCCACGACCTAAAAAGTTTAACTGAGGAGGAAATCAAAGAAGGGCTTAAGGACCAAGGCGTCATAGAGGTATACAAAATAAAGAAATGGGTGGAAAATAAATTAACGGACACAGCAGCAATTATCCTGACTTTTAATTCACCAGTATTACCGGAATATGTGAGGGCAGGCTTTATACAACTAAGCATTCGATTGTACATTCCAAATCCGTTGAAGTGCACCGAATGCCACAAATTTGGTCACACCAAAAAGAGATGCACAAGTGATCCTAAGTGCTATAAATGTAGTGAAGTAACACCACACAACCAGCCGTGCACTACACTAAAATGCATAAATTGTGGAGAGGCACACACCAGCAACAGTAAGGAATGTCGAGTATATAAACGAGAAGTAGAAATAGTGAAAATTAAAACTGTAGATAGATTAACATTTCCCGAGGCGAAAGCCAAATATTTTCGATTATATGCAAACACCACACCAGCTAACCAGACAACATATGCAGATACACTAAAAACATCCTTTAACCCACCAAACACACCACAAAAGCCGCAAAACAAAGAAAACCAACTAGAACAGACAAAACCACAATCATATCCAAAAACTATTTCAACTTCAAGGCAACAACAGACACAATTAAACCAACCACAACAACAACAGCAACAAAAAGATCAAGTACAACAACAACAAAACCAACAACAGCCGCAACAACTAAAACAACTACTAGAAACGAACAAACTACAACAACAAATACAGCAAGTACAACGACAACAAGAAAGATTACAACAACAACCGCAATCAAATCAACAAACAACCTGTAATACAGCAATGGACATAGAGACAATAAAAAAAAATGAAGCATGGCTAGCAATGAGACATTCTAATTTAACTCCAAAAGAATTAACACTATTTGGAAATAACCATGTAAGTATGATTGATGATGAATGAGGGAAGGAGGAGAGAGAACGCATTTGCATTTATAAATGCCCTATCCTTTCTTCATTTCTTTGAATGGTAGAGCGAATGCTGAGATCCAATGAATGCATGAAAATTGGTCAGATAAATATTCGCAGTATATATGCCAATGGCGATATGTTGCGGAATTATCTGACCAATAATGATATGAATGTGATGATTTTGTGTGAAACTTGGGAGCGGGAGGGTAAGACGTTTCGGGTGAAAGGATACAATTATCTGTCCAGACCGAGGGCTGATGGCTTCGGCGGCGTGGCGATATTGTAATGCCACACACTTGTCATGGAAATTTCGACATCATACGCGGTACAATATACTTAACATTTCGAAACATTGCACGCGCGAAAATATTTAATGATGCGAAGAAATTCCATGAAATTGTATTTTGTAAAATAAACACATTTTATATTTCGAAATTTATTTCTTTTACGATAATTCAATAACGATAAAATATGTTTATTAGGCATTACAAAATATTGTAATAATTAATATTAAGTTAATATAAAAAGATATAGATTTGGTTGCTCGAGGAAGAAGCAACTATGTTAATAATAAATAAATAAAATGTATAATATATATAATATAATAATAAATAATAATTAAAAATAAAGAAGTGATAATATACACCCCATCCCTTTACAATATTGGCACGTGCCAATATCAGCCTGGTCCTTTGTGACATACCGCGCTTCGAGCACATTGAAGTCATCGCGGCCAAAACTCGGAATCTGGACAGAAACTTGTTATTTGTTAGTATCTATGCAACTCCAGTGTTGTCTACGTCTGACAGAGAGAGAAGCCAACGAGATTTTCAAATTTTGTTTGAATGGGTGGAAGGCAAAAGTGACGTGATTCTAGCGGGTGATATGAATGCGCATTCGAGAATATGGGGGAGTGAAAGAACTGATGCTAGAGGTAACTGGTTGACCCGCCTCATTCTGGATTCCGATCTCGTAGTCCTGAATGATGGTGGGTCGACTAGAATGCCGAGAGTGGGGTCGACAGCCAGCGCGATAGATTTAACTTTAATATCTAGCGGGCTGGCGGGCCAAGTCACTTGGAATGTCACAGATGAGAATTTGGGTAGTGATCATTATTTGATCAGGGCATGCTTAGGTGGTATAAATGTTGACATAGACCGTAAGGTCATTATGAATGGTAAGAAATGGGTCGAACGTATGAATGAGATTCTCACAATGAAAGAAGTAAATGAGGTTAACCAACTTGAGGATGAAATAGAGAGAGCGAATGAAATGTGCACTATAAATATCAGAGGGAATGAATACAAGGTGAATGGTTGGTGGAACAATGAAATCCAGTATTGGTATGAAAGGAAACGGATAGCATTGAGAGAGTTCAGTAGGTGTATATGTCATGAATGCAGAATAAATTATGGAAGAATGAATGCAAAATTGAAAAAGGCTATCCGTAGAGCGAAAAGGAAAAGTTGGCGGGACTATGTATCAAAAATGACACATAGAACTACAACTAAGGATGTATGGGATAAATTTAATAGAGTGAGAGGATATAGAGCGCAAGGCAGAAATGCAGTGTTAGATGACAGAGAGAATGGAGGTGTCTTTTTACAAATGATTACGGACGTACGTAACAATTTGAGTGATAGGTATGAAGTTTTGCTACCTGATAATGAAAATGAATTTATGAACGATATGTGTAAGGAGTTTGAATGGGAAGAGTTCCGAGGGGTTTTAGAAACATCCAAATCTACTACCCCCGGAACCAACAGAGTGAGTTATAAAATGATTAGTAGATTAGAGTTCGAAGCCAAGGCGGCCTTGCTTCGAATTCTCAATCAAGTATGGATGAGTATTCAGATACCGGAAAAATGGAAGGAAAGCAGAGTGGTACCTATTCCTAAAAGGGATCGGGATAGGAATCTGGCAACAAATTACAGGGGAATATGTATGTTGAATGTATTTGTTAAAATTGTGAATGGTATGATGAAAGGTCGTATAGATAAATTTGTGAATGAGGGAAATTTGTTGCCGGAAACCACCTTTGGGATTCGTCAGAACCACTCTGCTAATGAGTGTGTAGAAAAGTTTGTGTGGGAAGTACAAAAGGAAAATAAGTATGTTGTGGCGGTATTTTTGGATATAGAAAGGGCATATGATTACGTGGTTCCAGGGAAACTTTATCAGATCCTTATGGACTTGGGGTTTCCTTGGAAAATTTGCAAATGGGTGTATGAGTTCATGAATGAGAGAAAGTTAGTTTTATGTGGTAGAGGGTATAGGTTGGAAGGAGCGGTGACTATCGGCCTCCCCCAAGGCAGTAAAATCTCACCGACTCTCTTCAACCTGTATACGAGCTCGATACATAGGTGTAACTCCTCGGGCAAAGTCATTTTGCAATTTGCCGATGACTTTGTCCTGATGGGTAAGGGGAGTACCATCGGGGAGGCCTTGAGTCGGGCTCAAGAATGTGTGAATCAGGTAACCGAATGTTTGAGTGAACTGAATTTGAGAGTAAATTCGAGTAAATGTTGTAGTATGGCTTTTAGAACGAATCGGATGGTTGATGTGCGAATATATAATGAGAGAATTGAGTGTGTGAAATTGACTAGGTATTTGGGAATCTGGATTGACAGAAGAATAAGTTTCAAAGTGCATATGGAAAAATTGGCCGATAATTGTAAGAGTAGATTGAACGTGATTAAAAGGGTGAGCAAACCGAAATGGGGAGCTCATCCGGGTGTGACTGATATGTTACGAAAGGCGTTAGTGTCAACTAAAATTGCGTATGGAATGAGTATATATGGTGATGGGTCCAAGGTTGGGTTTAAAAAGTTGATGCTTGTGGAGAATGCGTGTGCTAGAGTGGTATTGGGAGCGATCAATTCGACACCAATACACACTCTGTGGTCTGAATTGGGTGATTCGCCTCTTAATTTTAAGAGGGAATGGATCACCGTGCGAGAGACTGTGCGAATGTTAACTAAGGACAATAAATTAGTGAATGAACTGAAAGAGAGATTGCAAAGAGGGACGGTTTACAAAAAGACAACAAGATCGCTGGTAATCTTGGAAAATATTAACATATTCTCCAAGATTCTTCCGGCAAATCCGAAAGTCCCTCCGAGCAATCTAATAGTGCGGTTGAAGTTTGGTGACACTACAAAAGCAATGATGAATGAGTTATCGGTTAAGAGCGAATTTTGCAAAATGCGAATGAATTATGTTGCACATGTGGAAGTGTATACAGATGCTAGTGTAAATGTTGATCGCGTAGGTGTGGGAATTTATATTCCTTCAATGAGGAAAGAGAAAATGATAAGAGTGCATGACAGTATCTGTATAATGAATGCAGAATTGATAGCGATTATGGAAGGGATCAAGTTGGCAATGACACAAGGGAGAAGGAGAATAGTGTTATTCTCTGACTCCCGGAGTGGGTTGGAATTAATTAGTAAGGGTGGGGGAACTCATGGCAATGTGTATGTAGAAATGCTATATAAGTATCTTCAATCTTATGGGAGGGAGGTCATCCTTCAATGGATACCTTCACACCTACAGATTGAAGGTAATGAAAGAGCCGATATGCTTGCGAAACGGGGTTGTTTGATTGAGGATGTAAACGAATATGAATTCATGGATGCCAGAGACGTACTTCGCATGTTTCAGATGAATCTGTGGAGAAAATGGGAGAGAGAGTTTGTTGAAAAATGTCAGGTGAAAGGTAAGAAGTACTTTGAGTTGGTTAGGTCTCCTTTGAGGCAACCGTTCTTTAAGGTGCTCAAAGGAGATACTAGAATGTTACGAACTATGGAACGAGTGAGATTGAATCATGGAAATTGGAAAGAATGTTTGAAGAAACGTAATTTGGTTGTGTGTGAATTATGTGAAAGCTGTTTGGTTGTGGAGGACATCGAACATTTGATTCTGAAATGTTCTGCATTTAACCAGAGCAGACAAATGTTCGATGTTCTATTGAGTGCAAGTAGTTTGACTGAATTATTACGAATGGGAATGAACGTATATAAGAATATGTATGAATTTATTAGAACAAATCAGATAGAAGTGTGAAAGGGGATCGATGTGTGCTAGGTGAATGACAAGAAATTAAAATTAAATTATTAGTAGTATGGTAAAAAATGTTAACAATTAAAAATTGTAAATTTTGAAACGGGCCATATGGCACCAAATTTTTGGAGCTAGTGCCAAATAAATAAAAAATAAAAAAAAAAATAAAAAAAAAATTTTCAATTAAAAGCATAAGAAATTATATAATTTCGCACATAAACACAACATTTTAGTACACAAGATATTTCGAAAATACGTCGCACAAACAAAATTACAAATTATCCTTAAAATTTTAATAAATCTATTAAAAGCAAAAACACACAAGATATTTTGAAAATACGTCGCACAAAATTACAAATTATCCATACAATTTTAATAAATTTATTAAAATTAATTTAAAATTTATTAATTTAAAACTGAATTGTACAAATGGCGCGAGGTCTTTGTTTTGATGTTATGTTTTGACGTTTACTTTTGTATATATGTATGCGTAAAAATCTAACAAAAAATCAAGATTTTTTAAAATTGATCTAGCCGATTTGTTAGATCAAGATTTTTGTGTGAAAAAAATTTGTAATGTCAAAAATGTTGATCTGACAGCTGAATCCGATCAAATCTTTTTGATCTGACAGTTCGAACGAATTTAGTATAGTATCACGGCGAAACAGTGGTGAAGCGATGGTGAGGCGAGAACCATAATAGGGGCATAAATGAAATACATTTTAAGCCTAAAGGCACAATTCCATTACTGCGGCTTTTTTTTATGCAGAAAACCAGAAAGAGATAAAATCAAAAATCCGTATGTGTGTGAGCGGTGAAACAGTAAAATTTTGTGTACTTAAATTTGTTGTTGTTGTTGCGTTTTGGTTGCCATAAATATAAATAAAAAATACAAAATGAAGTATTTTTTATGGCAACCAAAATGAAAAATACTCCCCACTCTCAGCAAATTTTAGTTTAGTAATATTTTTATGGTAGCACTTGGCTCAGACGTTTTATATGTTTGGTGGAGTGTGATATAAATCGCGTTTTCATGATAAATTTATATGAATGTTCACATTAAAATATTTTATAATTTTTAATTTTTATTATTTACTCTGTATTACATAATTTTAATGCATGCGATATTGTTTAGGTTATGTTATAAATGCGGTGCAAGTATTCCCCTAACTTTTTTTTTATAGTAAAGCGTTTTTATAGTTTTTAATTATTGAAAGGAAATAATTAAAAAACATAATAAAATGATGCCTACAAATAATATTTAGAATTTTTAGTAATTTGGAGATAGATGTAAAATTAATTGAACAATAATTTTCACCTTTTAACTAATTTATTGGTTACAATTTAGTAGTTGTCAAATATCCCCCTTAAAATTTCGCTATAAAATAAAAATTATCTGTCTTTGTCGGATTTTTGATTTTATCTCTTTCTGTTTTTCTGCAAAAAAAAAGCCGCAGTAATGGAATTCCGCCTTAATGCTCCCATATTCGAAGATACAACATCGTCGCATGCTGTTTTGATACTCAAGGTTTTGTTATTTAATCAACCGATTTAAAATCAAAGGAAGCAATTGAATACCATGCAACCGCACAGACGTACAATAAATTAGCCGATCATGTTAAATTAAACATAAATCCTTTCAACGAACTAGAATTAAAACAAATTTATAACAATCCTGAAATTCTGGCCACAGCCTTCGAAAAACAATTTATTGATACAGAACTAAACATGCCATATACAACGTCAAATCATGTTTATTTGAATTTCTTAAGAAATATTCAAAAAGTTGAGTGATTAGAAATTTATTAGCTGAATTGGGAACTTTGCACAATAATATTTAATGAAAACACATTGTAAAAAGTAAAAGATCATATCGCCACTGGATCGATCTCCTGCAGTTGTGGTTCAAGGTTTAATGCAAGTCATAAATACTGGGTAAGTTCCCAAAGTTATAATCTTGATTAAATGTTTATTTCAATGTATTTTTTTGTTCTTTCTATATTCGATTTAAATACAACGTTTATTTATTTTAATTATTCTAGATTATTATATTTGGATGAAGAAGCATTCGAGACTCTTCGAATTTTAAAGGCTTAATTGAGAAAACATGCTACAATTTTGTTCGATATATTTATGATTCTGAAGTATATGCACCTTCATAATTGAGCACAAACTAGCGGAGCTCCTAACACAATGTCAATAATTTCGAAATATTCTTCAACGCAAATAGCGATTAACACGTCGAATGGTGAAACAATTTCACGGGCCGCCGTTGAATTGCGTAAATAAATAAAATAAATGAATAAAACAGTTTAGAAACATTTAAAGAATTGGCTTAGGAAATTAATTAGTTTACATAAAAAGAGTGGCAACATATACTTACTTTAGATCTCCGAGCGAAACACCTACCTGGATGGCATCTATGATTCAAATTCCAGATTTAATTACAGACCTTAGAACACCTTTTCCGAGCAATCATGTAGAATAGGGCATAACAATATTAAAAGTAATTCTCTTACCAATTAAACAGCGTAATGAATTTTTGAAACAGCTAAAGCTGGAAAATATTATTGACTCTGTTAAAGATCATGTTTGGACCATTATTGATTCTGAATATGTACTATATCGAAGAAAAATTTTCATCAAAAATTACTTATCAAAGATATTTGCATTCTCAACGAGTTTAGTTAAAATTTTGGGCGATGGTCTGTTGACCTACAACACAGATAGATACCATCAATTTGTAAAACGTTTGGGGCGATTAGTTCGTCATGTTGTTTTGTACGCAATCGGTACCCTCGAATTATTCACGTAAGTGTCACGAATTTATTCTGATTTAGCATACAAATAAAATATTATAAGCTTTAGATATAAAGTGCTCGTTTAATAAGTGAAGTGTTTAATTACACTCGTGATCATCAACCGTGCATTATATTACTGGATGAAATGAAATTGATGCAATTGGAAATCGTTGTTTTTCCGAAGCTACATCAGCCGATCGCAAAATTCAACGTACTCTAATGGAATTGCTTAATCAAATGGATGGTTTCGATTCGTTGGATTAGGTTAAAATGATCATGGCTACAAACCGTCCGGATACGCTAGATCCGGCATTATTACGTCCCGGACGGTTAGATCGTAAAATAAATGTAAGTACATACCTCCAATATGTCAGTGATTCAGTGAAACGATATTTTATGTTACTTATATTTTTATAGTTATTGTGAAGACAATAAATTGGCCACGATATGTTGTTGGATATCGACGTCAGTTAGACAAGGCAAAATTGAAGGCTGGAACTAGGGTAGCTCTAGATATGAAGTGCTCGGTTAATAAGTAAAATGTTTAACTACGCTCGTGATCATCAGCCGTGCATTATATTAATGGATGAAATGGAATTAATGCAATTGGAGGTTGTCGTTTTTCGGAAGGTACATCAGCCGATCGTAAAATTCAACCGTACTCTAATGGAATTGCTTAATCAAATGGTTTCGATTTTCGATTCGTTGGATTAGGTTAAAATGATTATGGCTACAAACCGTCCGGATACGCTAGATCCGGCATTATTACGTCCCGAACGTTTAGATCGTAACATCGAAATTCTGCTTCCTAATGAACAGTCACGTTCGGAAATTTTAAAAATGCATGAAATTTATTATGAAACCATTGTTAAATGGTCGGATAGTTATTTAACAAATGTTTCGAATGGCGGTTTATGAATACAAGTAAGTCTTTCAATAAAAAAATGGTAAAGTTTTTAACTAACAACAATTTCGTTTTACTTTAGATTACTATATGTTGGCGTTCAAGCCATCTTTCATGAAAACATTGTGGTTTTATCTCACTCGTTTTGGCCAAAATTAATTTTCGTCTCCAATCTCGATGCTGTTAATTTCGTTGAGTACAACGCTGAAATAGATTTGTTTGGATTTTGCCTAACTAGCATTTCCAGAGACTCATTCATTTAAGTGGGGTGGTAGCAGTTCACAAGGCAGATGTGGTGGTATGCAACGAGGCCCACGACGATTTCAACCTATTCAAGATTTTACCCGCGAAGATATTGAGGTTGGGCCACCATTATCGATCAAACAAATTTGATCGATTACGATATTTGGATGAATATTGGATACGAACATTTTCTCGTAAGCATTCGGATTTCGATAGACATCAACTGACATCACTGGATCCCGTATGGGATGTATCAGAATTAGGTTTATATTTTAATGTTGTCTGCCGTGTGTCTGTGGTGATTTAGGAATAACGCGAGTTGAAGAGCTGCGACAAAACGCTTCTAATATAATGGTTAACTCATCCAATCGCATTGAATATATCCAATTAATGGTCGACTTTATATTTGACTTTAAACAAATTCAAATAAATTTTAATAAATAAATTTTAATTTTAATGATAAATTTTAATAAAATATTTCTCATTTGAAAATCCTGTGTTTTTAATATTTTGTGTACGCAATATGATACCTAGGTAGGGTGTTTTTTTTATAGTCGAAGGAACTATTTTGGCCTAGTTACCTAGTTCAGCAGTCGGCATTATTTTTAAATTTTGAATTAAAAATTTTTTAAAAGAAATATAACCTAAAAAAAATTAAATGCAAAGTGAAATTTCATGAAGGCGAAAAAATATTATTTAAAATGTAGTGTGAATTCCTCCAATATTTTTTTCAATTTTTTCCAAAAAAAAATAAAATTTTATTGTGTCGACACACCAAGCACAAAAAATTTATGTTTCTACCATAAAAAAATCAAAAAAATAAAAGTTTGCTGAGAGTGGGGATTTTTTTTCATTTTGGTTGCCATAAAAAATACTTTGTTTGATATTTTTTATTTATAATTATGGCAACCAACTCAACAACAACAAAACATTTTAGAAAAAAAAAATACTGATGTACGGTTCACACACAGAGAGAATCTATATTTTTATCTCGTTCTAGTTTTCTGCAAAATAAAACGCTGTGTAGTGGAATAGACCCATTGGGCCTATTTAGACGTGTATGCACTACATGATGTATTCTCCTCGCCTCTTACCTCTTCGCCTATAAACTTATTTTGGAGTGCCTGATATTTGTGTTGCGGAGAGGTAAGAGGTGAGGAAAATACATCATGTAGTGCATACACGTCTAAATAAAGATAGATAAAAATGTAAATTTCTCATTTAAATTAATTAAAAATAAATTAATAATTTTCCTATAAAAAAATTATGGCATTACTATACATGTTTATTTCTTTCTCGCATATTGACTATTTTTATATAGCGGATGCTTCTTATTTACCTGCAAAAATTTGCAGAAGAAAATAATTTTCTACATGTAAATGGGGCATTATCCTACAAAAATTTGCAGAAAACAATTTTCTACATGCAAATGGGCCTATTTAGACGTGTATGCACTACATGATGTATTTTCCTCGCCTCTTACCTCTTCGCCTGTAAACTTATTTTGGAGTGCCTGATGTTTGTGTTGCGGAGAGGTAAGAGGCGAGGAAAATACATCATGTAGTGCATACACGTCTAAATAGGCCCAATGCCCCATTATTGGTATCAGTAATATTGATGTTTTTTAACAAAGTTTAGCAACTGATTTATTTTATCTTAAAGAAGTGAAACGGAGCAATATAGCTATGTATTTATTTAAAATCAACTGCCTATTTTCAAAGTACAAATTTACATGGGCGGTAGCGTTACTGTTTCGTTTCAATCCACTGCATAATATAGTTATACTAAAATAAATATAAAGATATAAGTTTAATATAACAAAGCAATTGAATATAAATCTCGATTTACCGTGCAATACCACATGTTGCTAGGCCTGAAGATCACTCTATACAAAAATCCCATTTTCGATACCGGTGCAATACCATGCATATGTAAATGACCGATCGAACAGAATGGTGGCCAATGAAACCCATGACTCGTATCATTTAAATCAATGTTATTAATTTCGAATACTTTATCGATATCAGTTTTCATTTCTATTAGCAATTCCTTATCTTCAATAGTTAAACTTTTAACATTTGGAATGTGACACTTTGACAGGGCCAAATAGTGATGCTGTGAAGCAGGACGGATATCTCTTATGACAGTCACATTCGGAGATTCATAAACTATCTCACTTTCAGGTAATTCCCGTTTTACAATTTTACAAAATATACAATTTGTTTGTGTATCAGTCATGTTTTGAATGTTAAATCAAGAAATGGTATTGCTATGCTTATTAAATTTCCATTCTCAAGCTATGCACTCAAGCGGTGTACTCTCAACAAAGTGCAATAATGACATTTCGAAGTTTTGTTAATAGGGTTGAACATTTTGTATGGATGTATTGACGAGTGTTTTAACCCAGTATGAAATTTTCCACATTGTGGAAAAAACAGCTCCAATTCCACACTAAATTCCGTACTACAAAATATCAAAGACACAAAAATATCGATTATAGAGAAAGATAAATTTCTTTCTCTTTCATTCGCGATATTTTAAATGATTTTTGTTAATTTTGTTATTATTGTTTTGTACTCTTCCATCAGTATAATAGAGCACTTGACAGGATAACACGTACATTTTTGTGTTTTCCGCGATTTTATTGTTTATTGTGTTAACTTGTGTTTTTTGTGTATTTAAATTAGTTAATAATCTTTAAATAACTAATAATATTTGTTTCATACTATGTAAATATATGTATAATAATTATATTTCGTGTTTGTGATCAATAAATTTGGATGTAAAAATGGTAATAATTTTAAAATGGCGTCGTCATGAGATGATGGAAATTTCCAATCGTTTTTTATTTTTCAAGGTTGTATATAATGGAATGTTAAATTGGATGGCGCTTACAGATGAATATGGATATGTTTTATAAAATGTAATATTAAGTGTATATTTATGTCAATAAAAAATTAATATTTCTTTTATAATAAATGCAAAATTTTTATAAATCAAAAACTATTATTCGAATTGAAAAATATATACAAGCACGTTCCTCTTTTTTCGTGCATAAAAGTGCCTGAAATCAGTACGGAAAAAACGCCAAATTCCGTCCAAATTCCACCTATTTTCCCATTTGTTTTTTCTCTTTTTAGTCGGGATTCACACCCACACTGGAATTTTTGTGACACTTTTCTTTGGCGAGTAGTATGGTTTTCCTTGTATTATACATGTTTCTTTCCATAGAAAGAGTGTGGTTTTTGAGTGAGAATGTAAACGGAACTCCGTCTGCAGTGCATATTGGGAAAATTAGGTATTGATAATCTTTTTAAATAAGATGTTGAAGACATAATTTAATTTTGTGGTTGATAATTCGTTAATAAGTACGTTTTCACACATTTATTTTCCTTTGCGTTCGGAAAATTTAAACTGCCACATTGAAATTATGTAGTTTGATACAAATTCAGGGGGACGGGTCAATAATTTAAATTGTTATAACAAAGCAACAGTGCCTATGCATGTGTATACGGCCGTCTTTCAAAATATTGGTTTTATATGTATGCAGGCCCAAATATTGTAAACAAGAAAAATCACTTTTATACGATTGCTATGGAAATTTTCTTTTCATTTTTTTTTGAATTTATTTATCTATACCTCGTAATTGCGGCAGAAAATTAAATTTTCATTATCCTGAGGATGAACTTTGTTTATTTATCATTCATTTCGGTAAACTGTTTTTTATTTTTAAGGTAGTTTTCACTTAAAATTTTACCATTTTCCGGTATGATGTCTTTAGTTTGTTAAGTATGCAAGAAGAGTAATTAACATATAGAAAAAAATTGAACGAAGTAGTTTCATAGAATTAAATACTATAGAATGAATGTAAAGATTTTCCCATATAAAATTTGCTATTTCATGTGAAGCAAACACGAAGCAGGATGGTTATATAAATAATGCATATGGTGGTCTCATATCTCAAAATAAAAACCAGTCAAACAAGTTTTGGTTTTTGTTTTAAATTACGCGTTTAATTTTGTGCTCTTAAAAAATCTTGAAAATATTAATTAAAATAATCAAAAAAATAATTAAAATATTATAAAATAGTTAGTGGATAGTGTGTAAATAATAAAAATAAATAAATAAATATAACTAAATTTTTATAAGGAATTTCGTGTCATCGGTAAGTGTTTATATAAAATAAAAAGTAAATTATGTTAAGAAAAAAGTGATTTGTGGTAAAATTATCCTTAATTTAAGTTATAAATAAGAAAAAATAAGAAAACAATTTTGTTCGTTGGCGTTGGTTTTTATAATTTTGTAAACAAATGTTTTTACCAGTGCCGCATTTTTCGTATTACTATGGTTCGAAAAGATGGTGTTGATTGTTTCATGTGCTATGTGATTTTCTTTTCATAATTTATTTTTATTTTGTAATATGTATTATAAATACAATTTTTTACAGAAATTATAATGTAAACATTTGTTTTTAGTTTACCAAAATATGGAGAGTTGAAAAAGCAATGGTTAAGCCTCATCAGATGATATTTCAATTTGCCAATACATTTCTAAAGTAGACGAATCTAATATGTATGACGAAAATTTTTTTGGATACCCAATTATTCTAAGTGAATTTTCAATTAATGGGGGGATTATAATCCGATATTTATTTAGAAAATTGAATTGTGAGGACTGTCGCAAATTAATACAACAATGTAATTCTTATAAATCGCTAATCAATTTACAAAATAGGGGTGGTCTTTTAACTCCTTCGCCGTCAGTATAAAAATTTGTAAATATTCCGAAGCAGTATTAAAACGGGAATTGGCTATTGCGGACTACAATAACATAACGCAACTACAATCTAGTTTAAAATTGTTTAAATAAATTTGTTATAACGTTCTTCACAACCTAATAAGTGTTAAATATTTTCAATGATGAAGATCAATATAGTCATTCTCAAGAGCACGTTAATTTGTTAGCTCACTCTATCATAGAGAAATATTAAGACATCCGGTTGAATTATTTTTGTAACCAAAGGTTATATAAATTAACAAAAAGTAACAAGTTTGTTTCTTTATTACATTTTAAAGGAATGTGAAATAAATAAGCGTAGTGGTTTTATAATTACTAATTTTTATGTACATTATATTATATTTAAATAAAAATAATTAATGTACTTTTATTAAAGAAATAAAAATTTATTTAAATTTAAATAATTTTTTAATTTTAACTTCCTAACCCTCTTAATTTATATGCTTTCTCTTTTACCCTCCGAATTTGACTTATACCAAATTCGTTCGAACTGTCAGATCAAAAAGATTTGATCGGATTCAGCTGTCAGATCAACATTTTTGACATTACAAATATTTTCACACAAAAATCTTGATCTAACAAATTGCCTAGATCAATTTTAAAAAATCTCGATATTTTGTCAGATTTTTACGCATACATATATACAAAAGTAAACGTCAAAACATAAACATCAAAACAAAGACCCCGCGCCATTTGTACAATTCAGTGTGTTTATGTGCGAAATTATATAATTCCTTATGGTTTTAATTTAAAATTATTGATAATGAGTGGTAAATAAATTAATAAAATTGAGAAATGGGAGACACTATATTAAACATTTTAATTCTTTACTTTATAGTTTTTTATTATACCGATGCTAACAAGCTGAAATGATAAACCCGCCATTTATAATAAACAATTTTTTGTCTTTTTTCACAAATATTACTACTAAAGTCGATCAAATTTCTTTCATATTCGTTTACATAAAATCCGGTCAAATTGTTGTTGTAAAAGTAAACGAATTTAGTATTACTTAACTGCTCATTACATTCATTCTTATATAATCTATTTCTATGAGTAGTTTAGTCAACAACAAAAAAATGAATGTCAGTAGTTTATTTAGTGACAATCAAAGAGGTAAGTAAGCCAAAATTCAACCCTGCTAAAATTCATGTTTTGCCATAGAAATAGAGTATATAGAATGAATGTAATGAGCTGTCAAGTGAGTCAAATTCGGAGGGTAAAAGAGAAAGCATATAAATTAACAGGGTCGTATTTAGAAATTTTTTCGACCGAATGGAATGAAGTTAGGAAGTTAAAATTAAAAAATTATTTAAATTTAAATACATTTTTATTTCTTTAATAAAAGTAAATTAATTATTTTTATTTAAATATAATATTAAATATATAAAAAATAGTAATTATAAAACCACTACGCTTATTTATTTCACATTCCTTTAAAATGTAATAAAGAAACAAACTTGTTTCTTTTTGTTAATTATTTCTTCTATGACCTTTGGTTACAAAAAATAATTCAACCGAATGTCATAATATTTTTCTATGATAGAATGCCCTAACAAATTAATGTGTTCTTGAGAATGACTATATTGATCTTCATCATTGAAAATATTTAACACTTATTAGGTTGTGAAGAACGTTATAACAAATTTTTTTAAACAATTTAGAACTAGATAGTAGTTGCGTTATGTTTTTGTAGTCCGCAATAGCCAATTCCCGTTTTAATACTGCTTCGGATGGGTGGTCTCCATATTTTGTAAATCGATTAGCGATTTATAAGAATTACATTATTGTATTAATTTATAACAGTCCTCACAATTCAATTTTCTAAATAATTAACGGACTATAAATCCCTCTTTTAATTGAAAATTCACTTAGTATAATTGGGTATCCAAAAAAATCTTCGTCATACATATTAGATTCGTTTACTTTAGAAATTTCTTGGCCAATTGAAATATCATCTGATGAGGCTTCAACCATTGCTTTTTCAATTCTCCATATTTTGGTAAACTAAAAACAATTGTTTACATTATAATTTCTGTAAAAAATTGTATTTACAATACATATTACAAAATAAAAATAAATTATGAAAAGAAAATCACATAGCACATGAAACAATCAACACCATCTTTTCGAACCATAGTAATACGAAAAATGCGGCACTGGTAAAAACATTTGTTTACAAAATTATAAAAACCAACGCCAACGAACAAAATTGTTTTCTTATTTTTTCTTATTTATAACTTAAATTAAGGATAATTTTACCACAAATCACTTTGTTCTTAACATAATTTACTTTTTATTTTATATAAACACTTACTGATGACACGAAATTCCTTTATGAAATTTGTTAGGCGTATTTTTGTAGTTTTTCTCAAAACACTTCATTTTATTAAGAGATTCTAATTTTTATTATCAAATAATGCACGACACACTATCCAGTAACTATTTTATAATATTTTAATTATTTTTTCGATTATTTTAATTAATATTTTTAAGATTTTTTAAGAGCACAAAATTAAACGCGTAATTTAAAACAAAAACCAAAACTTGTTTGACTGGTTATTATTTTGAGATATGAGACCACCATATGCATTTTTTATATAACCATCCTGCTCTAACTTGCTTCGTGTTTGCTTCACATGAAATAGCAAATTTTATATGGGAAAATCTTTACATTCATTCGATAGTATTTAATTCTATGTGTTTTGCATATACAAGTTTTATTATTTTTTATTTCATTATAGTTGATTTCAATAGACCAATCAAGGACAGAAAAATCCAAATTAACGTATTGTGGTTGCATTGGGAACGTTAAATATATACGCGTTGGATAAAGGTGCAAAATCAATTGTCCGTGTCCAATAACATTACCACGGTGTTTTTGAAAAATTCAATATTTAATTAGTTTTGTATATTTCAGGTTGTGATGTCTCATTTAGGTTGGCCCGATGGCATAAAAATTTTAAATACACTATGGAACCAGTAGCCCATGAATTAAAACATTTACTCGACTGCGAAATTTTTGCACGATTGCGTTGGTAATGAAGTTGAGTTTGTCGCGATCCAGCTCCAGGTTCAATTACTTTATTGGAATGCCTTCGTTTCTGTATCGGGGAAGCAGGTAAAAGGGTTGATGAGCCATGTAGTGTATCCATAAATAATTAAATACTCGTGTTTATAAATTGTATCGACTTCATTTATTAATTATAATATGTTTATTCACCTTGTACATATTCTTGTTTTTTTCTAACTAAAAAACTGTAACTCTTTTTATACATATTCATAGATAACGCCAGTAGTGGCTAAAACTATAACTAAAAATGGGTTGCGTTCCATTACGCAACACCACAATCGTCACCCCTAAGTTTACATTATAACTAAATCTATTCTTAATTATATCGAGAAGGTTTTTGAATAGTTTTCCTATCCCTTAAATTAAAAGGAAGACTATTATTAATATTCTCAGTATTATTGGTTCTTATTATTACTACGTTTCTTTCCACTGTGTTGAGAGGACCCTGTGGTTCTACGACCACCATTTTAGGTGATAGTGTATTGGGTTCCAATCTTGGGCGCATTTGATTCACGTGTCGTTTAATGGTTCGCCCAGACTCTAATTTACAAATGTAACACAGTGGGCCTAAAATCTTTATTACAATTGCGTTCACCCACTCGTACGCGTTCGGATTCTTGTAACTTCTTATAATTACTGGTTGGTTTACCGAAAACGCACGTTTTGGTGTGACAAAATGTGCTTCGTTTTTCTCCATTTGCTTCTTTGGTCGTAAAAGGTCCAATTTAATCCTTGGCGTGTACCCGAGCATAATTGCTGCGGGAGATATACCCGTGGTCGAATGTTGTGTGATTCGATAATCTAACAAAAACCTGTGTATGATTACTTGCATGCTTTCCTTCATGTTCTTTCTCTTTCCCGTCTTCACTGCCTTCTTTATGGTTTTTACGGAGTTCTCGGCCGCACCATTAGTCGCTCGGTAGCCCGGAGGAGTCATGGTGTGCTTCATATGGCAGCTTCTTACAAATCTTTTGAAAACATCCGAGGTAAACTGAGATCCATTGTCAGATACAATGTGATCCGGTAACCCAAATCGCGCAAAGAGTTCGATCAGTTTTTCTACCGTAAAATCGGTTGTTGCGTTGTTCGTTATAAATACTTCGGTCCACTTTGAGCGAGCATCGACCATAATTAATAGGTATTTACCAAACAACGGCCCTGCATAATCGATGTGCACACGGCTCCATGGGCGGTCGGGTATTTCCCAAGTCATATCTGGCACCGTTGGAGAATTTGCTAACACCGACAAGCACGACTCGCATGACTTTATAACACGTTCTATGTCATCGTCTATTCCCGGCCACCAAATATATGATCTTATTAATGCCTTGGTTTTGACGATGCCCATGTGTGAACTGTGGACTTCTTCTAATATTTCACTCCTCAAATTTTCCGGAATCACGACTCTATAGCCCCACATCAATATATTATTCTCCGCCACTATCTCGTCTTTACGTTTAATAAAAGCTTTGAATTTGCCGTCTGTTAACTTTGTAAAATCGTTTTCACGTACTGCTTCAAGGACCGCCAACATTGTATCGTCGTTCGTTGTTTCAGCTTCGATCTTTGCGCAATCAATGGGCAATTCGCCATTGGCGCTTATGAAGTACAGGTAGGACTCACCCTCGTCCAACTCTTCCGCCTGTTTATCAGCCTCTGGTAGTCTTGAACACATATCTGCACAGTTTCTATTCGATTCGACGTACTTAATAGTATAATTGAATGATTGCAGGTGCACTGCCCACCGTTGTAATCTACTTGTTGACATCTGTGGCAACCCTTTTTTTCCCCAAAAATGCCTAGTAGCGGTCGATGATCCGTTACCAATGTAAAATGTCTGCCAATCAAGTATTGGAAATTTTTTTTTGTTCCGTAAATAATTGCCAATGCCTCTTTCTGTACCATCCCGTATCCTTGTTCCGCTGACGAAAGTACCCGTGATGCAAATTCGATTGGCCTTTCCGTTCCGTCTGGAAATATGTGAGAAATCACTGCACCTATTCCTCCTTTCGAGGCATCACAGGTTAAATTCAGCGGTAAATTCGGTTCATAATGCGTTAATACTGTGTCCGATACTATCTCTTTTTTATATTCTCAAATGTAGTTTTACATTCGTCATTCCCACAGAATTCCGTGCCTTTTTTTAGCAATTGATATAAGGGATACATTTTTGCCGCCAAATTAGGGATAAATTTCCCAAAATAATTCACTAGCCCACAAAAAGAACGAAGCTCAGAAACGTTCGTCGGTGGCGGTGCCTTTAAAATAGCGTCGTTTCTGTTTAACTTTGACAGCCCGTTAGCAGATATATTGTGTCCCAAAAACTCCACTTTATCTTTTGCAAAACTGCATTTACTTTTATTTAGCCTTAATCCATTTGTTCGTAATCTGTCGAACACTGCATGCAGCCTTTCGTTATGCTGTTCAAATGATGGTGCTGCTATTATTATGTCGTCTAAAAAATTTATAACGCCCGTATACCAAATAAGACTTTCTCGATTTCTCTTTGAAAAATTCCCGTTGCTGACTTAACGCCAAATGGGAGCCTGTTCATCGTGAAATTTCCAATATGCGTACTCCATGTAGCGATTTTTTTTGATTCGTCATCCAATTCGATTTGATTGTAAGCTTGTGCTAAATCAATCTGAGAAAAATATTTACTTTCACTTAACCGTGCGAATATATCCGAAATTCTTGGCAGTGGATAATTCGTGTCCAGCAAAAATTTATTTACAGTTACTTTGTAATCCGCACATATCCTAATTCCACCATATTTTTTTAAAACTGGTACTAAAGGAGTTCCCCACTGTGCTGATTCGCATTTCGAAATAATCTGTTGTTGCACTAGCGATTGTAATTGATCTTCTACGTCTTCTCTAAAAGCGTGGCTATCTGTCTCGCTTTGCAGAATTTAGGCACCACATTCTCCCCCATCTCCAACTTAACCGTAACGTTTTTTAACAACCCAATACCACTCCTAAAAAGGTCATCATAAGAACTTACAATATTTTTTAAGGTTTGCTCATGTTTAACCTCTACGTTATTAATATGAATTTCGTTTATATTAAATGCTCTAAAAAATTCTAGACCCAAAATTGGTACTTTTACGTTACCTATGATTAGAAATTTAAAGGCTTGTGTGATTCCCTTATGTCTAATAGGGGTAAATGATCCCACAACTTTTAATTCATTTCCCCCGTAACCTCGAACAACTGTCTTATCATTTTGTAATTCATAATTATCAAAGTATTTCTTAAAAATAACTAAAGGAATAGCTGAGATTCCAGCTCCTGAATCTACCTGAAACTTAACTTCAATATTAAAAATTCTTAAAACTAATTCGACGGGTCTTGATTTCGTACTAAGAATGTTATATATCACCTCTTCGTTATCTGTTGATGTTGAACTAGTGCCATGACTCGTATCTCGATCTTTGTTATCCCTCATCCTCAGCTTTGCGTCCTTATTTGTTATTTCGTTTTCGTCATTTATGTAAAATATTTCTTCTGCGTAGTAACTATTGTCACCTTCTTGGTGTTCACTTTCATCTGTAACTGCATTGATCCTGGGCCCCGGTTGTGAACATACTGACGCCATATGTCCCTTAATGTTACATCTGTTGCAGATGAAATTTTTGTAACGGCACTCGACATCCGAATGATTTGAATAACCAATGTTTACACTTCCGTCTTGTATTTTTGTTTAACGGCGTTGAATTCATTTGTTTAGCTGCTTTGACACTTGTATTATAACGTCCCTGTTGATTTCTGTATGGTAACACTTGTTGTCTAACGTAACAAATCTCCGGCTCATGTTCGTAATTCTTCTTTCGTAATTCGTGTTTTTGCGCAATCTCCGTAGCTTTCTCGAACGTGATTTCGTCTTCATCGCAAAGTTTCGTAAACGTGCCGCCGTCCATACCCGTAATAAATTGATCAGCTAATTGCGTATTGAGTCTGTTTCCAAACTTGCACTTGGACGCCAAAACTTTTAATCTTAAACCCCATTGCTGTACGTTTTCGTCTTTTTCGCGCTTTGTACGATAAAATTTTTGTCTCTGTTCGTACAAAATTGTTGGCGGCGAAAAATATGCAGACATTAACTCGCACAACTCATCGTAGGTTTTCGCGTTTGGTTCGTTCGGTTGGCACAACCCATACAATATTTTGTATGTGGATCCGCCAATGCTATCCAGTAATGATGCCTTTTTATCATCTTCACCGTCAATCTTCCCTCTCGCACAAAAATTTTCGAAACGAGATTTGTATACCATCCATTCGTCTTCCGGATAATTAAATTGTGGAATAGTCAACACTGTGGATGTAGCAGCCATCTTGAACTTTTACTGTATACGTAATAAACTTTTTTTTTTTTTTATACTTTATTCTTTACATACACCATTAACAAACATAAATAAAATAAATCCTCGTTTCCAATGTAGTGTATCCATAAATAATTAAATACTCGTGTTTATAAATTGTATCGACTTCATTTATTAATTATAATATGTTTATTCACCTTGTACATATTCTTGTTTTTTTCTAACTAAAAAACTCTAACTCTTTTTATACATATTCATAGATAATGCCAGTAGCGGCTAAAACTATAACTAAAAATGGGTTGCGTTCCATTACGCAACACCACAAGCCAAGTAAAAAATAAAAGCGGATCCTACCAAAGTTAAATCATTTAAGGAACGTTAACGTAAATTGAGCGACGCTTATGTGAAATGCATTTGGACTGCACATCGGGCTCAGTTCAATGATGGGAGAAGAATTTGAAACGCGCTGTCGACGGTTTGCTGAGCAAAGAATTGAAGTATTTCTCACGTGCTTTGGATATTTCAGCGCGTTCATTTTTGGCTATTTTAGGAGGTAATAAAGTTGCCGTCAAAATTCAGCTCATCGATAATCGTTTGGATACGGTTAATGAGATGATTATTGGGGGAGCAAGGCATTCACATCAATGCAAGTTTTAAATAACATGGAAATTGATGATTCACTATTTAATGCTGAAGGTTGAGAAATTGTGCAACAACTCGTAGATACGGCAAAGAAAAATAATGTTTAGTTACAGTTGTCGGTTGATTTCATCACTGGCAATAAATTTGCAGCGCTGGAGCTGCAGAAGCTGGAGCTGCTACCTTCGAAGGTGGTATTCCAGCAAGTTCATTAGGTGTTGATATTGGACCAAAATCACAAAAGCTTTCGCTGCACTAATTGCACGCGCTAAAATTATTGTTTGGAGCGTTTTCGAGTTTGGTAATTTCTTAAAACGTACAAAATTCATTTATCATGCATTACCATGCAATCATGGTTGCAACTGCTGAGTGTTATTTCCATTATTGGAGCCAGGGACACAGCTTCATGTTGTGTCAAGTGGGGCACTGAATCGAAAGTATAATGTAATGTTTAGGAACGAACATCACCAACAAATAAAGCGATAAGATTTACATATTTTTAATTATTTTGGATTTCTTAGTTCCAGCATGGAACCTTAATATATGTATTGTACTCGACAAATAAATGTTCTTAAAATTTTAAATATTTATTTAAATCAAAAATATATTACCCATGGTGTTTTGTTTCGATATGTTTCTTGTTTCCATGTCAATCTACTATCTAAATTTTAAATTGATGTTATTTAGCTTAACCGAAAGACGGGTTTGTTTACGGAGGATGACATGAAATATCATTTAGTGATTTCTGCTCATTTGGCTCAATTTTCCATTGGGAAATTGTTATTGGTATTTCCATAGTTTAAATATTTTATATATGGAGGACATAGCAAAGAAAATGTTTTGCAATCAAAGCTCAAATTTAGTTTTATGAAAGTTGACTGGCTTTTAATTTATATGTACAATGTCTTCCAGCTAAAAAGGATGAAATGTTATATTGCGAGTTTGCGACATACATACTCATATAGGTAGGTATATGAAAAATTTGATGGATTAAAAATTTTAATTTATTCATTCTAATTAATTTCAATTCGTCGAGAGTCCTACATTTAGTCATTCTTACTTTAGCACTATTTTCGTGATTATCACCGTCGACCGTTGTAAGTTGGTTTTAATATTTAGTGGCACTATCTTGTAGATCGAATGTCTTCGTTCTCGACCTTTCTCGCCAATATACTATGTTCTGAAACAGAAAAAAAACTAACTTCTACTTGCGTAGAGTATGCATCCCTGTTTCTAAAAATTGCCGTTATCTGAGAGGTACCCCATGCGGCGTCGCTTCGCGCAGCTCAAGCCGGTAGGGAAAAACGGTATGGGGCTTAGGGGTAACCAGATTACGGCCTAGATTACCGCATATATAAATCGATAAGGTGAGACGGCATGTATTATGCCATCAAACTAGGAATAATCAAAAAAGGAGGTCGGGAAATGACCAAATTAGTGAAATTCATGCCTCATTTTAGGCATGTCCACGGTGGTTGTTTTAATAAAAAAAAAGATTTAGGGTAACATAATTACCCTAAATTGGACATCAAGTAAAGAAAAAAATTGAATTAACTAAATTTTGGCTTAAGGCCTTAAAGGTTAGTAAGTTGTTTGTTATTGGTAAAGCGTTACCAGCAGAAGGAAACCCGCGTACTAACGCACTTGCGCGATTTCCGCCCCTAATGGAGCAGCTGGTAGACCCTTTACCAATTGGGCCCTTTATGTTAGTATATATTTTTTTTACGCTGGCATACTTACCAAGACTTTAGTAAACGGAAAGCAAATCAAAAAAAAGAATCCTTGGTTTTAAATTTATTGAAATTTTATTAAAACTTTAACCAGAACAAAAATTTATAACAAAAAATAAATTGATTCCTATTCCTTAACTACTATTACTACTTAATTACTATGGCTTATGTTCTGTGCGTAATTAAGTTAGTACAATTTCTTCACACAAAACTTAACTGCCCCTTCCCAAAAATAATACGCGGTATTTATACACACTAAACTGGCTGACAGAGAAGGGAAGAGGAAAATTTAGTTATGGAAATATACTTCTCTCCCAACCAATTCATGTAATTTTCCCGAAATCAGCAAAATTTTAGTACAAACACCGCACATTAAAAACAACGTGACATAAATCTAAATTTCATGCACTTGTGGGAATAATATTTATGTGCCACGAAAATTGCAACGTTTTAAAATGTCTACATAGGTCATTTAATTAACTCTATGTAGAACGTTTGCTTTTCGTGTGCACAACACAAAGATATGGATACATCATCCAATTACAAATCTAATATTTACGTACACTCATTTGTATTTATAATATCTACATTATAAAGAACTTGAGTGACGTAAAATTGCAACTGGATAACGTAAACAAGAAATAATTTTATGTTTGCCGTATTGCATCTTATACCAATTTCGTTTATATGAATGCAACAACAAACATAAAGAAAAGTAGATAATTCCAGCATGACTAAGTGTTTAATGAATTTCTGTGAAGATGATATCTTCAAAGTCGTGGTGAAATTACCTTGATAAACGTAAAGATTATTGGAAATGGGTTGATGACGGAATGATATGATATGATATGATAGAGGCGTACAGGCCAGCCATAACGGCGATCCTAGGTACGTTACCATAATCCTGAAATATCAACAATCAAATAACAAATTATATCTGAATGCGAATAATATTTCAGCATCATGCGGGCCCAAGCCCTGCCTGCATCCTTAACATATAAGGTTAGTTAGGAAAGGATGTGAGTCACAGAAACGACTAAAACGAACCGCAGCAAAGTCATTTTCTAACTACTTAAATATATTAGAATGTTAGTCTCAATTAAATTCACACTCTAGATTAGAATTTGTTAGTTAATTAATGTTAGTTAGTTGTGTTTGAGGTAAAGGATACTAATATTCATCATATGTATTCGGCATCAGTCCTACTAGACTGGTTAGGTTATTTAATTCACATCTATGGGTCATCTCATCATATACTGCTTGTAACCTTATTTTGCCCTATCTTCCCATCCAACACCATCTAACCGAGGGACTTCACGTTCGTAATGACACGGCAGTATTATCATACATATGATGATCTAAATATTCCGTCAATAATGTCAAAATAAAAAAAATTTAGATTCGGTATTGTCATTCAGCTACCTATATTTAAATTCATCCAACTAAAAGCAGGGTTAATTTATATCTAACATTCACACAACTTCACTAAAACATAGCCTGAATTCAACCAGAAAGATCGTCGAAAAACAACATGCCATAGCAAAAAGTCTTTGGATCGTTAACATATTTAATTGTATTGAGTTTATGCTCAAAGCGTAAATAATTAAATAGACCCCCTGATCAAGAATGTTGCAATCACAATCTTCCCTGACCTTCCGGTATGTAAAAAAAAAATAAATAAATAATAAATTTTAAATAATAATAAAAATAAATTGAATTATATTTGCCGACAACCTTATTGTTTTAAATCAAAACTTTCGACAAAATTTCAATTTATAGAATTGTTTAAAGTAAGGAAAAATTATTAAAATATCAAAATAAAACAATCAATTAGATAGATAATTAATTATACATACATACACATACATATATATACACATATGTACATATACACACATACATATACATACACATATACACAGATACATAGATACACATACATATACATACATACATACACCCACCCACACACACACACACACACACACACACACGCACGCACACGCACACACACACACACACACACACACACTACATTCACATAGTAACATAATTTAAAACACACACACGGGTGCATACACAATACACATCGTAATTTCAATGATCATTTTCATTTTTGATCATTAGGACGCTAAAACTTAACCTGCATTCCGTTAAATTTTATTATTATCCTTCATAATACGCATGTATGGATATGTAATAGCATGCATATAAATACAAGAAATAAAAACCCATAATCTATATCAAAAACAGAAAAAAAACGAAAAATGATCGTCAAATGCATATTCTCCCTAGCAAAAGCAACAACAACAAAAATCGTTAGCGAGAGCAACAAGAAGAACAACATAATTGAAAAAACTCATTCACACGTACATTTTTTCATTGTAAAACATATTTATATAAATATATATATATATAAATAAAATTAAAATTTACATATATGGAAAATATAATCAAATATGTATTAAAATAATAAAAACACTTCTCTTATGAATCCTTTGGAATCCCCACACGGTAAACATATATGTATTCCTACATAAAAATGGATGTGATGCATTCACCATTGCTGCGCACTACATACAATTTATTTTATTTATGTTAGTTTCACTTCACTAAAAATAAACAAATTTTATTATAATACACTTTTAAATTAATTATTAACACTTTATGTATATTTTAATATTTATAACACATTTTTTATTACATTAAATTTTGATTTTTTACTACACAGCAAAAGACTAAAAAGCGTCTTTCTTCTAAGACGATCAATCCTCCTCCGGAAATGGGTTGATAACGGAATATAATAAAATTCCGTTACAGCGTGGGGAAGACCCTGAGATGAAAAGAGATCTCTTGCTCTATTCAGATAGGACGATGGAACAAGGTAGCCAGTCTTGGTAGCTCAACGTGGGGAACCCCCACACCCTGAGATGGTCTCGTTACATCACCCCCTCACATTTTTTGGTTTGTAGGTGATCTAATGGTGTTGTGGCGCGGCGCCATATTCTATAGGGGTGCTTCACATGTTTCTTCAGTCAATCTTCTGGTTCCGTGACCATTTGTAGCCCCCACTGCTACTTTCTTTCTCTCTTTCCTTTCCATCAGCATTTTCATTCGTGCCTCCAATCTTTCCCTTGTTTGCCGTTGCTTCGCACTTGATCTTGTTGGTAGCCCGAGCACACGTTTTAAGTCGCGTATCTCGTGTCTCAGCTTCAATTCCTCGCCTCCCTGTCTCTGGGCTCTTTTCCAGTCACCTGAGGATGTTCTCCTTCCGGGGCTTTGTGAGGAACAAAATTCATGGTCCTTCTTTTTTTATACTACACTAAAGATATTCGAGGTGTCACCGTCGCCATGTTCTCGGTTAGCGGTGGAAGCAAGGCCGTTTGGTCGTTCATCTCCGAAACGTCTACAAATACAGAAAGAAGACACGTTGTAGATTTTTGATGGTAACTCCCAAGCGTACCATTCTTTATTGTTCGGTTCCTTTCTCCGGGTTTCCCACAATATCTTTAGCGTGAAAAACCCCCAACGACTTCCCATCGCTATTCACCAACTCATATGCCACACGGCCCACTCGTTTGTGAATTGTGGTAGGTACGAACTTTTTGTCTACCTTCGCCGAGTAATGCTGAGCGGCATTACTCTGTGTGAAGTTGCGCACCCAGACTTTTTGGCCTACCGTGAGTTCGCGATCTACCGAACGCAGGTTATACTGGTGTCTCGACCTGGCATATGCCCGTTGGAGGTGGTCTAAAACCAGCTCCCGTGCCAACGTGAGCCGGTCGTTTTTACCGCTCACCGTGTAGGTACCAACAGCGTCATCTCACAGTAGGCGGAGTAATTCGTATTGAGATCCATGATTTATGGTGTGTTGTCCGAATACTAAGTACGAAGGAGAGTATCCTATCGAGGAATGAGACGAATTCCGCAATGCACTGGCAATCTGGGCGAGGTGTTCATCCCACGTCCGCTGGTCGTTTTTTATGTATGCACGGATCGCTGACAAGACCGCTCGGTTCACGCGCTCCGATGCATTTGCCTGTGGACCGTACACGGGGGTAAACATGTGAGTGATTCCTAACTTAGACAAACAATCTTCAAAAAGGTGCGACTTAAATTGTTTTCCATTATCTGTGTGAACAATCTCTGGCACTGAATATATTGGGAAGACCTCTTTTTCCAAATACTCCACCATCTTGCTGGCGGTCGCAACACATAGTGGTTTGAGTAGTACGGATCTGGGATAGGGCTTGGATCTAGGATAGGGCCCTAAGAAATCCATTTATAATTTCTGAAACGAGAATGATATTTGTAGCTTTAGTTTGCTTACATATCTCGCACTGCCGTACAAAATCTTTTACGTCCTGTGCTAATGATGGCCAATAGAAATGTCGACGTAAGTGTTCGATCATTTTTCCAGTACCCATGTGAGCTGCCGTAGGTGGTTCATGAGCCTGGATTAGAACATTGTGCTTAGACTGTTAGGTAACCATAGCTTCCAGCTAGGAATGTCCGTCGTAAGGTCCAGGTCGCTCATTGGTTTGTGGATGAGTAGTTTTCCGTCTCTAATTTTGATATCATCCGGCGTAGGATCCATGTTCGCAAAGGTTTTTTTTAGCACTTCATGGGGACTGTAATTCTACATGCGGTGATGTTTTAGCTAAATCCAATGCAGCCACCTCATCCGAGTGTACTCGCGATAGAGTGTCTGGAACTACGTTCTGCGTTCCTTTGCGATATTCAATTTGAAAATTGTAACCCCGAAGTTTTAAGCTCCACCTTGCTAGGCTTCCAGACAGATCGGTTTGGTTCATCAGCCACTGGAAACTGGAATGATCAGTTATAAGGACAAACTCATAACCCTCCACATAAGCCCGGAACTTCCGAATGCTAAGAACCGCTGCTAAGCACTCCAACTCAGTAACACTGTAGTTCTTCTGAGCCCCGTTTAACTTATGCGAGTAGAAAGCGATGGGATGCTCTCCACCGTCGCCATCCTGCTGGAAGAGCATACTACCTACTCCTACCTTAGAGGTGTCTACCTGGATGTAAAAAGTTTTGGTGTAATCGGGGTGGATGAGCACTGGTGCTTTCGACAGACAGGACTTAAGTTCTTCAAACGCCCTCTTTGCTGTTTCGGTCCATGCTACACTACCCTTGGATTTCAAAAGGTCAGTAAGAGGGGCAGCTAGTGATGAGAAGTTTGGAATAAACTTACGATACCAACCGCTCATCCCCAGAAATTGGCGGATATGTTTAACGGTTTAAATGTTAAATTACCTGTTGATATCTTTAATACTAATAATATAAATTTAATGATATTTCTATATATCAATTCGCAGACCATTTAGCTATTTTAGTTAAAAACTCTAATGAAGAATTGACATTTAAAACTTGTAACACTTTTTAAAAAAAATTAATACATGAACTATCGAAAATTAATTTAAATATTAACTTTGAGAAGACTGATTATATTAGATTTTTCAAAAATAAATCTTCTATATATGATATTAAATTTAATAATATTAAATTAAAAGAAGTTAAAAATTTAAATTATTAGGTATATCTTTTAATAATAAACTATCATTATTATGTCATTATAAAGAATTGGATCAGGATATTTCTAAATCGTGAAATCTTTTAAAAATTATTACTTAAAGAAGGGTGGGGCTCATCCTCAAATTTTGTTATATTTATATAAATCTTTAATTCAATCCAAATCAAATTTTGCAGATATATTAACACCTTTAAATTTTAATAACTCATTAAACATTAAACAAAAAATCATAAATAAAAATTTAAGAATAATGGGTGGTTTTATCAAAACCACTCCTATTTCTACTATTTTAGCTGAAACTTACACTCTCCCGGCTTTTTTGGAAAATAATTTTTTTTTTTAAATATATCTTTAAAAATATCTATAAAAATAATAATATATATAATAGAATAAAAAGTAATATTTTGAATAAATTTAGTGATTTATATTCTGAATATAATTTTTTACCTAATATATCTCAAATAAATAATAAAATATATAATAATACTAATAATTTATTAATATGTAGTAATTTAGTGGATAAATTTAATAATATGAACAATTTTGAAATAATATCTAATTTTATTCAAATTTCTAATAAATATATGGATTATACCCACATTTTTACGGATGGATCTTTAGTTTCTGATGTAGGAGGCATTGGTATTTTTTTCAAAAACTTAAATATGGAATTTAAATTTAAACTTAAAAATAAAGCATCTATTAAGAATATTGAACTTATAGCTATATTAAGGTTGCTTTAGACAAATCAATTCAAATGAATTTAGAAAAAATTATAATTTTTACTGGTTCTAAATGTAGTTGTGAATCTTTAATTAATGTAATTAATTCAAATAAACCTAAATATTATGAAAATGAAATTATTAATATTTTAAATAATAATAAAAACATAAATGTTATTATTCAATGGATACCAGGTCATTCTGGTATTGTTTGTAATGAGAAAGCTGATTCATTAGCAAAACAAGCAATTAATGATAATAATGAAATTTTTAATAATTTAATAACTCTTGAAGATTCTTATAAAATAATTGATAATATAATAAAACAGGATTGGTATATAATGTATAATAATTGGACTTTAAATAAAGGGAAATATAATAAAAAAATAAATAACATTCCCCCAAATATAACATGGTTTAAAAATGTTAAATTAAATTCATATGATATTAAATTAATAAATATATTAAGATCTGAACTACTTAGAATAAAAAAATTAATAGGTTTAGAAAATAATAATTTGTGTGATTTTTGTAATGTTATAGAAGATAATAAACATATAATTAGTAAATGTATGAAATATAATAATATCAGAAATAAATATCCTCTAATTTTAAATAATAAATTAATAGACATTTTAAAATCTAATAATATCTCTAATTATAAAACATTATGTGAATTTATAAAAGAAATTGATTATAATATTTAATTTTTATTTAATAATATTACTTCATTTTTAATCATATTATATAGTAGGTCTTATACAGCTATAAGTCCTAGTTGACCTGATCAAATGAAATTAAAAAAAAAAAAAACATTTCTTTGATTTAAATCTTATAAAACTGTTATTAACGATACAACATAGGATTCATTAGCATCCACTGCTCAAATTAAAGTATATATACTGAAGAATATCGTCGAATGGATTATAGTAAGTGGTGATACATCTCAATCATCAACCTGTATGGTTAATTAAGTATTCTAATATATATAATATTTTTTATTTCTAGTTATGTGTCGCGTTTGGACGGAAGTATGCGGCAAATCAGTAATTCGTATGATGGCGAAATTGTAAACCAGAACGAGCTGGCAGCCGAAGTATTTTTAATTTCTAGCGATAAACTGTTTGGAATTTTATGTAATCGTTGTACAGGCACGTACAGGTGGTCACGATTTATGTAAAATGTTCGCATTTGTATTAATTAATATACTCTTGAATGTATACTGTAATTTTATCCACTTTATATAGAAACGAGGTTATTTGTCCCATTTAATACGTAGCCTCCAAAAATCGAATGATAAATTGTTTCAGATATTAGAAACAACACCAGACAATCTGTGTTGCAACTTCATATATTGGAGCTGAATTATTATTGAAACAAAATCGTTGGTGTTCTTCCAGGAACGCATGTTTATGAATTACATCCTAATTTTCAACTAAATATTTTGTCGAATTTCTGTGTTTGTAACACCAGTTGATGTTCGCTCTATCGATAAAAATACTGTTACCTGCTTTAAATATTTGGGATGTTATAATTTGAAGACTGGGTTCAGAGAATTTTCGGCTATAAGACAAATTCTTCATTTCAGTATGGCGTATTGTGAAATGATCGAAATTATACTAAAACCTGGAACACCATGAATTTTGGATTGATAACACCCGCTCGTCCGTTAACGCTGTTGACCCCGATTTATGTTATCCGGGGGAACTCTGAATCCAATGTTTGCCCGATAAAATCTTATGTAAGCCCTGATTTTATATATTAATGAATGTGTTATCTAATAATTTTTATATGTTAGTTAAAAAGTTTTATAAGGCCAAGCCAAGCGACATAATATATAGCCAAGCTTATTAAACTTGTTTTCCAAATAGCCTTCAATTTAGCACCACGCATGAAATTAAATTACAAATTATTCGGCCGATCATCGTATTATACATCTTATTTTCTACTCACCAATTTTACATTTTTATTTACCAAATTAGATTCAATAGCTTTCGTCAAGCGGTGCCAAATGGAAAATTGTGTCGCATGAAGTAAAATTAAAAAAGACATTTGTAAATATTTTTCTGTTTGTTATTTTTTTAATTCAATATGTATTTCGTTAAAAACAATTTTATACAATAATAAATTTTATATAATAATAAATTTACAGTTATTTTTGCTACATAACTCATTTTATTTTTTCTACATAAAAATATATAAAAATCCTGTAATATACCCGAAAATCTTATTAAAAAAACAAGAAAGCTTTACCCTTATGATGGAGTTTCGATTTACCCAAAATAAGTTATTTAAAAATAAATTGTTTTTCGATGTAGTTACTTGATAACAGAAATTCAACATCTTTCACTCACTGTTTGACAATTTCAACTTCTTTCACTCACTGTTTGATAAATGATGACACAAATAGTTTGACAGATATTCGAAGAGAGAGAATTTATTTTTACAGTTCTAAAAACTTTTAATGTTCACAAACTGATTTTTTTTAAATTTAGAGCCATCTATTGGCGTACGTGAGAACTATTTTAGGAGTATTGTCAAAAAATAATGGTTTCTAACTGTCGTTTCTGTATCTATTCTGTGCTTATACCTCAAACATCGACAGATGTGTGAGATAGAGCATCGACAATCGACGTCAAAATATAAAAATGTATATTTTTTTGGATGATGAGTGACATTTAGTTAAAAACACAGCAATCTGAACAAAACGCACAGGCAATCAAAATTATAAATAAATTTAATAAAATAATAACTAACAACATACATCTACATACTTGGATCTATCACGAAATGTTGGTTGTACCAATGCACCTAGAATACTACAGGCCACACTGCTTTAAAAATTTTGCTATATGACGTCAATTTATGTCGTCAGTTCCTGGTTTGACTATTGTAGACAGCACTAAAATTATAAAGATTGTTTTGATTTTTCTTTTGTGTTTAAGCTGTCATATTGATAAAAAGAAAATTGTAAACAAACAACAAGAAAAATATTTTAATAATATATTTTAAAATTTAATAAAAAGCTATTGGTAAGTATTAATTCATAATATTATTATAAAATTATGCATTTTAAATTGTGTTAAATATGTAAACACGTACAACATGTGTACACATTTCTTGTAATTTAAGGGAAGACATAACCTTACTTTTAGCACACGTATAAATATTTTTTTTTCTATTTGCTTTCGTGTATTCTTTTTATGAACATGACTGCCGTCTATAGTTCAAAGAATAAACTGTAGACATAAATTTGATGACATAGAAAGCAGTGTGGCCTGTAGTATTCTAGGTGCACTGGTCGTACCCACCATCTTCGCTTGCATTTTTTTGATATCTTTCTTTTGACCACCGTCTCCATATCTTCCAATAAATTACCCATTGTGAATAACATCATAGACTTCCATAGATTTCCATTAGAATTATTGTGTTATCACAATAATTTTGCTGGTATGTTTATTTATCCACAAACAAAAAGATTTAACATATTATTAGTATTTTAAGTCTGTCTACAAATGACAGAAATGTCTAAAAACGGCGTCTATCTGTTTGGCAAAAAAGATTTGAGCTTTGAGCGCCGACGATCGACGATGTGCGCCGCTATTCTGTTTGAGGTATTGAAGCTCTGAACTTTTGTTAATTACAATTTGGTTTGTCGTTAAAATATTTATATTTGGATATTGATCAGTTTGGCAATTCTTATAACAGGGACACTGGTTTGTGAATATTAGAAACATCCCAAGTATTTTTACTTTCGACTTTTCCCTTTTTATCGAACAATAGTTCGAAAAGTTTCGAATATTCCTAGATTTAGTTTCGAGTTATTCTAAGAAGCCGTATGAAACTTGTCGCGAAAATTCGAAACTCGGCGAAATTCGATATAATAAAGTTGTGTGCATGTATGTGTAAAAATAAAATTGGCGGGAGCAATTTTGTGCATGTATGTGAAATATCAAATAATTTGGGGGTTCTAAATATTATACTAATAAAACTAAATTTTAATTTTATTTATATTATTTATTATATTATATTTTATTTATATAAAATAGTTTATTAAATCTATACATACACTGAAATAGTGATAAACTAATAACTAAACAAGTAAAACTCTTAACGCTAGGTAAAATGATGCTTAAACGATGAGTAGCAACTCCAATAAAAATTGCACCTGGCTAGGTTTGAAATGCCAATTATCTAAAATAGAATAGCAAATTAATAAAAATTTCAATTTTGTAAAATTAAATTATGTAATTTGTCTATCATATAACCTTTTTTCAATTTGAAAATTTAATATCCTTTCAAACTTGCGATTTGATGATGCCACACGAATAAAATTGTTATGTTTACAAATAAATTTATTATTTACAAATTTGGCAAATAATACTCTTACATTATAATTTTTAAATACGTTATAATTGTTTATTAATTTGTGATTATGAACACAAATTAAAATAACACGAACACACGTTCTTATACACATCACTGCTAAATAATATTTATGTGTCATACATAAATAATTTTTCTTTCGATTTTTTCGTCATAATTCGAAGGAAAATACGATAGTTCAGTTTTGAGTTTCGTCTTGTTATACTTGGGTTGTTGTACATATCAAGCTAAGAATTTAGTTTCAACAATCTAGACAAACATATTAGCATGAGCACACACATCATAAGTGCTACTCGGGATCCGTTCAGAACTGCATAATTTAAAACTGCATTTTTCAAAACGGCATATTTCAAAACGGCATAAGGTACGAAACAGCATAAACGGCATAAACGGCATTTTTAAAAACGGCATTTTTCAAAACTGCATTTTTCAAAACGGCATTTTCCAAAATTGCATTTTTCAAAACTGCATACTTCGAAACGGCATAGGTACAAAACGGCATTTTTCAAAACTGCACAAGATAAAATGAAACATTTCAATCGATTATAAATCTAGAATTATCTTTTCATTAATTTCTGGAATATGACCAACAGGTATGAATGAAATTTTTGAACGATTCCTGGATCAAATTCTAGCATAATGAAAGCATAACCAAATGAAAAGGGACTTATCTATTTCTTGGTCGATTAAGATCAAACTTCACATGTTCCTGTGGTAGACTTGAATTAACAAGTGAAATTGATTATGGCAAATTTCTTCTACATGTTTTATATAAAAACTTTAGTAGGTATGTTATAAGAAAAATTTACCTTCATTGGAATTACAAATTATTTGAAGATTTAGTATGCATATAATATTCCCCTTCACCTACATTTTTATATAGAGCTTCGAAGTTCTAGGTAGCTACTACAATTGCATAGTCGTACCAGATTACTCCATATTGGAATATATCTCCTGCAATTATTTTCTTAATTTATCGGGTTTATCGAAAAATTCGATTCTAAGATATTAGTTTCAAGGTATGTAGCTTTATTAACGTACGTCGCCACAACAATTTTTGTTTGAGGGTTTTTCCTATTTATGGTCCTGCCCAAGATAGTACATTTTTAAGAAATCACAACAATTTTATGTTTATCGCACCTATATAATACGGTGTATAGCATACGTTTACATCAGAAGCTCAGGTATATATTTATACATATGACACCTGGCATATATATATTACGTTAAAAACGGTTTGTAATAGTTTTATTAATTTGATGTTACTTAGAAACAGTGGGTGAAGTGCAACGAAAATACCTACTTAAATGTATCGAATATTTCAGCAGCAACGAACAACGAATTATTATGTATTTATATGTATATGTATGTATGTATTAAAAGAACCTGAATAAACGATAAATGTCGTTATGAAAATGCCGTTTTGTACCTATACGTCGTTTTGAAATATTCAATTTTGGAAATCGCTGTTTCGAAAAATGTCTTTTTGAAAATTGTCGTTTTAAGAAATGCCGTTTTGAAAAATGCAATTTTATGAAATGCCGTTTTGAGAAATGCAGTTTTGAAAAATGCCGTTTTGTACCTATGTCGTTTCGAAAAATGCCGTTTTGAAAATAGCCGTTTTGAACCTATGTCGTTTTGAAATATGCAATTTTGAAAAATGCCGTTTTCAAAAATGCAATTTTGTGAAATGCCGTTTTGAAAAATGCCGTTTTGAAAAATTCCGTTGTGAAAAATGCCATTTAGAAAAATTCCGTTTTGTACCTATGTCGTTTTGTACCTTATGCCGTTTTGAAATATGCAATTTTGAAAAATGCTATTTTGTACCTTATGCCGTTTTGTACCTTATGCCGTTTTGAAAAATGCAGTTTCGAGAAATGCCGTTTTTTAAAATGCCGTTTTAAAATATGCAATTTCGACCGGGACCCGTGTTACCCTAGTATTTTTATTTCCGAAAATTTCTGCATTTTCTTGACATTTTGATGAAACCATCACCGACTTTTGTCAGTAAAAGTGTCCGAAATATTTCCTATGAACGTTGTCGCTAAAAGTCGGACAAATGATGAATTTGAGTAAACAAAAACTTGTGCATGTGTGAATGCGCACGTGCTTTAAAAGAAGCGGGGCTTGTACATTAAACATTCTGGCGCCATTATATTTTGTAAGGGAAATAATGTAACGAATTGTCTTTAGACAAATCAAAATCTCGTTACTACTTTCAACCTATCTAAACCGTCCGATACAATTGTATACATATTTGCAGTGTTAATCATGACCTGCACAATATTCCTTAAATTTTTCTAAATGTATACATGTCTAAATGTATACAAATTGTTTATGTTACTCAAATAACATAATAAACGTATCTACCTGAATAAACCATTTTTATATGAGTTTACCCAGTGTGTGTATTACAACAACGTTGAAGGTTGTTGTTCGTAAATATTGCTTATAAGTAAGTACACTGCACTCAATTTCCCACGTTTGCAGTAAATATAATTGTAATGTCGTTCAACTAGTAATCGCATGGAAATTTCTGATTTTTGGCACATGTTGCCTAATCAGCGAAATATATGTATGCGATTACTGGTGAATTTCGAAACTTCGATTTTTTATGTTCCAACACATGCCGCTTAATAATCAAATAAATATTTTTTTGATGATTAACGGAAATGGAGGGGGGCTATTTAGAGGTGATTTCAATCATTTAAATAGTCTGATTTTTTTTTTGAATCGGGGATTGGAATTTGGAAGGCAGACGGTGGCGGTTGGCAGTGTATAAAATTTTTTTTTGGATATATATATATAAATTGATATCGAAGAAGAATAAAGAAGGTTGAAGAAAAATCTGTTTCTTTTCTTTATTTTTTTTGGGAATTTTTTTTTTTTGGAATCACGTGGTGAGTAAAAAATAATCAATTTTTTTTATTCACAGAAAAAAAAAACCTCGGAACAGGAACTAACATACAACCGGTCCAGGCTGTACTAGTTAACAAGGAATCTCATGTGGCGTTTTTCGCCGGAAATTCCCGCTGTTGGCTAGTATAGTAACAAGGTGCATGGGCAAGCACCTTTTCTAATTACTAACCCGCGGCCTCGCGCCGTTATTTAACAAAAATTTTTTTTTTTTTTTTTTGATTGATCGGACACCTTGCCAATAATAATGTGGTAAAGGCCGAAAAATCAGCGGATCTTGTGTGGTTTACGTCAAAAAAGTGGGCCATCTGCTAGTGATGGTACTCACGCTCCACCCTCCTTAACTCCCTCGCGATTGAGCGAGACGTCTTTCTCCCTACATCCACATGATAGCGGTAAACTAGGCCTTATTCACACCTCCATCCCCACGACCATACATACCTCTACCCTTTGAGCTACGGGCTAATGCCGCTTGGAGGTAATGTGAATAGGGATATTATTTGTGAAACTGGTTGCCCACAGCAAACTGTTTCAATAAAACAAAAAAATATGTTAGATAATTTTAAAAAAAAATTTATTTGAAATTTATTTTTTAATATATAATTTAATATTTAGTATTACAATACAAATTTTATCAACAGAAATTATTATTTACTTTTGGAACGATTTATTTTAAAAAGTAATAGGTTAGGTTAGGTTAGGTTTCAGTGGCTGCCATCGCACACTTAGGCCAGTTATGGCCCATTGTGATACCACAGGATCCGACATCATCAAACTCCTTAAACCCATTTAGTGCTATTAATATAGCGTAAAAGATCTCGCACATTGCAGCTTTCGAGATCAGAGAGGCTGTCCATGGTGTATTTGCCCAAGTGATCATGTCTTCTGACAGCTAGCGCAGGGCATGAGCATAGAAAGTGAACAAGAGTCTCCTCCTCCTCCTCGTCTCTGCAGCTTCTGCAGAAATCATTTGAATCTAGACCCAGCCTTCTCGCATGATCTCCGAAAAGGCAGTGTCCGGTAAGTACCCTTACAATTCCACCTAAATCACGCTTCCCTAGTGTGATTAAGATCTTAGAGCGCTTAAAGTTCAGCACAGGCCATACTTGCTTCGCTATCCTACCGGTTGGACTCTCAAGCCACCTAGCATTCGCCAAGGCAACTGCTTTCCTATGGCTTGCCGTTTTCAGCATAGACATAGGTCTCGCTAAACATTCTCTCGCTGATTCCAGTTGGAGAGTTGTACCGTACCTTGCTAACTCGTCTGCCCTGCAATTCCCCTCAACGTCAGAGTGATCCGGAACCCAGACCAACTGGATATTGAAATGCTCACTCATCTCGTTAAGAGATGTGTGACAATTCAATGCCACCCGTGACGCCAGGGAAACTGAATCCATCGAAAGAATGGCCGCACGACTGTCCACATAAATAGTGATATCAATGCACGATATCACATTATGCTTCAACCAGTTCATGACCTCTTCGATCGCTATAACTTCAGCCTGGTACACGCTGCAGTAATCAGGTAGACGAAAAGATAAATTGACATTTAATTCCCCACAGAACACACCCGCTCCCACTCTACCATCGAGCTTGGAGCCGTCGGTGGAGAAATTAACTGTCCCGGTCTCGATAAGGAGACCTCTGTTCCAATCCTCCCGAGAGCGGAGAATCACCTTAAAATACTTGTCGAATCACAACATGGATATTTTATAATCTAAATTCTCCAAGTCATGCCTCACCGAATTGACTATAGTTGAGTGCCCCTTTTGCAGGCACTTCCAACCAGAGGTCGCTGATAGCCGGGCGGCCGTATTAACCGCCATTTGCTTACCGATAATATCCAACGAGGGAAGATGCAGTATGACCTCTAAGGCACTAGTGGGGGTGGTTTTCAGAGCCCCACTAATGAGCAAACAGGCTGCCCTCTGCACCTTCGCCATCATGTTAGTATATGATGATTTCTCCAGAGCTGGCCACCACACACTCACACCATACAGCAGTATGGGCCTTACAACTGCCGTGTAAAGCCAGTGCACCAGCTCCGGTTTCAGGCCCCATTTCCTTCCAATGGCGTTTTTACAAGAGTAGAGTGCCACAGTGGCCTTCTTTACTCTTTCCATCGTGTTTGGCTTCCAACTGAGCTTACTGTCCAGGAGAATCCCTAGAAATCTCGCCTTATCAGTAAGGACCAGCGTAGTACCATTCAGGCTCGGTGGAACCATTGCCGACATTTTGTATCTCCTAGTGAAAAGGACCAGCTCTGTTTTTGATGGGTTAATCCCCAATCCACATCTGCTGGTCCAACCCGCAGTGATTGACAACGCATTTTGCATCATATCCCTGACTGTTCCCAGGTGCTTTCCCGAGACAGCTATCGCCACATCATCGGCATAAGCAACCACACCTATCCCTTCTCTCTCCAGTACCAATAGTAGTCCATTGATTACTAAGTTCCAGAGAAGGGGGGAGAGGACCCCTCCCTGCGGGGTTCCCCGAACGACCCGTCTTCTGACTGAAACTTCCCCCATCCCTGCTATGACTCTTCTGCTACCCAGCCCATTCTGCTAATTAGCCTGGTTATAGGGTCTACAATCTCAAGTGGCAGCAATCCTTCCAAAATTGCTTCCATCTTTACGTTATTGAATGCGCCCTCGAGAAACGCAACCAGCGAGAATTCCTGAAAATCCAGTGACTTCTCAATTCCCCGAACCAGGGTATGTAATGCCGTATCCACGGACTTACCCTTATGATACTGGGTCCAATTTTCGAACGAATATATACATCCAGCATCCTTTCCATGATTTTCAGCAGAAAAGATGACAAAGACATAGGTCTAAGGTCCTTAGGGTAGAAGGGATGAAGATCACCCTAGCCTCCCTCCATTTCTTGGGAGTGTACCCCAGCTTCAGACACCCTTTGAAGATAACTTCCAGCCAGGGAAGCAAGATCTCCGAGTTTTTCTGAATTTCTGCTGGTACAATCCCATCCGGACCAGCTGACTTAAACGGCTTGAACCCATTAATGGCCCATTTTAGCTTTCGCGTGTTCAGAATAGCCTCTGTACACAACGGTTGGACCCCGCCGTGATCCCCTGACCCACGGTCATCCAGAGGATTCGCAGACGTCAGGTCCTCACTTCCCGGGAAGCGTGTTTCCATCAAGAGATCAAGTGTCTCTTCACTAGAAACCGTCCATTCGCCATCCGTTTTTAACAGATAGCCTGGAACAGTTGGATTGGTAGACAGAATTTTTCTTAAGCGCGAAGTTTCCGAGACCCCTTCCATTGTCTCACAGAAGCGCCTCCACGAATTTCTTTGCGCCTTCCTTATTTCCCTTTTGTACACTCTGAGGCTTTCCTTATAGAAATCCTAGTCTTGACTGTCTCTAGATCTTTTCGCTCTATTAAAGGCAGACCCACAGACCTTCCGGCACTCCGCAAGTGCCGGGTTCCACCAAACAGGTTTTCGCTTCCCCCTAAGCTTTGTTAAAGGGCAGGCTACCCTCATAGAGGTATTGCACTTCCCGTGTCGGGAAGTCCTGGAACTCTGGATGGAATGATGCCCTCCAATACCTCCCTATATACATGCCATACTGTCCTCCGGGGGTTTCTGAACACGTATTGGTTTGTAATGTTGAGATTAAGTTTAAACGTTAAGTATCGATGGTCGGAGAAGGAATGCTCCTTCGCCACCCTCCATTCTCTGATCATCGGTGAAATAAATTCGGAGACCAGAGTAATATCCAGAACCTCCTGTCTATTACTAATAATAAAGGTGGGTTCCTGGCCTATATTGCTAATAGTGAGGTTAGTTCTTAAGAGAAAATCAAAAAATAACTCACCCCTGTCATTTATATTCGAGCTACCCCAGATGGTATGGTGTGCGTTGGCGTCGCACCCCAGGATAACTCCCACCTTACTTCTATATGCGTCAGCAACCAGTGCCCTCAGTATGTCTGGCGGCACTGGCATCTCCCGGTCCATATACGCGACTGCAAGCCAGAATCTTCTCCCCTCCGTCTCTATGCAGACCGCAGTAATGTCCCCATTCCTATACTGTGGAAGGAGAAAAACATTTATGTTATTTCCCACCAATATACATGATCTGCTCTTTTCAGCCCCACAAGCATAAAGAAGGGTGTAGCCCTTCGCTCGCAGACCGCAGATCTTATTATTCTTGATCCAAGGTTCTTGGATCAGCACTATCTCCTCGGTGAAATAAATTCGGAGACCAGAGTAATATCCAGAACCTCCTGTCTATTACTAATAATAAAGGTGGGTTCCTGGCCTATATTGCTAATAGTGAGGTTAGTTCTTAAGAGAAAATCAAAAAATAACTCACCCCTGTCATTTATATTCGAGCTACCCCAGATGGTATGGTGTGCGTTGGCGTCGCACCCCAGGATAACTCCCACCTTACTTCTATATGCGTCAGCAACCAGTGCCCTCAGTATGTCTGGCGGCACTGGCATCTCCCGGTCCATATACGCGACTGCAAGCCAGAATCTTCTCCCCTCCGTCTCTATGCAGACCGCAGTAATGTCCCCATTCCTATACTGTGGAAGGAGAAAAACATTTATGTTATTTCCCACCAATATACATGATCTGCTCTTTTCAGCCCCACAAGCATAAAGAAGGGTGTAGCCCTTCGCTCGCAGACCGCAGATCTTATTATTCTTGATCCAAGGTTCTTGGATCAGCACTATCTCCTCGCCCGATTTAGCAAGTCTGAGAAGTAGCGCCGCCGAAGCCACCTTAGTGTGATGTAAGTTTATCTGCACAAACCTAATCATTGATAACAGTATTCACTTACCTTAATTACGACAGCAGTGCTGCGTCGGTTATGCAGACCCGATGGAGTCGACGGTATCCTCCGTCTCACTCCCTCCGCAGTCCCTAAAACTAAGGAGATCCACATCTCCCCCCTCGGAATCCGATGCATCCCTCATCCCCCTGCCAAGGGATAGTCGGTCCCTTAGTTCGCTAGTCAGCCCCTCACTCGGGTTCGCCACTAGCGGCAGTGTCTCCCCTGAAGAGATACTGCTCCTCGCGGTTCCCATAGCAGGCTGGACCTCCTCCACCCCCTTCTCGGGCTGTGTAGTATCTAATTTGACTCCGACCTTATCCTTTCTGAACACCTTAAGTGTCACAGAACCGAAGCCGAAGTTTATAACCCCTTTAGTTTTTGACAGGGGAGCCAGGGATTCCTTATTTATCACCATAATTGATGATCTGAAATTGCCCTTAGGCTCTTCCTGCTTCACAATCTTCCAATTTCCTGTCGGAAGATCCGGGTTGCAAACCTGGATAATCCTCAGGGATTCATCAAGGCTTGCCGGCTCCGTGGGGATCCAGACCATTGCTCTTGGTCTGCTAGGTATTTCCTCCTTGGGAATTGCCTTGAGCTTAGCTCCTGTCCATACCTCGCCTACCTCCTCGAACGCCTTCCTATACAAGAAGGCCGACCGTTGATCCGCGCACGCGGTCAGCTTCAGCCGTCGCTGATACCAACCCGCGTCCCTGCAAACTGGCGGTGGTCCTGGATGTTGTCCAAGAACTCGGAGGAAAACGAGGTTCAGTGAATTAAACACCAACCTCCATTTTTCCCCGGTGATGCTCCCATCTTCGTGACTCTCGTCCACGACGGCTAGCACCACCTCTCCCTCCTTCACAACGTCGCTGAAGAGCTTAGGCCCCTTCCTCGACTGTTCCGCCTGGAGGCATTCAAACTCACCTGCTCTTCCTCTCCAGACCTCTGTCTTTTCGACCCAAGATCTTCTTTCTGAGCCTTGCTAACATTGGCGACGCAGCTCTTCGCCCACTCCGCCCTCCGCCTCTGTTCCTCCGTCCACTGCTCCTCCGGGACTGTGGCCAGTCTATCCAAGGCACGGTAGGCCGAACGCCTTGACCGATACCTTCGAACCGAAGGAGCAGTGACTTTCTCCTTCTTGCCGCTACCACTAGTTCCTGGCTTGCAAGCCTCGGAACCAGTTTTAGCACCACCGACGGCTGGAGTCACAGACCCCCCCGTCTCCTCCAGCATTTGAGAAGTGCTGGCCACTTCTTTTCGTTTTTTAGTATTTCTATCCATAGTGTGTTCCCACGAGTATCGGAGAAATAGATGGTCCGCCCGTGTAGAGATCCGTATACACGGGTAAGGCTAAATACAACTGGAGGTCGCCAGGTATCCAGAGGGCTCCGTTCAAGACTGGGCTTTGTTAAATGAGCCCCCAGCCTAGTCGATCATCAGCACGGGTCGCGTAACACCTTAATCCAGCCCATTCGCTCGCCGAGCGCCTCGCTCCTCCGCGCCCCAGCCCTTCTCCCACATTCACCTACTCATTCCCGGAATCCCAACCCAATAGGACCCATTTCATACAGGGGATTACCATTTATAGGGTTATGTAATACTTTTCCGGTAAAAAAGTGGGTGGAGCTTATTTTCGATTTTAGCGGCATATTTTAAATTTTGAATTTTTAAATAAAAACAAAAAATTAATTCATTTCAGTAAATGTTTCATTTATAACAAATAATTATTTATTATATTTGATTTTTAAATGCACTGTGTGAAAACACACACAGTTCCATATTAAAATATTAAACATAAATTATGAAAAATCGAAAATATCTTAAATTAATACAATCACAGTTGTAAATTACAGTCTAATTAAATTTAATTAATCGAAATTCTCCCCTAAAGAGATGGAAAATTGATTTTCGGTTGGTTCTAGATGCTCCTCAATAAACATTAAAGGATTCAAAAATTCGGGTTGAGTGTCGGCTTTGACTTTTGAAGTTCTCTTTGCTGTTCCAATTTTATTCGCCTTTGTTGGGTCAGTTTCGACATTTTCTAGTTGTTGAAATAAAAAATAAATTGAAATTGTAGGTTGTAGGTTAGTAAAGCTAAGCTTTGTTTAAGTGTAAATAATTATTTAAAAATAGTAAACGATTACCCTGTATTCGCTAGCAGCCTATGTAAACAAATAATGGGAACGCATAACCTCACATTTAACAAAAAAAAAATTAAAACTTTTAATAATTTTAAATATAAATCTTTAATATTTACCTCACAGATCCAATACGTTAAAAATATAAACTTTAATGAAAATTGTATATACATAGAACGTACACACAAACAACCGTAATGGCGTTTCACCTCAACTCAACAAGAAAAATCGATGTGTTTATTAATAAACAACAATAACAAAAAATCATTATTTCCGAGTTTTTATACCAAAAACCGGAAAACAGTGCCTTACCGGTTCAACTTTTCAGTTTTGTTATACTTGGGTATAACAAAATATATTTACACTTAAACAAAGCTTAGCTTTACTAACTTACAACCTACAATTTCAATTTATTTTTTATTTCAACAACTAGAAAATGTCGAAACTGTCGAAAATGTCGAAAGGCGAATAAAATTGGAACAGCAAAGAAAACTTCAAAAGTCAAAGCCGACACTCAACCCGAATTTTTGAATCCTTTAATGTTTATTGAGGAGCATCTAGAATCAACCGAAAATAAATTTTCCATCTCTTTAGGGGAGAATTAGATTAATTAAATTTAATTAGTCTGTAATTTACAACTGTGATTGTATTAATTTAAGATATTTCCGATTTTTCATAATTTATGCTTAATATTTTAATATGGAACTGTGTGTGTTTTCACATAGTGTTACAGGCTGGCTACTGCCAACCTGCAGATATCACTAAGCACCTGCAGAGGCCTCCAGGGTGATTTTTGCCGGCTATGTTCTCAGGGAGAAGTGCTAAGGTCGTGGGGTTTGAGGCATACAGGGCTCCTGGCTTACACCGTGATGATACAGAAATTTAGGGGAACGCAAATAATAAAAAAAATGTAACCGGAGTTCCGCCGAAACTCGTCGGCCGGAGCCTGAGGAACGAACACAAACCAATTATAAACCGAGAGCGGTGCCTTGGTGCGCGCATCCATCCGAATTCAAACAGGGAGCCCTGGTTACGGAATCGGATGCGGGCACCAAGGGACCGCAAACACTACGCCGACACAGAGGGAGTTTCCGCTCCCATACACCGAAAAAAATTTAATAATTCATTTTATTTTCAGGAAAGAAAAAAAACACAAGAAAAACAACTTCCCCCTCCACCCGCACCAAGAGAAAACGAGAGAGAGAGAGAAACGATGCGCACCGAGCGTGCACCCGCTGTGCGGCGCTCGATTACAAAAATATTTAGAATTTTAATATAATAAAAAAAATATAAAAAAAATAAAATCAAAAAAAAAAATTAAAAATATAAATAAAAAAATTTGTACCTTAATATATATATAAAATAATGGTGCGGCCTTGCGCGGCCGTCATGCCACAGGTGATGTGCCACACCCGGACCGTTGCGGTGCCTTTCACCGTTACACAAAAAACACGAGGAGCCAGTTGGCCACCCGTATGTTGCGACCTTGTGCGTTCGGACGTTGCGGGGCCTTTCCCCGATACCAATAAAACACGAGGGGCCGGTTGGCCACCCGTATGTTGCGACCTTGTGCGGTCGGACGTTGCGGGGCCTTTCCCCGATAAAATATACGCCTCGATAGGCCGCCTTGTATGTTGGGTGTCTTCCCACCGTCAATAGATTTGGCCTCGATAGGCCGCCAAAATGTTGGGCGTCTTTGGGCCGTAAACCCAAAATGCAAATGGTCACGTGAACGATGCGGCCCTACCACCGGTACACGCAAAAACTCAACCTTGTTTGAACGGCCTCGATTGGCCACCCGTAAAATTTGCTGCCACGATGCTGCCCGTCCGCCGTTATACACGATAAATTTACGACTGGCCTTGCGATTGGCCACCCGTACGTTCGTTGTATTTTGCGTAGTAAACTTAAAGACAGTTTCCTCAGTTAAATGGTGCACCCCGTAAACAAAGGGGAATTATTTTAAATGTTGTTTTGCATTACGTAATCCAAGTGAAAGGCAATTAAACAAAATTGGCACAATTGGCGTGTCTGAGTAAATCGATTTACTGTTTCGAATTCGCTATCCTCAAATACGAAAAAAAAAATTCGGTATTTTTGTAGCGTAAATTATAATGATGAACACACAAGACAACAATAAAAAAAATTATCTTTTTATTTTAATTTTTATTGTAAACACACAATAAAGTTTGTACACGTTTTTTTTTATTATTAAATTTTATTTTATCTACGTTTCTTCACTTTGTATATATAATCAAAAACAAAAAAAAAACTTGGGTTTTCAACAAATTATAATACAGTCAAAAAAAATCTCGAGTTATTCGAAAAAAATAAACTCGACTGTCTTTTACAAAATCACAAACTCTACTTTTCAAAATTCAAAACTCGACTTTCCAAAAATAAAAACTCGACTTTGTTTTCCAAAAAAAATATATATATATTTTTAACAAAAAACATGCGGCCACACGCCGAAAATAAAATTTATATTTTTTATTTTATTCTATTTTATTTTGCTTTGTTTATTTAGCAGCACACACCTTTCATATTCAAAATTTAAAACTCGACTACCATTACCAAAAAAAATTCTCACGCCGCACAAACGACGCGCAACACATTCCAGAAGATTTGTCTTTCTTCTCTGTCTCTCGTTTACATCAATTCGCATTGATGTAAACGAGAGGCAAATAAAAAAAACATTCTTATGAAATGTTTTGCTTTACACACCACTCGATGTACATCGCTCTCCCTCTCTCCCATTTTCGTACAATCACTACCAACCAAACAAAAAAGAAACACACAGGAATCCATCCACCATTAACCGCGTTTAGATATAAAAAAACGGGGTAAAGAAACGTAATCAATTAGAGCAAAGAATCCAGTTGCGACAGTACAGTCGTAACAAACGTGGGAACGTCCCACACCCTGAGATGTCTCATGAGCCGGGCCTAAAACAAACAACACGAAAACAAAGATAGAGGGAGAAACGATTAAACACGGATGTCTTTGACGTGATAAGTACCTAATACTTTTCCGTTCAAATCTTCGACGGTGTACGCCACTTGTCCGACTTTGCTGGTAATTATCGCGGGTTTGAATTTGCTTGCTAATTTAGCGGCAAATTTGTTCGTTGCATCGCTCAAAGCAAAGGATCGTATGAAAACGGGTGGTCCAATTCGAAAAGAACGCTTATTACTACGTAAATTGTAATGTTGAGCTCCCTTTTCGTGTGCTACGCGTAAATAGTGAAGTATAGGATCTTTGAGAAGATTGACTCGATCTGGCTTAGCCCATATCTGGACTTCGCTGGGATCATGTTCGTCGAGTAATCTGCTTAACGCGTAATCCGAACCGTGTAGCGACATATGTCGACCGAACACGACATAGTGAGGGGAATAATGTAACGTATCGTGTACTGCATTTCGTAACGCGGCTGCAATTTCTTGCAAATTTTTGTCCCACTGATTATGGTCGTGATCGCACAAATATGATCGTATGCTGGCAATTAGAGTTCGGTTAACACGCTCGGAAGCGTTACTTTGAGGCGAATACAAAGGCGTGCGAGTATGTGTTACACCGTATTTAGATAACAACTCTTTAAATAAATTCGAGATGAATTGTTTGCCATTGTCCGATGTAATGCTTTCTGGTACCGAGAACAACAAGAATATTTCCTCTAGAAATCGACATAGCAATAGAGCAGATGCTTCGCGTAATGGTTTTACAACTACGAATTTCGAGTAATGATCCAAGACGATAACGATGCAGGTATTACCGAGTTTCGAACGTGGATACGGACCCAAAAAATCTACATACAATTTTTGAAACGGGCGAGTGGACGTGACCTGAGCTCCCATGGCTGGTTGTGTTGAATAATTGACAACCTTGTTCATTTTACACTTAGTGCAGCTAGCAACGTATTGTTTGACTTGTTTTGCCATCTGAGGCCAGAAAAATTGACGCTGAAGGCGCTCGAGAGTTTTGCTGCCGCCTAAATGTGCTGAAGTGGGAGGGACGTGTGCCTGTTCGATTAGTGATTGGGTCAGATTATTCGGAATAACTAATTTCCAGTTCGAAAGGTCGGTATCCGTGTATTTAAAACCAAACGAAGGGGATATTAATAGTTTATCGTCCTGTATCTTGTAGTTGTGCGAACAATCTTTTAAAGAACGAATTTTCTCGATCTGATCGACGTAATCTGGATCTTGGAACGCAACCGAATTTTGATCAACGTGTAATATAGGGACTGTCGACGGTACTAACGCATCCACGGAAAGGTCGATGTTTTTACTCGACAAGGCTGGATCTCCAAATTGAACACCAGGATCAGGCGTGCTCTTACTTTCGGAATCATCCTCAAGGGGAGCGGATTCATCCGGAAAAGCTCGAGACAGCGCATCAGGTACAACGTTAACTGAACCTTTTCGGTATCCAATCTGAAAATCCAGCGCTTGGAGTTTAAGACTCCATCTCGCCAAACGTCCGGAGAGGTCTTTTTGACTCATTAACCAGCGCAAACTGGAATGGTCAGTGTAAATGACGAACGGATAGCCTTCCACATACGGACGGAATTTTCGCACGCTGAGGACGGCAGCGTAGCATTCCAGCTCGGTCACCGAGTAGTTTCGCGTTCGTTTCAACGGCACTGGCATCACACTGAATAAAAAAGGGTTTTGTATAATCAGGATGCGTCAAAACTGGGGCAGTTGACAAGGCGGTTTTGAGAGCACATCCCCAGAAAACGTCTAATTTGTTTCGTCGTTTTCGGAATAGGGTACTCCAGAATAGCTTTACATTTATCTGGGTTTGTACGGAGGCAACCATCACCCACAATATAACCTAAATAGTCGACTTCTTTCAACACAAACTTACTTTTGGTCAAATTAATTGTTAAACCAGCATCCTTCAGATATCCAGCAACCTGTTGTAGCAAATCGAAATGTTCAGCCAGAGTGGAGGATGTGACCAGAAGGTCATCGAGGTACACAAAGACCTTATCGTGTAGCTGGTACGGGATCACGCGGTGCATTAAGCGACAAAGCGTCTGTGGTGCATTGCACAAGCCAAACGGCATCACCTTGAACTGATACAAGGGCCGTCCAGGAACCGTAAACGCTGTTTTATCGCGGGATGCTGGGTCGAGTGGGATCTGCCAAAAGGCATCCTTCAAATCAATCGTCGAAATGAATCGGGTGTGTCCCAAACGACCCAACAATCCGTTGATTATTGGCAGCGGATACGCATCCTTGACGGTGGCCTTGTTCAGTTCTCTAGCATCTAAACACAAACGGACTTTGCCATTGGCCTTACGCACCAACGTGACCGGTGAACACCAGGAACTTTGTGACTCCTCGATGACCCTCAAAGACAACATCCTATCCAACGCGGCGTACATGAGTTTCTGGATAGCTGGGGACACGGAATAAAAACGTTGTTTGACTGGTTTTGCGGAACCGACATCGATCATATGAGTGATGAGGGATGTGCGGCCCAAACCTAATATATCGCTGCTCGGGAAATATTCGCGGATAAGATCCAATTTACGACGATCATTAGATGTTAAAATATGAAATTTGGGTGTGTTGGTAGTTTCGCCTAATTCGTCCGAATTATTTAACGCGGAGACTTTTGGGGAAATTCCAAAACGATTCCAAAAATCGATACCCAGATAAAGCGGTTGTTCTAAGGAAGGAACAACGTGAAAATTCATAAATTGAGTAATCCCATTAAACTCGACATTAGCTCGTATGTAACCAAATACTCGTTGGACTTGACCACTCGCGGTAGTTATCGTGGATGGAAAATTATGAAACTCTACGAATGGATTTGACATGAGTTTCTCCGATCCATTCCCCAGAACACTGACACTCGCCCCGCTGTCAAGAAGACCCTTAAAAGGGATCTTATTTATTAAGACCCTCCTTGTGTTTTCGAAACGTCCAGTACCACTGTAACGCTATGTCTTTCAAGATGGTGTGGAGTTCTAACAATAAAATTTGATCCGACAATCCTCGGGATGACGCAATGGTGTCGACTTGGAATAAAAACATATCAATATTTATGCCCGATGGGGATCCAGAATAACTTAGTCCACTTCCGGATAATTCCAACTCCTCTGGTTCTAAAAGTGTGACGTCCAGTTTGGATTAAGTAGGAATAAGGAAATAAGCTCGCTCGGTTAAAAAAAAAGGTGACGTAGTCTTTATTAATTTATTCAAAAATACAAAAATATTTTATTTCAAAAAGACTTTACTCGAAACTGAAGGTTTCAGAATAAAGTGTATTTACAACTAATGATTCCACACCCACTATAACTATATAAAACGTAAAAAAAAAATTGAATAATAAAAATAAAAGGAATGGTTACCTTGTTCAAGTTTTATGGAATCCGTAAGCCCACGAGTATTTAAACACGGGTAAGACGAGATACCCTCGAAAATGGCGCTTTTCGATGAGAACCTATTTTGGAGGGGCTCGTTAAAAGTAAATTACAGCAAAAATTCAACCACCGAATCTCAAACCGCGATAAACAACCAGAAAGTTACCCCGTGCGTTGGATAATACTCAATTCGAATACGAATTTGGTTAACTTCCACTCGATCCCACGGATGGTTACGTTGGATACGTGGTTCTACGTCCGTTATCCCACACTGTACGTCGTCGAGGTCTTTCTGGCGTATCCCACGGATTTGGATTCATACTAAAATAATGATAAAGGAAATTTAATAATAATAATAACGTAGCTGATGAAACTACCAACACACCCAGGTAAGAAGGCAAAAGTGGCAAGAAAGAAAATACAAGTAAGATAAATATAACAGAAGGAATGGTTACCTTATAAAGAAAAAAAATTTTGGTCTATGATGAATAGGACGAGATACCCCCGAAAATGGCGCTTTTCGACGAGAACCTATTTTGGGGGGGCTCGTTAAAATTTGCAAAACGATACAAAGAAGAAAAAGAAAACCAAAACTACCAGCACACCCAGCGGTATGCAGGCAGAATAATAATAAAAATGCAAAAAAAAATATATAAAATGAAGTACTAACAGTACGCGGGGTTCCAATATAACCCAAAAATAATACAAAATTTAACCAAAATATTAATTAACCCGAATCAAATTGCCGAAATATCAAAATATAAAAATCAACCAAAAATATCCAAAATAAATCAAAGATAAAAATTAACTCAGATGATAATACGGTGGTATGATGAGAGTGGGAACCCCACTCCGTGTCAGCTAAATAATAAAATAAAATAAAAATAATAATAATAATACGTTCTGTTCTGTTCCTCAAATTTCGGCCGAGAAACTTCGGGAAAAGAGGAAATGAAGCTAAGCTAAACCCTGGACAAATGACATCCGAGCTCCACCACAATCTGACACAACATAGTGGAAATGGGAAAGAGCTCGTAAGTCGGATGTCCAAAGAATAGGGGTATGACACCCCGATCTACGCGCAATCAAACAGCCCGTGCTGGTTGCGATCGCAGATGGGGAATGCCAACCGGAAGACTGGCTTTGGTGTGCGTGTCCATGCGAATTCAAACAGTGCGAAGCACTGGTTTCGACACTGGACGCGCACGCCAAAGGGAGTGAAGCTACAAATCATAAAAAAATCAAAAATTTAAAAATTCGCACATCGACTGGCTTTGGTGTGCGTGTCCATGCGAATTCAAACAGTGCGAAGCACTGGTTTTGACACTGGACGCGCACGCCAAAAGGAGTGAAGCTACAAATCATAAAAAAACTCAAAAATTTAAAAATTCGCGAAATGCTTGGGCGCCACTGTTACAGGCTGGCTACTGCCAACCTGCAGATATCACTAAGCACCTGCAGAGGCCTCCACGATGATTTTTGCCGGCTACGTTCTCAGGGAGAAGTGCTAAGGTCGTGGGGTTTGAGGCATACAGGGCTCCTGGCTTACACCGTGATGACACAGAAATTTAGGGGAACGCAAATAATAAAAAAATGTAACCGGAGTTCCGCCGAAACTCTTCGGCCGGAACCTGAGGAACGAACACAAACCAATTATAAACCGAGAGCGGTGCCTTGGTGCGCGCATCCATCCGAATTCAAACAGGGACAAGCCCTGGTTACGGAATCGGATGCGGGCACCAAGGGACCAAATTATAAACCGAGAGCGGTGCCTTGGTGCGCGCATCCATCCGAATTCAAACGGGGACAAGCCCTGGTTACGGAATCGGATGCGGGCACCAAGGGACCGCAAACACTACGCCGACACAGAGGGAGTTTCCGCTCCCATACACCGAAAAAAATTTAATAATTCATTTTATTTTCAGGAAAGAAAAAAACACAAGAAAAACAACTTCCCCCTCCACCCGCACCAAGAGAAAACGAGAGAGAGAGAGAAACGATGCGCACCGAGCGTGCACTCGCTGTGCGGCGCTCGATTACAAAAATATTTAGAATTTTAATATAATAAAAAAAATATAAAAAAAATAAAATTAAAAAAAAAATTAAAAATATAAATAAAAAAATTTGTACCTTAATATATATATAAAATAATGGTGCGGCCTTGCGCGGCCGTCATGCCACAGGTGATGTGCCACACCCGGACCGTTGTGGTGCCTTTCACCGTTACACAAAAAACACGAGGAGCCAGTTGGCCACTCGTATGTTGCGACCTTGTGCGGTCGGACGTTGCGAGGCCTTTCCCCGATACCAATAAAACACGAGGGGCCGGTTGGCCACCCGTATGTTGCGACCTTGTGCGGTCGGACGTTGCGGGGTCTTTCTCCGATAAAATATACGCCTCGATAGGCCGCCTTGTATGTTGGGTGTCTTCCCACCGTCAATAGATTTGGCCTCGATAGGCCGCCAAAATGTTGGGCGTCTTTGCGCCGTAAACCCAAAATGCAAATGGCCACGTGAACGATGCGGCCCTACCACCGGTACACGCAAAAACTCAACCTTGTTTGAACGGCCTCGATTGGCCACCCGTAAAATTTGCTGCCACGATGCTGCCCGTCCGCCGTTATACACGATAAATTTACGACTGGCCTTGCGATTGGCCACCCGTACGTTCGTTGTATTTTGCGTAGTAAACTTAAAGACAGTTTCCTCAGTTAAATGGTGCACCCCGTAAACAAAGGGGAATTATTTTAAATGTTGTTTTGCATTACGTAATCCAAGTGAAAGGCAATTAAACAAAATTGGCACAATTGGCGTGTCTGAGTAAATCGATTTACTGTTTCGAATCCGCTATCCTCAAATACGAAAAAAAAAATCGGTATTTTTGTAGCGTAAATTATAATGATGAACACACAAGACAACAATAAAAAAAATTATCTTTTTATTTTAATTTTTATTGTAAACACACAATAAAGTTTGTACACGTTTTTTTTTATTATTAAATTTTATTTTATCTACGTTTCTTCACTTTGTATATATAATCAAAAACAAAAAAAAAACTTGGGTTTTCAACAAATTATAATACAGTCAAAAAAAATCTCGAGTTATTCGAAAAAAATAAACTCGACTGTCTTTTACAAAATCACAAACTCTACTTTTCAAAATTCAAAACTCGACTTTCCAAAAATAAAAACTCGACTTTGTTTTCCAAAAAAAATATATATATATTTTTAACAAAAAACATGCGGCCACACGCCGAAAATAAAATTTATATTTTTTATTTTATTCTATTTTATTTTGCTTTGTTTATTTAGCAGCACACACCTTTCATATTCAAAATTTAAAACTCGACTACCATTACCAAAAAAAATTCTCACGCCGCACAAACGACGCGCAACACATTCCAGAAGATTTGTCTTTCTTCTCTGTCTCTCGTTTACATCAATTCGCATTGATGTAAACGAGAGGCAAATAAAAAAAACATTCTTATGAAATGTTTTGGTTTACACACCACTCGATGTACATCGCTCTCCCTCTCTCCCATTTTCGTACAATCACTACCAACCAAACAAAAAAGAAACACACAGGAATCCATCCACCATTAACCGCGTTTAGATATAAAAAAACGGGGTAAAGAAACGTAATCAATTAGGGCAAAGAACCCAGTTGCGACAGTACAGTCGTAACAAACGTGGGAACGTCCCACACCCTGAGATGTCTCATGAGCCGGGCCTAAAACAAACAACACGAAAACAAAGATAGAGGGAGAAACGATTAAACACGGATGTCTTTGACGTGATAAGTACCTAATACTTTTCCGTTCAAATCTTCGACGGTGTACGCCACTTGTCCGACTTTGCTGGTAATTATCGCGGGTTTGAATTTGCTTGCTAATTTAGCGGCAAATTTGTTCGTTGCATCGCTCAAAGCAAAGGATCGTATGAAAACGGGTGGTCCAATTCGAAAAGAACGCTTATTACTACGTAAATTGTAATGTTGAGCTCCCTTTTCGTGTGCTACGCGTAAATAGTGAAGTATAGGATCTTTGAGAAGATTGACTCGATCTGGCTTAGCCCATATCTGGACTTCGCTGGGATCATGTTCGTCGAGTAATCTGCTTAACGCGTAATCCGAACCGTGTAGCGACATATGTCGACCGAACACGACATAGTGAGGGGAATAATGTAACGTATCGTGTACTGCATTTCGTAACGCGGCTGCAATTTCTTGCAAATTTTTGTCCCACTGATTATGGTCGTGATCGCACAAATATGATCGTATGCTGGCAATTAGAGTTCGGTTAACACGCTCGGAAGCGTTGCTTTGAGGCGAATACAAAGGCGTGCGAGTATGTGTTACACCGTATTTAGATAACAACTCTTTAAATAAATTCGAGATGAATTGTTTGCCATTGTCCGATGTAATGCTTTCTGGTACCGAGAACAACAAGAATATTTCCTCTAGAAATCGACATAGCAATAGAGCAGATGCTTCGCGTAATGGTTTTACAACTACGAATTTCGAGTAATGATCCAAGACGATAACGATGCAGGTATTACCGAGTTTCGAACGTGGATACGGACCCAAAAAATCTACATACAATTTTTGAAACGGGCGAGTGGACGTGACCTGAGCTCCCATGGCTGGTTGTGTTGAATAATTGACAACCTTGTTCATTTTACACTTAGTGCAGCTAGCAACGTATTGTTTGACTTGTTTTGCCATCTGAGGCCAGACAAATTGACGCTGAAGGCGCTCGAGAGTTTTGCTGCCGCCTAAATGTGCTGAAGTGGGAGGGACGTGTGCCTGTTCGATTAGTGATTGGGTCAGATTATTCGGAATAACTAATTTCCAGTTCGAAAGGTCGGTATCCGTGTATTTAAAACCAAACGAAGGGGATATTAATAGTTTATCGTCCTGTATCTTGTAGTTGTGCGAACAATCTTTTAAAGAACGAATTTTCTCGATCTGATCGACGTAATCTGGATCTTGGAACGCAACCGAATTTTGATCAACGTGTAATATAGGGACTGTCGACGGTACTAACGTATCCACGGAAAGGTCGATGTTTTTACTCGACAAGGCTGGATCTCCAAATTGAACACCAGGATCAGGCGTGCTCTTACTTTCGGAATCATCCTCAAGTGGAGCGGATTCATCCGGAAAAGCTCGAGACAGCGCATCAGGTACAACGTTAACTGAACCTTTTCGGTATCCAATCTGAAAATCCAGCGCTTGGAGTTTAAGACTCCATCTCGCCAAACGTCCGGAGAGGTCTTTTTGACTCATTAACCAGCGCAAACTGGAATGGTCAGTGTAAATGACGAACGGATAGCCTTCCACATGCGGACGGAATTTTCGCACGCTGAGGACGGCAGCGTAGCATTCCAGCTCGGTCACCGAGTAGTTTCGCTGCGCCGCATTGAGCTTATGTGAATAAAACTCAATGGGACGCTCCACCCCCTCGGCGTCCACCTGAAATAAGACACTACAGACCCCAACGGCACTGGCATCACACTGAATAAAAAAGGGTTTTGTATAATCAGGATGCGTCAAAACTGGGGCAGTTGACAAGGCGGTTTTGAGAGCATTAAAAGAAGAATCAGCAGCTGCAGACCAACATACTTTAGTGTTTTTACCAGTAAGATCGGTGAGAGAAGAAGCTAAAGAGGCAAAATTTGGAATGAAGCGACGGTACCATCCGCACATCCCCAGAAAACGTCTAATCTGTTTCGTCGTTTTCGGAATAGGGTACTCCAGAATAGCTTTACATTTATCTGGGTTTGTACGGAGGCAACCATCACCCACAATATAACCTAAATAGTCGACTTCTTTCAACACAAACTTACTTTTGGTCAAATTAATTGTTAAACCAGCATCCTTCAGATATCCAGCAACCTGTTGTAGCAAATCGAAATGTTCAGCCAGAGTGGAGGATGTGACCAGAAGGTCATCGAGGTACACAAAGACCTTATCGTGTAGCTGGTACGGGATCACGCGGTGCATTAAGCGACAAAGCGTCTGTGGTGCATTGCACAAGCCAAACGGCATCACCTTGAACTGATACAAGGGCCGTCCAGGAACCGTAAACGCTGTTTTATCGCGGGATGCTGGGTCGAGTGGGATCTGCCAAAAGGCATCCTTCAAATCAATCGTCGAAATGAATCGGGTGTGTCCCAAACGACCCAACAATCCGTTGATTATTGGCAGCGGATACGCATCCTTGACGGTGGCCTTGTTCAGTTCTCTAGCATCTAAACACAAACGGACTTTGCCATTGGCCTTACGCACCAACGTGACCGGTGAACACCAGGAACTTTGTGACTCCTCGATGACCCTCAAAGACAACATCCTATCCAACGCGGCGTACATGAGTTTCTGGATAGCTGGGGATACGGAATAAAAACGTTGTTTGACTGGTTTTGCGGAACCGACATCGATCATATGAGAGATGAGGGATGTGCGGCCCAAACCTAATATATCGCTGCTCGGGAAATATTCGCGGATAAGATCCAATTTACGACGATCATTAGATGTTAAAATATGAAATTTGGGTGTGTTGGTAGTTTCGCCTGATTCGTCCGAATTATTTAACGCGGAGACTTTTGGGGAATTTCCAAAACGATTCCAAAAATCGATACCCAGATAAAGCGGTTGTTCTAAGGAAGGAACAACGTGAAAATTCATAAATTGAGTAATCCCATTAAACTCGACATTAGCTCGTATGTAACCAAATACTCGTTGGACTTGACCACTCGCGGTAGTTATCGTGGATGGAAAATTATGAAACTCTACGAATGGATTTGACATGAGTTTCTCCGATCCATTCCCCAGAACACTGACACCCGCCCCGCTGTCAAGAAGACCCTTAAAAGGGATCTTATTTATTAAGACCTGGGCGTAAGGCCGAGTGTCACTACCCTCGGAGAATAGAACGGAGGAAATCACGTCATTTCTCATTGCAACGCGGTGGTTCCAGTATTTCTTGGAACGCTTTAAACGAGCTAACGACGGAGAATTATAGAAAAACTTTAGAGCGACAGGAAGGGAAGGGGAATTTGGTAAGGAAGAAGGATCGGGAAAGGAATCAAGACTGGCAGACGAGTTTATCTTCGTGTCGAGTTCGATAGTGAGCGGAGTTCCGCGTCCGTATTGCTCGCTGCGTCCTCCTGAATCGGTTTGAGTGGACTTGTCCGTTGAGACATCAGTCTGGGTGGCAGTTTGTGGTTGTGGTGATTCTCGTGGCCCAGTCCTCCAAGAACCACTGTTCTGGTTTTCCGACAATCTTGATGGCGTGTTTCGTTCTTCGGCACAACGTCGACATCTCGCAGATATAGTACCTCGCATCTCACATCGATAACAAAACAGTCCGGTTGGTGCCAATTGACATTCCATGAACGTGTGGCCCATATCCGAACAATTAAAACAGACAATATTTTTGCCATCACCTGGATGCTGTTTGTACACTAATCCCGAACTGTCTGCTGGGATTTGTCCGCCCGAACGTTTCGCCGCGCTCGACGAAAACCTGCTCCCCGATTGAATCGCGGATATTGAGCTATCAGATAGTACATCAGTAAAGGGGTAATTCTCGTACGAGTCATACGCTCCAGCATCATCATAAGGACTGCCTGATAACTCATTGATCACGCGTCGTGGATGGATTGCAGGATTCGCCGGGGCTTTGAGCCGCCGGAAAGACTCCTCCCAAGCAGAACAGCTTTTGATTAGTTCGTTGATGCTGCTAAACTGACGATCGGTTAGGTGGTATTGTAACGTCGGCTTCATATTGTTCATCAAAATTTGAATGAGCTCTTCATCTGAGTATGGAGTGCGACATTGTAAAGTAAGCGTCCACACGTGGTCGTAAAAATCTAGGAAGCTTTCGTTGGGTTGCTGTTTCCGGGCTTCGACCATTCTTCGAATTTCGTAGTTGGTGCGGCGGTCTTGAAATCGCTCGATCATACCGTTTCGTAGCTCGGTTCAGGTAGCGTGCGGGTTGTGTTTTCGAAACGTCCAGTACCACTGTAACGCTATGTCTTTCAAGATGGTGTGGAGTTCTAACAATAAAATTTGATCCGACAATCCTCGGGATGACGCAATGGTGTCGACTTGGAATAAAAACATATCAATATTTATGCCCGATGGGGATCCAGAATAACTTAGTCCACTTCCGGATAATTCCAACTCCTCTGGTTCTAAAAGTGTGACGTCCAGTTTGGATTAAGTAGGAATAAGGAAATAAGCTCGCTCGGTTAAAAAAGAAGGTGACGTAGTCTTTATTAATTTATTCAAAAATACAAAAATATTTTATTTCAAAATGACTTTACTCGAAACTGAAGGTTTCAGAATAAAGTGTATTTACAACTAATGATTCCACACCCACTATAACTATATAAAACGTAAAAAAAAAATTGAATAATAAAAATAAAAGGAATGGTTACCTTGTTCAAGTTTTATGGAATCCGTAAGCCCACGAGTATTTAAACACGGGTAAGACGAGATACCCTCGAAAATGGCGCTTTTCGATGAGAACCTATTTTGGAGGGGCTCGTTAAAAGTAAATTACAGCAAAAATTCAACCACCGAATCTCAAACCGCGATAAACAACCAGAAAGTTACCCCGTGCGTTGGATAATACTCAATTCGAATACGAATTTGGTTAACTTCCACTCGATCCCACGGATGGTTACGTTGGATACGTGGTTCTACGTCCGTTATCCCACACTGTACGTCGTCGAGGTCTTTCTGGCGTATCCCACGGATTTGGATTCATACTAAAATAATGATAAAGGAAATTTAATAATAATAATAACGTAGCTGATGAAACTACCAACACACCCAGGTAAGAAGGCAAAAGTGGCAAGAAAGAAAATACAAGTAAGATAAATATAACAGAAGGAATGGTTACCTTATAAAGAAAAAAAATTTTGGTCTATGATGAATAGAACGAGATACCCCCGAAAATGGCGCTTTTCGACGAGAACCTATTTTGGGGGGGCTCGTTAAAATTTGCAAAACGATACAAAGAAGAAAAAGAAAACCAAAACTACCAGCACACCCAGCGGTATGCAGGCAGAATAATAATAAAAATGCAAAAAAAAATATATAAAATGAAGTACTAACAGTACGCGGGGTTCCAATATAACCCAAAAATAATACAAAATTTAACCAAAATATTAATTAACCCGAATCAAATTGCCGAAATATCAAAATATAAAAATCAACCAAAAATATCCAAAATAAATCAAAGATAAAAATTAACTCAGATGATAATACGGTGGTATGATGAGAGTGGGAACCCCACTCCGTGTCAGCTAAATAATAAAATAAAATAAAAATAATAATAATAATACGTTCTGTTCTGTTCCTCAAATTTCGGCCGAGAAACTTCGGGAAAAGAGGAAATGAAGCTAAGCTAAACCCTGGACAAATGACATCCGAGCTCCACCACAATCTGACACAACATAGTGGAAATGGGAAAGAGCTCGTAAGTCGGATGTCCAAAGAATAGGGGTATGACACCCCGATCTACGCGCAATCAAACAGCCCGTGCTGGTTGCGATCGCAGATGGGGAATGCCAACCGGAAGACTGGCTTTGGTGTGCGTGTCCATGCGAATTCAAACAGTGCGAAGCACTGGTTTCGACACTGGACGCGCACGCCAAAGGGAGTGAAGCTACAAATCATAAAAAAATCAAAAATTTAAAAATTCGCACATCGACTGGCTTTGGTGTGCGTGTCCATGCGAATTCAAACAGTGCGAAGCACTGGTTTCGACACTGGACGCGCACGCCAAAGGGAGTGAAGCTACAAATCATAAAAAAACTCAAAAATTTAAAAATTCGCGAAATGCTTGGGCGCCACTGTTACAGGCTGGCTACTGCCAACCTGCAGATATCACTAAGCACCTGCAGAGGCCTCCACGGTGATTTTTGCCGGCTACGTTCTCAGGGAGAAGTGCTAAGGTCGTGGGGTTTGAGGCATACAGGGCTCCTGGCTTACACCGTGATGATACAGAAATTTAGGGGAACGCAAATAATAAAAAAATGTAACCGGAGTTCCGCCGAAACTCGTCGGCCGGAACCTGAGGAACGAACACAAACCAATTATAAACCGAGAGCGGTGCCTTGGTGCGCGCATCCATCCGAATTCAAACAGGGACAAGCCCTGGTTACGGAATCGGATGCGGGCACCAATGGACCAAATTATAAACCGAGAGCGGTGCCTTGGTGCGCGCATCCATCCGAATTCAAACGGGGACAAGCCCTGGTTACGGAATCGGATGCGGGCACCAAGGGACCGCAAACACTACGCCGACACAGAGGGAGTTTCCGCTCCCATACTCCGAAAAAAATTTAATAATTCATTTTATTTTCAGGAAAGAAAAAAACACAAGAAAAACAACTTCCCCCTCCACCCGCACCAAGAGAAAACGAGAGAGAGAGAGAAACGATGCGCACCGAGCGTGCACCCGCTGTGCGGCGCTCGATTACAAAAATATTTAGAATTTTAATATAATAAAAAAAATAAAATCAAAAAAAAAATTAAAAATATAAATAAAAAAATTTGTACCTTAATATATATATAAAATAATGGTGCGGCCTTGCGCGGCCGTCATGCCACAGGTGATGTGCCACACCCGAACCGTTGCGGTGCCTTTCACCGTTACACAAAAAACACGAGGAGCCAGTTGGCCACCCGTATGTTGCGACCTTGTGCGGTCGGACGTTGCGAGGCCTTTCCCCGATACCAATAAAACACGAGGGGCCGGTTGGCCACCCGTATGTTGCGACCTTGTGCGGTCGGACGTTGCGGGGCCTTTCCCCGATAAAATATACGCCTCGATAGGCCGCCTTGTATGTTGGGTGTCTTCCCACCGTCAATAGATTTGGCCTCGATAGGCCGCCAAAATGTTGGGCGTCTTTGCGCCGTAAACCCAAAATGCAAATGGCCACGTGAACGATGCGGCCCTACCACCGGTACACGCAAAAACTCAACCTTGTTTGAACGGCCTCGATTGGCCACCCGTAAAATTTGCTGCCACGATGCTGCCCGTCCGCCGTTATACACGATAAATTTACGACTGGCCTTGCGATTGGCCACCCGTACGTTCGTTGTATTTTGCGTAGTAAACTTAAAGACAGTTTCCTCAGTTAAATGGTGCACCCCGTAAACAAAGGGGAATTATTTTAAATGTTGTTTTGCATTACGTAATCCAAGTGAAAGGCAATTAAACAAAATTGGCACAATTGGCGTGTCTGAGTAAATCGATTTACTGTTTCGAATCCGCTATCCTCAAATACGAAAAAAAAAATTCGGTATTTTTGTAGCGTAAATTATAATGATGAACACACAAGACAACAATAAAAAAGTTATCTTTTTATTTTAATTTTTATTGTAAACACACAATAAAGTTTGTACACGTTTTTTTTTATTATTAAATTTTATTTTATCTACGTTTCTTCACTTTGTATATATAATCAAAAACAAAACAAAAACTTGGGTTTTCAACAAATTATAATAGTCAAAAAAAATCACGAGTTATTCGAAAAAAATAAACTCGACTGTCTTTTACAAAATCACAAACTCTACTTTTCAAAATTCAAAACTCGACTTTCCAAAAATAAAAACTCGACTTTATTTTCCAAAAAAAATATATATATATATTTAACAAAAAACATGCGGCCACACGCCGAAAATAAAATTTATATTTTTTATTTTATTCTATTTTATTTTGCTTTGTTTAGTTAGCAGCACACACCTTTCATATTCAAAATTTAAAACTCGACTACCATTACCAAAAAAAATTCTCACGCCGCACAAACGACGCGCAAAACATTCCAGAAGATTTGTCTTTCTTCTCTGTCTCTCGTTTACATCAATGCGATTGAGATGTAAACGAGAGGCATATAAAAAAACATTCTTATGAAATGTTTTGCTTTACACACCACTCGATGTACATCGCTCTCCCGCTCTCCCATTTTCGTACAATCACTACCAACCAAACAAAAAAGAAACACACAGGAATCCATCCACCATTAACCGCGTTTAGATATAAAAAGACGGGGTAAAGAAACGTAATCAATTAGGGCAAAGAACCCAGTTGCGATAGTACAGTCGTAACAATAGTGCATTTAAAAATCAAATATAATAAATAATTATTTGTTATAAATGAAACATTTACTGAAATGAATTAATTTTTTGTTTTTATTTAAAAATCAAAATTTAAAATATGCCGCTAAAATCGAAAATAAGCTCCACCCACTTTTTTACCGGAAAATTATTACATTATAATGTATGTTCTTTTATCACAATATATGATAGAATTTATATATAAACACAATGATTAAATGTTTAACATTAAAATATTTAATCTTCAACAATATTAAATTTACGAATACAATTATACAGAAATAATAAAATAAATTATTTCAACTTCTACCTTTTGAAAATCGTTTTTCGTAAAATATTATTATTCGTTAAAATAATAATAATTGAATTTTTTTTAAAACAAAAAACCTTTTGTTATTTCAACCTACGTTGATAGACCGGGTTTTTTGTCTCTTCCATATTTTTAAATGAGTTCATTGGGATTTGGAATTTTGACAATTAATTTGATATGAATATTTGTAAACATCGCCACAATGCTCCCTCCCCAATGAATTCGGAAGAATTCATGAAAATGCAAGCATAATACCGAGACCGAAAATAAAAGAATCAATGATGATCCAGAAGCTGCTTTCAGTCGTAACGTGTTGGTGGTCTAATTGTTCTTCCAATCCTGGTTTGAACTGGCTCGTTTGGTGGAAGATTGAAACGAACCTTTTTTAACACGTTTGTACGATCAGAACCCTTCGCGTTATCTGAAGTTCTCTCACCCAGCGGGGCCGCTGGAATCGATCCCACGATGTCTGCATTCTCCGCGAAACACGGTTTGAGACGATCCAAAGATACCACGCTCGACCTGCCGTTTACGTCAATAGTGAAGAACTTATCCCCTCTTTTGAGAACTTTAAACGGTCCTGAATAAGGTGGTTGTAACGATTTACGCACAAAATCCGACCTTAAAAACACATGTGAACACGTAGAAAGTTCCTTGTTTATGAAAGTTTTTACATTAGAGTGCCTGGTAGAGACGGTCTTATTTCATCAAAATGTTTTTTAAGATTGTTGACAAAATCTGTCTGATGAACATTTTCTGCCGAAAAAGAATTTAGAAATTGACCAGGCACCCGTAACGTACTTCCATAAACAAGTTCAGCAGGAGAAGTTTTAAGTTCCTCACTATATAACGTGCGTAAACCTAACAGTACGGTTGGCAAGAACATTACCCAATCAGCTCGTTCGTGACACATGATTGCAGACTTTAATGTTCTATGTCATCTCTCAATCATACCGTTGGACTTTGGGCTATAAGCCATCGTTCTTACTCGCCTGAATCCAATCAACGCTGCCAATTCACTAAAAAGACAAGACTCAAACTGCGAACCTTGGTCGGTTACTATGACGTTTGGTACCCCGAAGCGCGAAATCGATGTGGAGTATACCGCAGAAGCGACAGTAGCTGTAGTAATATCAGGAACTGGAACTGCCTCAGCCCACCTCGTATACCTGTCGATTAATGTAACGTAATACCGCTGATTGTCAGAAATAGGCAAAGGACCAATGATGTCTAAGTGAATTTCTGCGAAGCGCTGCGAAGTTAATTGATAAGATCCGAGAGGTGAAACGGTGTGTCTTGAAATTTTGGATTTCTGCTAAACAGGATTGTGCCATAGTTTTTGAATCTTTCGTGATGGAGGGCCAGATGACGTTTTTAGTCAATAATTTAACTGTTGCTTTAATTCCAGGATGCGAAAGATTGTGAAAGGCTTCAAAAACTTTTTTTCGAAAATCAATTGGAATAAAAGGTCTTTGATTAGCTGTCGAAATATCGCAATATATAGTTTTGTTAGAGTTAAAACTCAACGGAACTTGGACAAACTTTAAAGTTGAATTATAGCGCATCAGATCTTTTAGCTCGACATCATTGGTTTGGGCATCCGCAATTTGCGCATAATCTATACTTTCAGGAATCGAAATTAGATTAATGCGGGAAAGTGTATCTGCCACGACATTATCCATGCCTGAAATGTGTTGGATGTCGGTAGTGAACTGTCCGATGAAATCCAAATGTCGAAATTGACGCGGTGATACTTTTTCCGTATTCTGACAAAAAGCGTGGACAAGTGGTTTATGGTCCGTAAACAACGTAAACTGTCGTCCTTCCAAAAGATATCTGAAATGCTTGATGCCAGAGTACGCTGCTAACAACTCTCTGTCATAAGCAACTCTCTGTCATAAGACGAACCGAGAAGAAGCTAAGTGGTTGCCAAATATCGCCGATATACTGTTGTACTACTGCGCCGATAGCTGTGTCCGAAGCGTCTACCATGATAGCGAGTTTAGCCGTAGACGAAGGATGTGCAAGAAGAGTAGCTTTACACAACTTCTCCTTACAATTGTTGAAGGCATCAATGGACTCTGCTGACCAATTAATTGAAAGTTTACAATTTTTCTTATAACCTTTAAGAAAATCATTAAGTAAAATTTGATCAGCCGTGGCGTTTGGAATGAAACGTCTGTAGAAATTAATCATCCCCAAAAATATTTTGAGTTGATTAACCGTTAACGGACGTTCAAAATTTTTGATGACTTCAACACGTTCTGGAACAGGTAAAATGCCATTTGCATTAACAAAATGTCCTAAGAATTTAACTTCAGGTGAAGCGAAGACACACTTTCCAGGATTAATTATTAAACCATTGTCTGATAATTTTTGGAAAACTAGCTCGAGATGCGCGTGATGTTCCTCGAGAGTTTTAGACGCTATCAGAATATCATCTAAGTAGAAATTAAGTCCCAACAAAACGGAATGCATGAATCTCTGAAAAGTTTGCGCTGCATTCCTGAGACCAAAAGTCATTTTACTGAATTCAAATAAACCGAAAGGAGTCGCAATAGCGGTTTTTGGAATATCAGACGGTTCAATAGGGATTTGATGATACGCTTGAACAAGATCAAGAGTCGAAAAAACAGTACATCCTTCAAGTTGGTACGAAAAATCTTGAAGATGTGGAATGGGATAGCGATCTGGAATAGTAGGACGATTCAGACTTCGGTAATCCCCACATGGTCTCCAATCTCCGTTTTTCTTCAATACAAGATGCAAAGGACTAGACCATGCACTATTACTCGGACGACAAATTCCTAGTGCCATCAGATTCTCGAATTCCTGTTTTGCAATCGCTAATTTATCGGGTGTCAAAGTTTTACAGGAAACCGGTGGTCCAAAAGTTTCCAGCCGATGAGTGATCATATGCCTAACTGGTTTGACGTTTAGGGAGTTTGCAATAATTTCAGAGAATTTAGAAAAAAGTTGCTGGATTTGATTATTCACCTGAGATTTGTCTAGTTGAGACAGTGTTGACTCGGCTGTGAAAGTTATAGATCCAATCGTAAACAAAGATGTCGTTGGATCTAGAAGACGGTGTTTGCCAAGATCAACTATCAAACCAGTACTTTTAAGGAAGTCAGCTCCAATAATGGGCAGCGAAACATCTGCCACTATAAATTCCCATTTAAAATTACGCCGTAACCCAAAATCTAAATTTAGAATTTTTGTTCCAAAAGCTTTAATTGGCGTACCATTCGCAGCGAATAATTTGGAGGTAGTTAGAGCCTGCGTAATATTACAAATTTTGAGTGAAACAACCGAAACGTCGGCACCAGTGTCTATTAGAAATGCAACTCTAGAATTTAAATCATGTATTAATAGACGACTGGTAGCAAGTTCATCAGTGACAGTCGTCACGTCCTGATGAACATTTAAAAATCCGTTTTGATCGACTGACCTCCGCAGGTTTTATCATATAATTTACAACCAACCTGACATTTCTGCGCTTTGTCACCGAACCTAAAATGATAAAAACACAAATCGAATTTTGGGTTAACCCGACCTCTAGATCTCGAACGAGAATTTGTTCGATTTCTATTGTTAGAACGAGATCGAGATCTAGGGTTAACCATAGATTTAATTTCCGCCAAAAATTTAATTCTAAAATCTTCTAATTTTGAGTCTAAATTAGATGCATCAAAAATGCCGGTTGGATTGACGTATCCGTTAGATGCTGTAGACAAGGATGGACCGAAAGGATTGCACGATTTAACGGCATTTAACCCTAACGGTGGCATCACCTCCATCATGTTATCTGCGCGAGCTGCCAACACATCTAACGTTACGTCATTTTCAAACGTTGTCCGGATAACTTGAACCTGCGAAGGCAACCTCTTCATGCAAATTTGTCTGAGCAACTTGTCATTAAAGTTACTGCCAGCGTTCAATCGGATCTGGTCCAGCAACTGCGACGGCATTTTATCCCCCAAAGTCAGGTTTGTCAGGACGTTGTTCAAACGCGACATCTCTTACTCGCCCAACACGCGAATCACTTCCTCTTTGAAAACCGAATAAGGAAGCGAGCGAACCCTTATCGCGGAGAATCAAATCCGCAAAACGATCATGGAGCCTCGCGTCCAACGCCCCCACTGCTTTCGAGAACCTGGTGGTCTCCGATCTGATGTTCCCCACAGCAAACTGCGATTCCAGTATCGTGAACCAAACGGCCGGATTCTGACCGAACAACGGTTGCGGAGGTCGGAATCGAACTGCTCCAATCTCCAAATTTGGATTTTGAACCCCAGCCCAACTAGGTCCCGAACCAGACTGCCCAGACGACTGAGCAACTTCTGGATCTCGTTTTGAGATTGGAGGAACAATTGAAATTGTTCCGCCAATAAATTTTGCATATCTTGTGGCTGACTAGCAGTGTCCACGGAGCTTGCGTCTCCATAAACCTCCTCATTGACCGGAGAGTTAGATGGAATATCGGACGACATCTACAAACTTTAAATAAATACGCGAACAAAAATGCAAAACGAGTAGGCGAAAAAAAGTAAATAAATAAATAAATGCCGAAATAATTTAAATTTTTAAATGGAAGCTTTATTTTTTATTTTTTTGGTCGAAATGAACCCAAATAAAAATATGAAAATAAAATTACTCACCTCGGTCCACCTTCGTTTACAATTTAGAAATTTCCAAAATAAAAAAAAAAAATCTGACGCCTGGTGTCCTGTTGGCTCGCCCGCTGCCTTGTCACTGCTGTTGAAATTTGTCCAATGGCTGCCCAATTCCGAATGGCCTTGGATGTCAATTCAGCACTCGAATGACGTAGAATGATGTGTATTAGTTGCACGCAAATAATGTGGTGCTTATGTTATAAACTCACGTCGGTGGTCACCAATTATAATGGATGTTCTTTTATCACAATATATGATAGAATTTATATATAAACACAATGATTAAATGTTTAACATTAAAATATTTAATCTTCAACAATATTAAATTAACGAATACAATTATACAGAAATAATAAAATAAATTATTTCAACTTCTACTTTTTGAAAATCGTTTTTCCTTTCTTTTAAAAATAATAATAATTGAATTTTTTTTAAAACAAAAAACCATTTGTTATTTCAACCTACGTCGATAGACTGGGTTTTTTTTGTCTCTGTTTGGGTTGATTTGGTCGGGAAATATAATCCCGATTAATTAAAAAAATGCACTTGATTTATCAATCTTCCTTTCAATATAAATTTATTTTATATAAACATTTTTTTTAAATTAATTTAAGATTTTATGTTGATTCGAACGCTTTTATTAGACTACTAAATATATATTGGTTTTTCATTTTAAGTACAGTCAATAATCTAAATACAAAAACAATTGATATTTACATGCATCAATTAATAGTACATAAATTATACAAAATGAACGTAAGTTTAGTGGAGACACCATTAGTACATGCTTATAATCGGCATGGTATCGCTATTATCTAGTAGGTGCCACTGACGATAGTTGGTGTTCCATTATTAATGCCTAACTAATTAATTATTAGTTAAAGTTTGTTAATTTATTGGATTAAAGTTGGGTAAGACCAGTTACTCGGGTCGACTCGAGGTTATAAAGGATGTGGAAGGTTGGGAATAAATTAACATAACATTGTTCTTACTTAATCTTCGGGATTTCCTGAACATCCCGGCCGCCTTGAACGTTGTAGGGTTCAATTGGAAGTACGGCTAGTTTGTGGATTGGTCTAACGAAGTCTCCGCTTGCCGTTCTAATAGTTACTACTCGAATTAATCCATCCTTTCCCGGATGAACTTGTACTACTCGTCCCACGGTGTATTGATTGGTGATAGGGTTGGCCTCCTTGATGAGAACCAAGCTGTCGAGACCAATATTAGGTTGTTTGGTCGGCCACTTGGATCGAGGCTGAAGCGAAGTTAGGTACTCTTGGTACCATCTTTTCCAAAAATGTTGACTGAGCCTTTGGACTAGTTGCCATCGAGATAAATAGCTGGTTGAGGTGGTTAATTCTGGTTCAGGTATAATGGTTGATTGATGACCAATCAAAAAATGGGATGGTGTCAACATATCCAATTGATCTGCTGCCAATTGACATATGGGGCGTGCGTTGAGGATGCCTTCAATTTGAGTCAGCAGCATATGGAGTTCTTCATAGGTCAACGTGTGCTCGCCAATGACTCGATAAAGTTGTGTTTTCGCCGATTTGACTGCCGCCTCCCACACTCCCCCAAAGTGAGGTGAATTTGGTGGGATAAAATGCCAGTTGCTTTTGAATTCTCTAAAAATAGAAGAAGAAATTAAATGTACGTTTTGTTGTAAGAATTCGTTTAATTCGCCTAATTGATTTTTTGCGCCCTTAAAGTTGGAAGCGTTGTCGGAGAAAATTTCGCAACATACTCCTCTTCGTGCCATAAATCTTTTTAGTGCTCCCAGAAAGGAGTCGGTAGTTAAGTCAGTTACCAATTCAATGTGGATGGCCTTGATCGACAAGCATACGAAAATGCAAATATAGGTTTTATATGCTCGTTGACCTCTTCCTCGAACAGCATACGCCTTTATTGGCCCAGCAAAATCTAATCCTACTCTTTGGAAAGGTCTGGCCATCTGAACCCGTTCCGCTGGTAGTTCACCCATTTGCTGACTCAAAAGTTTCGGCTGTCGTTTAATACAATCGACGCAGTGATGAATGATGGATTTAACGAGTTTGGCAGCCCCAATAATCCAATATTGTGCACGCAGAAGGCTGATTAACTGTGATTGGCCGCAGTGTAAATATCGAATATGTAATTGGCGTACAAGCTTCCGGACGATTTCAGAGTCTCCAGGCAGAATAATCGGATGTTTGGTAATGTATGGTGCGGATGATTTCCCTATGCGTCCTTCGACTCGAAGTAATTTATCTCCGGTTTTGGTATCCATGAAAGGAGAAAGGTATTTCAATTTACTGTGCGTTGGTAGTAGATGGTTAGCGGAGATGGCCCTTATGTCAGCTTTGAAATGCTTTGCTTGGATTTTTCGAAAAATTTCGTTTCTGGCTTCGAAATATTCGCAACGTTGAAGCCCACCAAGAGTTTGGGTACCATGGCGCTTGACACGACAGTTTTTGATGAAGCGCTGAATAAAAGCGAGAACCATGCATATTTTGTCGAAATCGGAGTACCGTCCGCACAGTTCATCAATCAAATTGGTATCAGGGACCGTAATGGTTAACGTCTGCAAATATCGGTTCCGTCTTTCTAATGTGGTGAGGGGTAACGTTTGTATAAAGGTCGGCCAACAGTCTTGAGTTTTCGATAACCAATCTGGGCCGTTCCACCACAAATTATGATTTTTCAGTTCCGTTGGTGTTAGTCCTCTCGTGGCACAATCTGCCGGATTCTTCTTAGATGGGACATGCTGCCATTTATGCCTGGGTAACTGAATCTGAATTTGGCTGGTTCTGTTATTAATAAAACATTCCCATTGTCTGGGTGGAGCTGACAACCAATCCAAGACAATGGTTGAATCTGTCCAAGCATATAGATTTTCGGTCGGTAATTTTAAAGTTTGTGCTACTGGAATAAGTAGCTTGGTGAGTAATACGGCTCCGCAGAGCTCTAGTCGAGGCAACGTAAGCGACTTAATCGGTGCCACTTTGGTTTTTGCCGTCACGAGCGAAGTGGTTATCTTGTTAGAATTATCGATAGTTCGGATATATATTGCTGCGGCGAAGGCTTGCTCACTAGCATCGCAGAATCCATGCAGTGTTGTCTCCCTTTCAATGGTTTGAAGCCATCGTGGAACCGATATATTCTGAAGCTGAGAAAAAGTTTCGCGCAATTAGAGCCATTGGGTTTGTGCTTCAGTCGTTATAACTTCATCCCAGCCAATATTGATAAGCCACAATCGTTGGAACAGAATCTTTATTCGGATGACAAACGGAGCTAAATGACCCAACGGGTCAAAGATTCGACTGGCTTCGGAGAGGATTTTACGACGCGTTCGTGCTGGTTCATCAGGTAGATTGACTCGGAATAGAAATCGATCAGTTTCAGAGTTCCATCGTAGTCCAAGAACCTTCTGGGTTTCTGGATGTTCGGTAAAATCCATAGTCACTTGTTTGGCTGATTGGTCTTCCAGTAAATCCTTGGAGTTTGATGCCCATTTGCGCAAGTGTAATTTTGCGCTCGTTAGAATTTCTTGAATGTTCCTTTTCAAGGTGATTGCCTCGGAAAGAGAATTGGCACCCGTCATAAGGTCGTCGATATACATGTTCGCCGCAATAGCCTCTGACGCCCTCGGAAACTTGGACTTGTTGTCGAGTGACAATTGCTGCAAAACCCGTGTTGCTAAATACGGTGATGATGACAAACCGTATGTGACGGTTTTCAATTGATAGTGGCGTAGCGGTTCATTGGGAGTTGCACGCCAAAGGATTATTTGATATTTACGGTCTTCCTTGTGAATCCAGATCTGGCGGTACATCTTCTCGACATCGGCGCAGAACACAAATTGATGCACTCGAAACATGAGGAGAATATTGTATAAACTATTTTGTATGGTAGGACCAACTAGCAATGTCTCGTTTAAAGAGTTTCCTGTGGTGCTTTTCGCCGAGCCGTCGAAAACAACTCTTAGTTTGGTCGTAGTGCTGTCGGCCTTTAATACTCCGTGGTGTGGCAGGTAGTAACGGTTATTAGCTGGTGTTGGTCGCTGCCATTCTTCCATGTGACCAAGTCTGAGATATTCATCAAGAAATTCCTTGTACATGTGATAAAAACTGGGTTCCCGCTGAAAGCGTCGTTCCATGGCCAATAATCGATTTCTAGCCAGAATAAATGATTCTCCAAGTGGTACAGGATTTGGATCGAACGGCAATTTGACGATAAACTTGCCATCGGAATCCCGATCTGTGGTTGACATAAATAAATTTTCACAAAGTTTGTGCGATGGACACACACTTAGCTCGGACGGTGGTTCTTCCGTTTCCCATAATTGGCGAAGGGTACGATCTAGATCAAATTCGCAGGACAGTGATCCAATGGCGGCATTGATCTGGTTGGTAGGTTGAAACCTGCCTGCAATGATCCATCCCAAATGAGTATTATGTGCGATTGGGTTGTTTTCTGAATCTTCTAATGACCCCTCAGACATAATCGTGAAAAACTTATCGGCTCCTATCAAAATATCAATTTTGCCGGCTTCATTAAACTGTGGATCGGCTAATTGTAACTGAGACATTATGGTTTGATTTGGTGACAGAGATACAGATTGGGAGGATACGGAGGTAATTCTGGGTAGAATGAAGGCGTTCAATACAAGCTTAAAATCTGACTTAAAATGAGGTACGACTTCCAAATTAACAACACCCTTGGTATATCCAGCGCTGATTTGTCCGAGTCCCTGAACAGCGATCTTAGCATGACTGCGCTTTAAAGCCAAACGTTGCATGCATGGTTCCGAGATGAACGAAATTTCTGATCCCGTGTCGAGTAAAACTTTACAATGTTGGTATTGTCCGTATCTATCCTTAACTTGGACCAGGGCGGTAGGTAGAATGGTCCTTCTACTTGACGAACCAACTTCGGTCGGTAATAGGTTGGTGGAGCACAAGACACACTTGGAGGTGGCTTTGCACCTTCGGTTTGTTCGTAATTTCAGGCTGATTTTTCTCGATATCCAAATGGAGAAGGGAATTGTGGCGCTTTGGACAGTGATGACACTTCTTATGGCTTTTACACCGAGTAACCGTGTGCGAGTCGCTCAAGCAATTAAAACATCGGGTTTGCGATTTTATAAGATTGCGCCGTTCTTCTACAGGCATTTCCTTGAACTTACCACACTGGAATAGTAGATGATCATTGCATTTACACACTGGGCATGAAAATGAGCCGGAGACGAATGATTGTACCGAATTTTGATGGGACGGTTGAGTTGGTTGGGATAATAACGTTTTGATACGTCCCTCTGGGTGTCGTTCTCTCAATGCATCTGCTCGTGACCGGAGGAATTTCAAAAATTCGTCAAATGTAGGAAACTCTTTCTCGGTGGTTTGCCTGGCCCATTGGTCCTTGGTTTCGTCATCGAGTTTTTCCTTCATTAAATAAATTAGCCAGGGATCTCGGGCTTCTGCATCTGGTCCCATGGCTCTCAGTCCCCGTGTTACTTCGTCACCGGTCAACATTAGTTTTTGAATATTGTCCGCTGTCGGTGTACGGATTTTCGCGTGACCGGTAAATTTGGTGATGAAATTGGTTACGATAATTTTTTTTCGATCGTAGGTTTCCTTTAATCGATTCAAGGCATCGAAATAATTAGCGTCGGTAATGGTGCAATGTTTCACAAGGTTTGCGGCTTCGCCCTTTAGGTAACCCTTCAAATATTGGAACTTCTTGGCAGGGTTCAGCATTGCGTTGTTATGGATACTTGATAAGAACAGGTCATAAAATGACTGCCATTCAGTGAAATCACCGCTAAACGTAGGTATATTAATATGTGGTAATTTGACGTCGCCAATTGCGGATTTGCTAGCGTCGAATTGGTCACTCTCGTTAATCGCGATCGTATTATTTCCTTGCTCTAAACTACTCTTACGAATCCATTTGTTCAGATTTGCTACGATGGAGTAGTATTTATCTTCGAACTCATCGTAGTGAGATTCTGCGCCGGGGTCAATTTCAAAGATTTGATCCTCAATGCGGGTAAATTCTTTCAGGAGTTCATCCACGCGTTTCAACCGGATTCTCAGCTCATCGATATCAACAGTGGGTTCTTTCAGTTTGGACACGTACGTCACCATTTTTGTTAGTGAAACCTTCAGGTTTGATCGTCGCCTGCTTAGAGCTTCAGTCATTTCGTTGGATATTTGAACGTGCTGATTAGAGGTATGCTTTTCAGGTAAATAAACGTTCGGTTTTACACAACACTGCAGCTCGTGATTCACTCGCAGAATTATTATTAACGGTTGATTTTATTTTGTCAACGTGGCAATTAATGGAAACAAATAAAATTCGGTGTAGTCAGCAATGAGGTTTAAAAAGATAGCGGTATGGCACACTCCGCACAAATAACGGTTTAGTTTAAGCTCTATCTTCCGATACAAGGTTCGGTACACTCCGCAATTAATCACAAAAATAACGGTTTGGTTCACTCCGCACAAATAACGGTTTGGTTTAGGTACTATCTCTCGATACAATTTCGGTACACTCCGCAATTAATCACAAAACATAACGGTTTGGTTCACTCAGCAATTAATTACAAAAAAAAAAAAAAAACGTTCGATTCGAATACAGTACTATAACGCGGTACAATTTATCGGATACAAAAGTTCGGTTAACACTCAATGCTTTACTGAGTATAATAGATTATCACTGGGAATCGGGACAACAATACACGGTTATAAAAATTATACTTAGCTCGATATATATGCCGCCATTCTCGTCCGATCTGTGCAGCGGCATCCAAATTTTTCCTCCGACGCTCGTCCGCTCGTCATACAAAAAAATACTGATATGATCTATATCCCGGGTTTCGGCACCAATGTTTGGGTTGATTTGGTCGGGAAATATAATCCCGATTAATTAAAAAAATGCACTTGATTTATCAATCTTCCTTTCAATATAAATTTATTTTATATAAACATTTTTTTTAAATTAATTTAAGATTTTATGTTGATTCGAACGCTTTTATTAGACTACTAAATATATATTGGTTTTTCATTTTAAGTACAGTCAATAATCAAAATACAAAAACAATTGATATTTACATGCATCAATTAGTAGTACATAAATTATACAAAATGAACGTAAGTTTAGTGGAGACACCATTAGTACATGCTTATAATCGGCATGGTATCGCTATTATCTAGTAGGTGCCACTGACGATAGTTGGTGTTCCAATATTAATGCCTAACTAATTAATTATTAGGTAAAGTTTGTTAATTTATTGGATTAAAGTTGGGTAAGACCAGTTACTCGGGTCGACTCGAGGTGATAAAGGATGTGGAAGGTTGGGAATAAATTAACATAACATTGTTCTTACTAAATCTTCGGGATTTCCTGAACAGTCTCTTCCATATTTTTAAATGAGTTCATTGGGATTTGGAATTTTGACAATTAATTTGATATGAATATTTGTAAACATCGCCACAACATAACCTAACTTTTTCTTTTCATCATTTCCGAGTTTTGGCGACAACATTCATAGTAAATCTTAGATAAAATCGGACATTCGTGCTGAAAAAAGTCGGTGATGATTTCAGCTAGATGTCAGAAAAATTCAAAAATTTTCGGATATAAAAATACTTGGGTATTTACAGTTTAGTATTTTTTTATACACGGCTGGGATTTTGCACAAAGGGCGAGAAGCGAGTTTACGTTTGATTTCTCGCCTTTTAGTTTTGCCCGACCGTTTTTGAGCGATTATGCACAAATCGGCAAAAGTAAAAGGCGAGAAAATTGAGCAACTACGGATATAGCTGTCAAAATTTCATTTTGTGTTTAAAATTATTTATGCCATTTTGCTGTTTAGTGTTATGTTCAAACTTTTTTTTAGATTTTAGAAATATTTTAATAAACTAAGATAAATTGGGAGTCTTATTATCTTTATGTATATATTTAATTTACGTAATATTTAATTTAACGATTCCAAGAACTATATCGACTTCCGAAAGGTTTAATAATTAATTTAATTAATAGTATGAGGGATATTTTATTAAATGTATCAACGTGGTTTTTTGTCTCTTTGTTATTCGTTCCATGACGAAAATATGTATGTAAATACTGAAAAATATAAAAATGACAAAATAAAAAATAAATAAAAATATATATTGGCAGTATGTATTATCTTACCGACATCCAATTCAAACAAACTTTATACTTTACTTTTTGACGTTTAGTACAATACGAGTATAAAATGTAACTTAAAAATCAAGTCGCCCTTCTTCTCACTATGCAATATACATGGTCGGAAATAAAAGCGAGAGCGAGTGTTTACTCGTAGTGCATAATCGCTTCAAAGTCGCTCAAAAAAGGCGACTCCCCAAGTATTTTTACTTTCGACATTATCCCTTTTTATCGAACAATAGTTCGAAACTAAGTTTCGAATATTCCTAAGATTTAGTTTCGAGTTATTCTAAGAAGTCGTATGAAACTTGTCGCGAAAATTCGAAACTCGGCGAAACTCGATAAAATAAAATTGTGTGCATGTCTGTGCCAAAATAAAATTGGCGGGAGCAATTTTGTGCATGTTGTGAAATGTCAAATGAATTCTGGTTCTAAATATTATATTAATAAAACTAAATTTTAATTTTATTTATATTATTTTTTATTTATATAAAATAGTTTATTAAATCTATACATAAACTGAAATAGTAATAAACTAATAACTAAACAAGTAAAACTCTTAACGCTAGGTAAAATGATGCTTAAACGATGCGTAGCAACTCCAATAAAAATTGCACCTGGGTTTAAATGCCAATTATCTAAAATAGAATAGCAAATTAATAAAAATTACAATTTTGTAGAGCATAATTTAATGTAGTTTGTCTATCATATAACCTTTTTCAATTTGAAGATTTAATATCCTTTCAAACTTGCGATATGATGATGCGAATCGATGAATAAAATTGTTATGTTTACAAATAAATTTATTATTTACAAATTAGGCAAATAATACTCGTACATTATAATTTTTAAATACGTTATAATTGTTTATTAATTTGTGATTGTGAACACAAATTAAAATAACCCGATACTTTAATTGTATCTCTACTACAACGTTCTTATACACATCACTGCTAAATAATATTTATGTGTCATACATAAATAATTTTTCTTTCGACTTTTTCGTCATAATTCGAAGGAAAATACGATAGCTCAATTTTGAGTTTCGTCTTGTTATACTTGGGTCGCTGTGTGCAAAATCCCAGTCCTGAATCATATGTAACTTTTTCAAATATGTTTGTATAAATACGAATCGTTATCGTACAACCCTAACTGAACAATTTAAATGTTTTTGAGCCACAAGCAAACTACATTAGAAAAATAATTTAATGTAATATTAATCTTAAAATAGAATGTCTATAATTAAAAGACAGAACAAAAAATGCATTTTTTGCCAACTACTAATTTAATTACAATCCATTATTATATAAGAAATCGCTGCATTTGTCAGTGGATAAGATATTTCAGTGAATTTTTAAAAAGAATTTAACGTATCAAATAAAAGTGAAATGGCACTTCCTGAATCGCTTGTGAAGAAATATCGCCATTTCCAAGTAACTTATTATTTACAAGTGACAAATTAAGACAGGTTGAAATTTAATTATGTAATTTTGAATGTTTATTTTAGGAGCCGAATGGAATTCCGGTTTTCTTAAAAGGTGGGGCATTTGATAAGGGATTATTTGGTCTTACCGTTGCACTTTGTGGTGTAGGAGTCATTGGATTCGCTAATTTTGTATATAAATTCGGGTTTGCTAAAAAGAAGTAGGTATATTTCTTATTGTGGTTATGAATAAAACATGAAAAATAAGAAATGATTTAGAATTTAAAATGTAATTTTATTTAAATTAACATTACTATATAATCGGAACGAACGTTGTAATCATTTAACTGAAATGTGAAATCAGGTATTAAAGTTTTAAAAAGTATGTATAATCGACGATAAGTGTGCTGAAGCCTTTAAATAAAAATACGTAGTTATTTTTTAGTTTTTTTTTATTAAAAAACATAAAAAAAAACAAAATCTAGGTATATCGCCTATGTAGAATAACTTTTAAGTTCACATCGGCCAACTACGATTGGGTGATATCTCACTTTCGATTTTATCAAAAAAGCGATTTTTATATAAATTAAAAATATAAATATGTATCTAGATAAATAAATTAAGATGTCAACAACGTTTTGCGTAACTGTAGAAAAGCATAAAATACCTCAAGCTTAATCTTTTGTTCTACCTTTAGATAATGACACATCAAACACGATCGGCGGATTATTTGGTAGGTAGTTGATATCACATGTTGATGCATTAATATAAATTATTTTACCGTCTGATGTAATCCCATATCCTTCGTGAATATGCCCAAATACGTGATATTTTGGTTTGATCCGTTGCTGTACTGAAGCGAGTAATTCAACACAACCTGCTCGAACTCCACTACAACATAAATCACCGTGGCCTAGCGGAGGTGTATGTGTTATTAAAATGTCAAGATCATTTGGAATTTTATCCCATTTTTCAAGACATTTTCGGCCGCGAGGCACATTAAAAGCCCATTTACAAAATTCTGGTTGCCATGGCGTACCGTATATTTTTAACCCATAAATCTCGATCGGTTCGTCTTCCAGATAAATACAGTTAGTTAAATATTGTTTCACGTTTTGTGTCTTGACAGCCTCTTTGAGACATTCTTTTGAATTCCCCAAGGTTGGAAGATCGTCTATGAATGCAGCGCCTAAAACACATGATGTTTGTCAGCGTCATGTAGTATTTAGCTAAAATCAACGTATTTTTAGTATACATATCATCTTATCTCACCTGCGTGTCTTCGGTCAGTCGAGGTTTTGCTTTGAAATGGATGAGTAAAAGTTTCATCAAATGATAGCTCGTGATTACCGGCAATAACAATTTTGTATTTATGTGGTAAATCGGCAATCCATTCGTTGAAATCCACCACCTCGTCCAATTTGCCACAACGTGTAAAATCACCAGCATGTATAAATATATCACCGTCTGGGACGACAAATTTGATACTCGATGTTAATGAGTGTGTGTCACTCATGCAAACCACTCGAACTTTATTATCCGGTATTGCAGGATTTGGTGGTTTCATTGTTATTTTAATGACGCGTTGTGATTTAGAGATTTCCTTCCACGCGGCGGTTGGATCCCCCGATAGTTCGTGAACTTCGATTTTCATAATTTTGTTTTCGTAATAAACACGGTGTTATCCCTCAAAGTGCTTTAGGTCTGAGATATCACGATTATTTTTAACAAAATTCACCCTATTGTCTCAATTACAATTGGATTTGGTATGGAAATAAATTTTAAATCTTCACATGTATGTTACAAATAATACCTCCTTCTTTTGGTGGATATATTTAATTTAGTTATAAAAAATATCCCCTCTTCATCATTGTTCAATGTGTTATGGTTTTGGTTTCAATTAAATCGTATGACGTACGTGCCAAGCTGTCAAATTATATACCAAAAATTGTCAAAAGATATGCCATACTTTACTGGTAGTCACATTACTCATTATAGGCCAGTTTTTAAATATAAATATAATTATCGTGCTGAAAATTATTTAAATATTTATTACATACATATATATTACATATTATATTTTAATTATTTGCTTTAATTGCTGGTTTAATAATATATGTTTTATTTAAGACTGCTATAAAATGAAGCTGAATTGCGTTTTAAAATGTGCCTTGGTGCAAACTTTTGAATCATCCTATGAAGGAAACTGCATTGTTTACAAATTTAAACAATCAGCTGATTTCTTTTGAAACTCGATTTTTTAATTTAAAAATCAATCAATAAAGCTACATTTAATTTTTCATACGTAAACGAAAAAAGATATTTGAATATATAGCTTATCTTATTATTTAACTAAGTAAAATGTTAGTGCAGATGAATAATGCATAAATTAGATTTAAACCAACATATTTTTTCCACTTTTCCAACAACAAAATGCTCATCTTTAACCAATATGGAGTCTGTTCACTGCGCAACAAAAAGTTACTTTTTTGACAATTTGTCGTTCACGCACCAAAGTATGTCAGTTTGTTATGACAACTTTGCGTTCACTGCTTTGGTTGTCATCGATACAAAACGACATTTTTGAACTGCAGTTGAGAGCGTTGTTGATTAATGTTGTAGTGTCAAAGTTTTTTCAAAATGGATAACCAATTAAAATTTTTAATTGACGAGCAAAACAATTAAATCTCTGAACGAGGACTGGCCGAGCACAAAGAGCTTTTGCTCAAATTAATTGAAAAACTGTAATTTCTAATTAATTCTAATTTTAATTCTAATTTATTATTATATAAATTTTTTAATGAAATATATCTTATTATTATTATCATCGAATTATTAAATTCGTAAGTTTTTCATCATTAAATTTCTGACAGAAGTGCCCGACTCGTACTTGTTTGCGGTACTGGAATATCCGCGGTGTTATTCCTTTCCGCATGCTCCATTCCTTCGTTTAAAAAATCAACGACAACATTTCATGAAATTCAATGCATATGTTATGCAAAACCCATGCTGCAATGATTGTTGAGGATATACATTCTGTTTTTTTCATATCTAAATAACGCAGCCTTCGAAAACGGCCAAAAAGAAGGGCAAAAGTTCGCTCAATAATTTGAATTAATTAAAATACCTAACTGAAATATTAATTATTTCCCTGCACGAAGCGTGAATTCTATTGAATTTTTTTTGATGGTCCGTAAGGTTTCCTCTATCGATGAATGGAGGAATACACCATGCTTCTATTGGGTAAGCCTGATCACCCAAAATCTTTTCGTCCTGGTCGAAATAACACCCCATATTATGCTTCACATTTTTATAAATATCGAATTTCCGAAAAATCCGATTATCATGAACCTAGCTCGAGTAACCTACAAAACAATCTATGAATTTCATTTTATGGTCACACATTGCTTGTAGTGTCACAGCGGTGATGCTGGGACTGTGCATGGGACGTAGGTACCATCAATTGCCCCTACAACTCCTTTCAACCCACTTTGTGCTTCGAAAAAATTTTGTATTTCCAATTTACGTGCACTGTCAGAAAAGTTGATAAATCTATTAGCGATTTGATTCAAAAAATCAACTACTCGAAAAAATGTCTTTGACAAAGTTGATTTTGCCAAATCGGACCGTTCCCTAATAGATCTATACGAATCCGGAGTAGCCAGAACCCATAAAACTGAAAGCAATTGCTTTTATGGTAATACATGTAAGTTATCCCCACCACGTGGAGATTTGAATTATACGTAAAAAGAAGCTTCTCAAACGCCTCTCTGGACATACGAAAATTTTGTTGAAATTCGATCGAATTATAATTGTTAACGATCCTTTCTACGTACAGATTAATTCTTCCGAATCCGATAATTCGAACACATTTAATTTCGAAATATTTACAATATTACTTATTAGTTTATTTCCATGGTCCACAGCCATATAAATAATAATTTGTTTTATATTCTCGCTCATTATTTATTTAATTATAGACACACTTCTAAATGCACGCAAACTATAATATATATATTAATTGACAGATTAACATAAAATAACTAAATGTCGTTCACTGCGTTATAAAATAACTTTGAGTAACACCCATGTTTATTTGACATTTTTAACGTTACATCACACGACAACAATTTTTTGCAGTGAACAGACCCCGGTATCCATTTGTTGTAAATGTCATTTTTGACATTTGGATTGTCAAACTAACAGTGTTTTGCTTATATATAGTCATTGATTGTTATGTTTTGTTTTCATGTGGGAAAATATTTATTATAAAATTGTCATACGAATAAAATAAATAAAATACTTAACGAATTGTGCAAAATATGTTTAATTCTCTATCAGAGGATGCAGAAACAATCGATGAAATGAATGAAAATAATCTAGAAATACATAATTCTGACGATCCAGTAAATGGTAAGGTTATGTTTATTAAATTTTCAAAACATATTTGTCCAATTGTAAACATTTTTTTGGTTATTTAATAATGTAAAACGTAAATATGGACCCTAAAATTAGCAAAATTGTTTTATTTTAATTCTAATATTATGTGTTTGCATGTAAAACATTCTATTGTATTCACTATGTGGGTATGGTATTTTACGGGTGTGACATTTTCCGTCGTATATTTTTTGTGAGCAATTTTTAATTTAGGCTTCATCTCTATTTCAATAAGATTTAAATGTTTTTCTTATGAGCTTTCCAATATTATTATGTATTGGAACGTATAAAATAAGTTTCTCCTACGATATACGTTTAAATGTAATCGAGATTAATTTGCGAGTAAAAGTCAGTCGTGGGAATTGGGTAGAAATAGGTACACTTGTGTTGTGCAAATTGTACAATATCCAAGCAATGAAGAAAGTAAAGTCTGGCATTTTGAATTTTCCATATTCACGTATTACTATAACTAAAATGATTTTAATTGATAGATTACTCATTAACATATTGATGCATTAATAAACTATTCAATTTTTGAAATGATCATCAAGATTTATTAGGCTTATGTTTCCATGGTTGATGGAGGTTTTTCAATTCGAATTGTCGACGAAGTGTTCTTACAGAGTCAGCCACCTAATTACCAGATTGATGATTCTGACAATTTTAGTAATTAGTACCATGGAGCAAAACATATGTAAGAGGACTCCTGTAGTGTAAATTTTTTTTTATTGCTAAGTTAATCTATTTTGCTTATGATAATCTATATAAGCGTAATAAGAACAATGAAAAATAAAATAACTTTGACGGCTATAAAAAATTTAAATTTTGTCTATAAAAATGTATCAACACTATAAAATAAGATAACTCTCGCAAGAAAAATTAGCAATATATACATGATTCCTCTTATACATCAGGTGCGCAACAGAATTTCAGGGTTTCACACATAGATGGTGCTAACGACACATCTAGTTGTCATTTTGTCAGAAGTTGGGTTTTGTTCATAGCGTGGACAGTTCAACCAGTTGTAATACCAGCACATGTCGCAACGCAAAAACATTTTTTCTATGAACGAAAATGTCGAATTTTGTGCCAAATAAACAGCCTTTGCGGGACGGAAGCTTTGCTTTTCTGCTTCAATTTGAAAAAAATATACAGCTGAAGCACGTCATTTGCTTGAGGAGGCCTACGGCGATTATGCATCATCGAAAACTACCTGTGAAGATTGGTTTAACCGCTTCAGAAGTGCCGATTTTGACATTGTGGACAAGAAGCACTCTGGAAGATCAAAAACATTTGAAGACACCGGGCTGCAAGCGTCATTGGATGAAGATGATACGCAAACTCAAAATCAACTTGTGTATGCATTAAACACGATTCGCCAAGGTAGCATGAGTTGACTGAGAGACAGATGGAAAATCGAAGAGCCACTTGCGAAATATTGCTTTCACGACATGAAAGAAAAAGCTTCTTGCTTCGAATTGTTACGGGAGATGAGAAGTGGATCTTTTTTAAGAATCCATACGCAAAAAGTTGAGGCTTTCACCTGGCGAAGCATCAACATTGACGGCACGGCCAAATTGCTTTTGAAAGAAGACAATGCTCTGCATTTGAAACAGGGCGAAACGGTCAACGGGTAACTACTGTCAGTAATTCATCAATCTGAACCATGCATTGCTCGAAAAACGGCCAAAATGGGACACGAGACACGAACGAGTGATATTGCAGCACGACAACCCTTCATGCCATCGCATTCCCATCGTTCAGGACACCATCTAAACGATGTTATGAGATCTATTACTGCACGCGCTTTTTTCGCCAGACCCCTCAGATTATCACTTGTTCCGGTCGATGGCGCATGGCTTGGTAGGAGTACACTTGGCCAGTTTCGAAGAAGTGCAAAATTGATTGAGTGAATCGTTTCGGCCCAAAGACACGTCGTTTTATCATTGTGGTATTCACGTATTGCCAGAGAGATGGCAAAAATCTGTAGATAGCGAAGGAATTATCCAACCATTTTTTTATATTTCTAATGAAATTTTTCATTTTTCAAAAAAACCCGGAAATTTAGTTGTTCATCTAGTATTCCTCCATATTAGTACCGACTAACGCGATATTAGTACCGACTAACGCGGATCTTGTACGGTTGTGTATATTATATAGTAAATTTTGTTTAAATAACTAAGCATAACTGTGTTGGTGCAGAAACAAGAAAAAATGAAAAAATAATTTAAATTTACGTTGCATTGTTAGTGTAACCAACACACTCTTTCGTAGTTTATATACAGTACCTGTCAATTAAATTAGAGCCACCCTCTGATTTCGGTATTTTTTCACATTTATCAGGAACAAAATAGAAACAGACACATTACTTATACAAAATGTTTATTTATGTTTTATAGTAGGTATAACATCAATATTTTGTTAATCCTCCTTTGGTTTTATTGACTGCACTAATTCTAGCTGGCATACTTGAAATACAAGTTTTTACCACTTCTTGCAGTTTTGGGTTCTCTTGCCAATGTCTGTGAATATTATCTTTCAAAACAACTATTGTTGGATTGAGGGATGAGTACACAACCTTTTTCAACATACTCCATACATTTTCGAATGGATTTAGAAAAGGGGAGGAGTGCTTAGCATTGAGTATGCTATGCTCTTGAAACAGAGTTTTTATGTTTTTCGCTGTATGGCCCTTCTACATTTAGTGACTTTAGGAAAGGCAAATGTACAGTTTCAATAACCTTTTTATATTGCACTTGATTCATGGTGCCCTCCATAAAATACAGAGGTCCGGTGCCATTCGCGATTATGCATGACCAGATCATGACTTTTTTGTGAAAATGAAATTTATTATAAAAATTGATACTTTGAAGAAATAATTTATTAATGACAAAATTTGTACTCATTTACAAATCATTCAACCGTATTTCCAATCTTCAACCGTAAAATAGCTGTTGCTCATTGCAGGCGTGCTTTCTTCATTTTTGGTGTCAACCTAGGCTTCTTGGCTGGTCTGCGACATTTGAGTCCGACAGAGTACAATCGTGATCGCATTCTCCGCTCAGATATGTTAATATTACGGTCGTCTCTCTCGGTGGTTTTACGGACACCACGGCAATTACTGCGACCGCTCGATGTTGACTGAATATTTTTTTGAATTAATACTGCTATTCGGTCGACTGTATGCCGAGAAACTTTTTGTATTATTGCAATTTGACGGTTCGAATGCATACATCTTTTTAATGAAGTCCGTTATTTTAATTTTATCCACGCTACTAATGCGTCACTTTTCCTATTCCGAATAAAAATTCACCAAAAAATTTATAAAATTCACAATATATTATTAAAACATTTTATTACGCTGCTTAACACGAACACGTACATATTTCAACTAAATTTGGTTATTATTCGCATCCCTTTTACATATTTTATTATCTGTGTTTAGACTCTAACAGGTATCTGACCCAAATCCGTTAATATTGTTGTTTATATAAATATATACTCTTTGAACAACTAAATCCGTTTACAATTGAAAATTTGAAATATATTTCAATACAAATTGCTTGTATTACAAATTACTTGATACGCAAGGATGGCTTAACAAATATCTCCAATACCTGGCAATTGAATTAGAATTGCCAGGTATTGGAGATATTTGTCAATGAGGTGAATGTATGAAGTTATATTCTTTAAAATGCTGCTGCTCGTAATATATTGGTATATTTTGCCCGTTCTTCCTTTCTAATAAATACCTTTCTAATATGATATTCCACCCAGATTAAACATTTTGAAATCGGAATATACATTTTTATTCGTAAATTGCATCAAGAATTTTTTATGGTGCTGTGATCTTTTTAGTTTTTTTATTCTTTATACTGTGTAAAATTAATTAAAATATCTTTACTTCGTTAGTTAAAATATAACATAGCCTCATGAGATATATGACAGTTGGCAACTTAATAACATTTTTCTTACAAACTTAAATATAAATTTATATTCAATTACTTGAACTGCGCAGCAAGCTCATTCTAGAGATAGCAGTAGTTCAAGTGGTAGTAGTTAATTTTTTTCGCTTTTTTATTTATTCAGAAAGCCTAAAAGTCAAAAAAACAAACTTCATTAAAAATAGTTAAATCACCTTAAAAAGCTGTACTCAAGCGAGAACAGTGGTAAAAATAAATTATGAATTTTTGGAAAGATTTTTGGCACACTCGACACAAAGCAATATCACAAAGCTCACAGATCCACATTATTCTTTGGTGACATTTCCTACATCTTCGTCGTTTATCGATCCGCTGTGTGAAATGGGCCCCGGTCGTAGTAGTAACACTTGACCGAATCGATAGCTTTGAATTTTTTTTGGGACTATAATTCCTCAAATAATATTTAGCTATAGCTTGTTGAAACGAAATCATCCCTAGAATTCGTGGCTACTTCGTTGAATTCAGCGTGAATGCGAGAATTGGCCTCCACCATTTCTAGCTCCGAAATTTAATTTTATATGCATTGATAACCTGATTGTGCAAATCATATCGCCACATATACCAAATTTTTTCCCAAAACTCAAACATAAATTGATTTTCTTCTGTGCCACACTATCGAATTTGATTTTTTATTGTTAGTGTATCTGTGAAAAATGTCATTGATTGCCAATCAAAACACTGCGATAATGACACAATGTTTTTAATGCCAAAAGATAATTATTTTGTTTGTTAAAATCTCACGGTTAACTAGTCAAACAAAAATGATTATATTTATGTTTATACTTTTTTGAAATATTTATGTTTATACTTTTGACGTTAACATTATTTATGTGTTTGTAAAAGTCAAAAAAAATTCTTCAAATGTTGAGATTTTTGAAAATTGATTCGATAAAGGAAATCAATTTTTTCTCGGAAAGAACGTGTCATGGGCTTTCGGTCAAACTTTTTTGAATTCAGGTAATTTTTTTTTTGGATTTATATGATTTTTTTTGGAACGATTTTGTTACTAGATCATCTTTGATTGTTTTGATGATTATGGCTTCCAAAATTTTTAGTCATTGCTCATTGATTCATAATGTTTCATGCATGTAACCCCATTGCTGAAACTTTAGGCATAATATATTCATCAATGGTCACACTTTAGGCATTTTGTACTGTATGTTTATTTGGCTATTATCTACTAAATAAATGGGCGCTTTTGCCAGCCGTTGGCAACATGTTTCGTAAAATCAACATGTTGAATACTGAACGCAGCCGATACATTATAATTCATACGGCAGTATTTTTAAGCTAAATGTCATTTTTTCCATCGGTGTTTCATGTCGATACATTTAGCTATCATAATTGTCATACGTAAGGCTATTCAATTAAACAAATTTTATCACACAAAATTATTAAACCTTTAAATAAATAATTAATATTTAACTAAACATTCAACAACTTAACTTCTATCAACTATACAGATCATAAACGATTATTTTTACTTAGAACATTTCGTGTTATATGTAATAAAACTTTTGTTCTCAAAACAAATTTCAAGCATTCAGGTTGTATTATGTTGGCAACAGATATAATAAGATGGTTACCGACTAAATGGCACAGTGGTTAAAGCTTTGGCGTTTGGATCAGGAGGTACTGGGTTCGAATCCTGATAGTGGCAGGATGCAAAGGGAATTTTCATCAACAGATTATGATCTGTGATGAAATGGAACACATCTATAACCCCCTGTCGGAGTGCAAAACTCATGGGCCGACCCATCTTCCATGCCAGTATAGGCTGGAGCCTTGGCCCCAGAACAGATTTGCAGGGATAATAATATATATATATATATATATATATATATATATATATATATATATATATATATATATATATATATATATATATATATATATATATTATATATATTTATATATATATATATATAATAAGATAGTGATATTGATAGGTAGCGATATCATTTGGCGGACCTGCAAGTGCCCAATGTGTCTTTTAATTTTCAGAAATCTATTTTCAGCCATATTGTTAGCTACGACTTGTATCCACTAAAATCCGTAATATCAAAAATTTTTTAGGTCGTTTTCTTCAATAACAAAAATATGATTATTACTTTCTTTATAGTAATCATGAAAATTTTCGATCTCGAAATTTTTGCAGATTTACCTTTCGCTTTATCGCCGAATTTAAAAAGTGGTATATTAAAAAATCTCTGTGGCTCTATGTGCGAAGTCACTCACTATGGGACTTGTCAAAACAGGATGTAACAAAACTACACCACAAAACAGTACATGGCAATAACAAAAATATGATTATTACTTTATAGCAATCATGAACATTTTCGATCTCGAGATTTTTGCAGGTTTACCTTTCGCTTTATCGCCGAATTTAAAAAGTGGTATATTAAAAAATCTCTGTGGCTCTATGTGCGAAGTCACTCACTATGGGACTTGTCAAAACAGGATGTAACAAAACCACCACAAAACAGTACATGGTATGAAACAAGACCGATTAAAACAGTACGTCGCAAACAGTACATAGTACATTAAAGTACATGGCACGGAAAACGAAACGGATGACAAAACAGTACATTCTGCAATAATGGATTATTAGTATATTATCAAGAAAAGATTTGCCTTCAGTTAAAGTAATTATATAATAATTTTGATTGAATATTGACTTTAAGCATCACTTCATGCGACGTGACTACTCATCTTCTTGGTTACTAGATTATTAAATCGAAACTTACAAAATAAATATTTATAAAACTCGTTGCGGCTGTTCTTTAAATCTTAGTATGCTGCTTTATAAATGTTTTCTTATGATTTCTATCAGTTCAAACGACAATTCCCATCACTTGAAATTTTGATGCGACAAATAAATAGAATTTTTTTCAAACAAGGGCAGCCAACTAAGATTTAAAAAATCATCACTGCGAGTTTTGTTCGAAATTATTCAGCATATTTTGATTTTACCATCTAGTAACCAAGAAGATCCATAGTCACGTCGCATGAAATGATACGGTTAAGGGAATAGAGGCCAATATCTAATGTTAGTAACGAAACAAAGGAAACATTTTTATCAAATATGCATGGGTTATGCAATTTTAATGGGTTCAACAATACACATACACATTTTTATTTGTATTACTTTTATTTGTAATTGTTATCGATTTCTATCAATATTCACGAGTATAATAATATTCGATACACATAAAAAATAAATATTGTGTAAGTGCATGCATTTTTGATGAAATCTTTTATTCTGTTTCGTTATTCTTTATTACATTACTTACTCTATGTTTTAAGTTAAAATAAAAATTTCCTTCACTTAACAGTTGCAAAAAATATTTCAATGTAAATCTCGTCCTTTAGTGTACTATGTAATGTTTTGTGGTGTCCTGTTTTAATCGGACTTTTTCCGTACCATGTACTGTAGTGTACTATGTACTGTTTTGAAATATCCTGCTTTGTAACATCCTGTTTTAACACACCCTGTTGTTAAATGTGCGGTTCCATATGCGACTCACGTGTGTTCAGACTAAAGGTTTGTGTCCTCTGTACAGCCCAGACGGATTGTCTGACCGAGGTGAAATTTCATTCTTAAGGTTTTTCATTTTTGGACGAAATCGGTCACTCACTTCTGGTGAGAAGTGACAGCTTCCATAGGAGCTTTTTCGTTTTTTGCAAATATTTTGAAAAGTATTTCGAAATCGGTCCACTGCAAGTAAGTGAATAGTTAGGAGCTTTTTCTTGTTTTGCAATTTTTAAAAGTCTAGCATTTACGAAAAATCGATTAAAACCAAAATGATTGTAAATTAAATTTCAAACAAAATTTGTTCAGATCATTTTTTAAATTTTACCGGAAATGACGATTTTTGATAAAAAAAAATTAATTGCATCAAAATTCGACATCGCTACAGTCTAGGCGGATAACTATTTGGAATTAAACCATACATATTTTTTTTCCATTGATTGGGAGATTTTTGCGAAATTTCATTGAAACATTCAAATAAATTTAAAGATGAAATTATCAACAAGTGTTGACTTTATTTCGAAATAAAGTCTTCGAAATAAAGTTTTCGAAATTGAGGCAGGAATAATGATTTTTGAGTGGTGTATTCGAGATCTACATATTATGTATACATTCGTGGTAAAATAAAGTTGGGTGTTGGTCACAATATATTCACCTCTCCATTTGTAAGTTTTGCATACAATCGCGTCCTTTCCAATATAATCTTGATAACTTTATCACTTTATTATGTAATCATACTTTGTAACTTTACAGTAAAGTTATTTATAGTATTCATTGACATACCACCAATCGGTGGAAATATCTGTTGAAATAATATTTGGTGTTCGACAGGGAGTTGGCCTCGAGCCGCTGTTCTATTTTATTTGGCTCTCGAGTACGTAGTAAGAAAAACTAACATTGAAACTTCGTGCTGTATATTTAATAAATCAGGCCAAATTCTTAGATATGCAGATAATATCGTGCTTCTTGGCCAAAGACCTAGCGATATCAACACCCAGGAGCAGCCCCATGGAAAATCTCAGAATCGGCGACCGTTAATTTTTTTCCATACTATAAATCCTATAACTATTTAATTTTGTTTCGAAAAACTTTTTCTCTCCGTTTAATTATTTTTCAGCGAAGACGATAATACAAGATATTGTGAATTAAAATAAATAAAGATACGTTGAATAATAATATCAATGTAATTTTTTATCTTTATGAAGAGTATACTCGGCAGTATGCGAAAAAATTTCGTTTCGTGCTAACGAGTATACTCGACATAAACAGTTAAAGGTTTAAATACCTCGAGTCAGTAATAACATCGTCAAATGATATGCAGACTGAAATAAGATTGTTACCGGTCACCAAAATTTTTAGTTTTGCAAGCTCGCACTTTATAAAGCGTTCATAAGACCTGAGTTTTCTTTCGAAAGTGCGAGCTGGGCCCTTACCTCTAATGTCAGTAGAATACTATATACGTTTGCTTTAGGTTACTTTTAACAATTGTGTACGTTATGTTCATAACCTAAAGAAATTTGATCACGTTTCTGAATTTAAACATTCGATTCTTGGTTGTGACTTGTTTGAGTTTTATCGTTATAGGCCTGCTCTATTTATTTTTCGAATAATTAAATCAGGATGTCTATTGTACTTGAATGATAAATTAAATTTCTCTCATTCATTACGAACAAAAAAAAATAATTTACCCGTTAACAGAGCTAATGTTTATAATAATTCGGGTTTAACAAATGCGATTGTCACTTGGAACAGTTTACCATCTGCGGTAAAAAAATAACCTCTGTTAATAATTTAAAAAAAGTTATATTTAATTTAATAGCGGATAAATAATTTTTGCTATTGTTAAATTGAACATATTTGTAAACATTTTGTATCATTTATTGTTGTATATATTTCTGTATATATTATTACCATAGTTTTTAATATGTTACATAATTATTATTCTTTTTCTTCATTCATTTATTTTATTAAATTGTAAATATGTTAATGTACAAAAGCTAAGGCTTATACATTTGTAATAACACATTATTATTATTATTATTATTAAAAAAAAGATTATTAAAGTTGCGCAAAACTAAAAACGAATTCGTCTGAAGCATGAGATAAAGCAACTTCTCGGAGGCAGCGACATGATTCATCAAATCTGGCCGAGTTAGATGACTGGGCCAAGTTGCAAGGTCCCTACAACAATGCATGATATATAAAGTGTTCCAACAACAACCAGTCGGTGTGCGTCGCAGAGGAAGACCCCGACTGCGCTGGCAAAACTTCTGGTTGGCTGGTAACATTTATTTATTTCTTTATTTATTGATTGACATATCAATTTTGGTAGAGATAAAGCGCATATGGAAGCATTATTAATGAACAACAACAAAAAAAGAATATTTCCATTAGCCATAAAAACTTCAAATTTTTTCAGAAACAAAATCACTGCGTGCTAATACTCTCCATAATAAGCTCAAGTGAATACTTACAGCCTATACATACAAAAATAATAACATAAATGAGTAAAATAATAATATTTCAAAAATAATTCTACATTATTGTATGAATGTATTGTCATTCAAGCACGCCACGCTTAAATAACATGCTTTGAGAGATTTACGTGACGCTGATCTCTTAATATCTAAAGGAATGGAATTCCAAAGAGAAATACCGCTAATAGCAAAGGACGTATTTAAAAATCTGCACAAGTTTAAAAGTGGAAGTAATCGTAAATTGAAAGAATGGAACCTACTGAACAATAACGTAGTAAATAAATATGGAGTTTTCTTAGTTCTTATAACCTTAAAAATAAAAAGACATACACGAAGTACATGAAAATCAACTAAACTACAGCGAAAGGTCAAATATAAAAAGGGAGACATATTATCATAGTTCCTATTATTAAAAATGAAACGAATACAAGCATTGAAATATCTTTGAAGAACATTCATATTCTCCTGAAGCATTATAAACAAAATAACGTCACCATATAGAAAATATGGAAGAAGGAGTGAGAGGAACACGCGCTTTTGAAATTACTATCAGTGAACCCTACAACTTTATACAAACAACGGATTGCCTACGTTTTGCTTACCTTAATCAAATGGTCACCCCAAGTAAGGATTTTATTGAGAATTGACCCTAAATTTCTTACAGTATTAGAAAACGGAATTAACGAATCACCGAGAGAAACTCCAGGAAAAGAGGAACCGGCTAGTAGATCGTAAATTAACAGAGAGTCGATTAGATATGACCAATTATAAATTCTTACCAAATCATCATTAATAAGAGAAATATTAGAGTCGATGGAATCATTATCTAAGCGACTACTCCTATATATTTGCACATTTTTCAGCAAAAATAAGAATGGCGAATGGAACATACAACGTCATTAATGTACATAGAGAATGTAAAGGAGTAAGAACCGACCCCAAAGGAACGCCAGAAGAAACAGGTAAGTTAGAAAAAGAATTGTCATAAAGACAGGAAAAATATTTTTGATGGTGTCTAGTTACACCAAATGAACAAGCAGTTTAAATTTTTACTTTACAAAGGATGAAATATCTCTTTTAGGTTGTATCTGCTAAAACCATGTACACTAATATGACCTTTTGGAGTTAAAAAATTAAGTTTGCTTGTGTCAATAGAAAATGGGAAAAAATATTTAGTGTATTTTTATTGTGGTAGTAATTTGGTTTGTTTTGTTCAATCAGATCACTGTGATGGCAAACATGACATACGTCGATTTCTACGAAGAAAAAAACGGTAAATATTTGTTTATCAGGGGCAAGATCATTCTCGCAGCATGGACATTTTTGACGGTAGTGAGATTTTATGCGGGAAGCAACAACAATTTTACCGGTTTTGCTCCATTGTTTCACAAAAAAATGCAAATAGCGAGCCATGAAATTCAATTTGAATCATCAGCTTTATAGCATTCGAACGAATTTATAAGATTTTTCTAAAGAACAGAATAAGACCGGTTGAGTACCTACTAAAATTTCCGTGCATGATCCCGCCCCAGTATTAGTGCGAAAGGGGTGAAATTGACGAAAAAATTGCAAGTTCCAAAAATTGATGTACATCAAACAAAAATTGATTTATTCGTCAAAACGTCTGTTTTGTTGATGTCATAAAACAATGATTTTTCGCGTCAAAAAAACATCTCAGAAAACTGTAGAAACACTTCCAAAATGACAATTTGAATTGTTATTTAAATGTCTATATTTCTAAATTTGATGTCATTTATTAGATCTATAAAGTTGCTAATGGTAATGGCAATGACAAGGTACGTGGGATACGTATCGTGGCCCAGTTGGTTTCATGGTACAGTTGTGATCGTTCACGGCAGTGGATCTCTTTCAGTTCAGCAGCGGTCATTGTGTGGTGGTGGTGTATTCTCATACTTCATCTGAAAATATAGTGTTTCGAGGACTCTGTAGGCATATTTTTGGGTTTGGAGACTGTGAGTTGAGTTTTGTCATTTTTTAGTTTTAGTCCGGTTTAAATCGTGGAGTCGTAACCAGTTTAACATTGTTTGTGCTGACCTTTACTGGATTAGTATTTGTACTGGAAACCATTGGCACTATGGAGTACTAATGATACGGAATGGAATCTCGTTTTGACTAATCCGGAAAGAATTACTTCGGGTTGTAGAAGTTTCGTTGTAACGAATTTTTTGGGTTGGTTTTGGGTGATTTTTTTCAGGAAACAAACTGTTTGCTTTATTCAGAAGCACCCTTTCTTATTCCAAACTTTTTTAATAAAATTTCGAAATTCCCATTTGACTAACCGATGCTTTCTTGATCGTGTCTTTTGAGGCCGCTGAACAAGGGCATTATCTACGTATTCGGGAATTGTCTACATATTCTACACATATTTTCCGTTTTATCTCAGTTCTACGGTAAATGTAAATTGCGTTAACGAAGCGAGTTTCTCCGAATCTATTTTGTCCAAATTTTGATTTTGCTCTAGCTATGATATTTCTTTATAAGTTGGGAGTTGCTCGTCTGCGGTCGGGACCGGGAACCAAAGGTGGTTGCTGGATGGAAACAGTAATCGGTGCTTGCTCTTGTGTTGCATGCGATGTTTCTTCGGCGACATCTTTTGTTATAGGCAAGATGTTTTTCTCAAGTGATTTTACTACAAATCATTACAATTTTTCTTACATTGAATATACCGGGTGGTCTCTCGTTAGATTCGATTTCATAAAGCAATTTTGTATGAAAGCTATTAATTTTTTTAAAATAGAATGTCTGGTAAGCCATCTACTGTGGTCCCTAGGGAGTGGAGTACATCATTGTGGCTTATGTTTGCTTGCTTTTGGTTGAAGCAGTGGGGAGAAAAGTGCGTTTTCGTTGAGTGGAACTAGTTTTCTTTGTTAAAGATGCTCACTATAATGAGGATAAAATGGCAAATGCATGTACTTCCAGCCTTTGTTTTGATCATATCTGATCATTCTAGATGGTGATTGGAGTGTTGTCAGATCAATAAAGTTTCATCAATATACGGATATTGGTGTGAAGGAGTCAGATTATTTAATTATTATCTCATTCATATACATAGATTATTGTAGAAATAAAAATTAATAATTTATTAATTTGAATTTTAGGTTTTTGTGTAAAATTAAAATTCTTAAATTTCTTATTTTAAACATGATAATAATAACTTAAATAATTTTGGAACTCTGGTTTAGGACATGTATAGGTAGGCGGCTGTGATCGATTAGGAATTGTTGGTTTATCTTTAAAATTATAATTTTTCGGAAGTACGAGTATTTAATCTAAATTTACAAATGTTATTTTAGAAAGCAGTTGTATCTTTTTAGTTTACAGTTATTGATTTTATTTGCATAACCTCTAGATTCAGGGAATTTCATTTGGATAAATGGCGACCTCCATCATACTCCCATTGCTATAGAGATTAATTAGTTTTATTATAATTTGTTTTATGTTCGAAATTTAAGTTTTAAATGCATACAATAAAACTTTTTATGGGAGCAAACAAATTAGGGATCAAAATGGCTATTGGGTTTGGGTTGAGTTTGCTATTTCAGGGAATATTTGAATTTTTGGAATTACAGATAGCTTGGAAGCTACCGAGTAAATTTGAAATGCAGTCAAATATTGCTGTACTTAGATAGTTTTTCGGGATCATGTACTTTTAATTAAATTATTTTCTAGATTATTCAGAAGACTGTAAATTGATAAAGGTTTTGGTTAGCTTGTCCTAGGTTGGATAAATAATTATCGCTGTACATCGATATATTATTTAATGCCGATTTAATGCTGTTGTAAATATGTATATATATATACAATAGTTAACTATCGTAGATTAATTTTTAATGTCTTATTTTAATATTTTTTGATTCATTTATTTTATAATTAAAGCATTGAACAATTGATTGGGTCATTTAATTATCATCGATCCTACAGATGTGCTAGCTACTTATTATTAGTTCTGTCATCTTACAGATTCCTGATTACTTTAATAGTTTTATTTAATTTTGATTTAATTTGTTCAGGTATTGGGGATTCTAAAGCTGTGAAAAACATTACCTTATAGATTCCAGATTAGCTGTTTTTGGAACCAGTTTTCATTTGGTCATTTTCTATTTTTATAAATAAACATATTTGTATTAGATTAGGGATGGCAAGGACAAGTGACTTTCATAAATATTTTTTATAAATAAATCCATCAAATCAACAGACTTAGAAGTTAGTTACTAATCATTACATTACATTTATTTTATTCAAGTATAATTTTATTATATCGTATATTGTCCTAAATAATCAATTAACTGTGGTTTCTGGAAATTCTATTGTATGTTATGGAGTTGCAGGAGGAGAGAATTAAATTAATAAATTTTTATATGATTTACGTAGGTAGCAGGAACATATTAATTTAGTATTAGATTTCAGGAAACCTGCAGATGCTTGTGAAATAATATTTCTTTGTATTTTTAATTGCTGATAGTGTGATTAGAATTATATTGTTATTGTGTTACTAACTGTCGACTTTATCTAGGTGTATGTAACTGGGCCGATTCAATCAATCAATTTAATTTAGGAAGTCAAAAATATTAATATAGAATAAAATCTCAGGAAATTTCCAGATGATATGAAATAATAACATTTTTCCTTAGGTTGCTGATTTAAAGAAGCAATTATTGATAACCAATACCATCATTAACCATTTAACCTATTAAACCTTTATCCTTTAACCTATTACTCTTTTAACTATCGGCTATACCTAGGTGTCTGTAGCCGGGCAGATTCTGTCCCACTTAATTAACCTATCCAATCCTTCGGTTTTGTTATATGTAAAAGGGAGTGTACGGCGGGCCCGCTGTCACCCGGGTGCTCTTGAACTTGGTCGTACATTCAGAATCAATCAACCAGAATCAATTTTGTTTAGGAAGCCGGAAATTATTAATGCAGAATTAAATTTCAGAAAATTTCCCGATGTACGTGATGTACGTGATGATGATTTCCCGATGAAGCCTTTATCCTTCCTCTAGTAGATTAGAAGTAGATTAGAATTGTCTTGTGCCGTACGATCGCTAGGTGACTGAAACCGGGTCGTTCTGTCCCAAAAGAAAAAACTTTCCTGTCCTTTCCTGGCTGTAAGAATAGGCCCGGCGTTATCCGGGACACTTGTCCAGTACTTGGTCCTACAGTCCAATCAATCAATCAATCAATTGATTAGATCTATAATGTTGCTGCAACACGCAAATTGTTAACAATTTATCCACTCCAACCAACACGCTCCATTTTATCTTTTAATTGTGTTGTTTTAATCCTAAGTAAGCAATGGGATTTTTAATCTTGTGCATTTAATTTTTTCAAAAGAAAATGTTTACAATAGCAATTACAATTTGCAACTAAAAACACTTGAAACCCGAGAAAAATCGAAATAAGTATCAATCCTTTGACTCAAAACTCAAACGTAACAACATAGGGAGGTATTTAAGAATTTGAAGTGAATTTAACACAAACCTTTATTCATTTCTTAAACTATTATTGAGTGAAATGTATACTGTATATAATCTGTAATAAAGTAGCTGTTCATAATCGCAACAATAAACGGTACAAACTAGTTATTTCCAGAAAATTTTATGGTGGTCTCGACTCTGGGTACCTATCACTCCGTAGTTTTAATATAAAGGATTGTTGTCGGAGATAGGCATGTGTGCAAAGTGTCAATAAAATGCATGTGTTAGAGATCAAGATTTGGTCCAACGACTAATAAACACATCTCGGAGCCAAAGTAAAATAGATAATTGTAAAGTCGTGCTGCTCGCATCGGCTGCAAATTTTCATTGAACTATACAAAATCTGCTTTTATAATTTTATTTGAATGAGTAATGTTTTGCAACAAACACAGGATTAGCCGTCCATTCATGATCGATTCATATAGAAAAAGAGTATTACATTATTGAAATTTTCGTGTTGATTAGAGTAACAATGGAACCTACTCTCGGATTGGTGATTATTTAATCATATTGTTGGCAAAGGTCCCTTTTGTTATTATAGACAACCGAAGTATGGCAGACCTTACTAAACACATTTTAAGCACTTGTTTTTTGGTTCGCAAAAACTAAATTTTTGAATATTTTAATTTAAAAAAAAATTATTTTTTGCGGAATAAAAAATAATGCTTAAAATATGTGTTTATTAGGTGCAAGTGTGTTTCGCCAAGTGCCCACGGCAAACAGTGTTACAAATATTAAAATGTATGGCAGAACATTGTAATCAAATTTTTTCTCGGACATGGTGATATAGGCATAGTAAAACCTCTTTCAATATAATGTTGTTTATTTCGAAAATAATTAAACCCAAAACGACCCTCCGGATCTGCAAAAAAATATTTTTTTCCAACCCTGGTTTTATTTTGAAATATTCATTCGATTTTGTTTGATATACAAAGTTTTGAAAGCACACAAATTTAGTCGCATAATGATTTAAAAAAAAATATATTTATTTATTACAACTGATTTACAATCATCTAGTAATTTATCTTTCATAATTCATATTCTTGTTTGGAGGGTTGTAGCTCTTTGGCTAGTCCTTTTTATAATCTTATTATATTTTTAGTCGATCCTGATTGGATCTAGTAGATCATGTGATTTCTTCCTTCGCAGCCGTCTTACTAGGTTTGAATCATCCAACATACGACGTATCTCAGCATTTTGGTGTAGACTGATACGTTGCATGTGTTTTCTCGCGTGGTTGCTTATTTTTTCACTGACGAAATCCATTTTCAGATCTCTATGGAGGTTGTCATTTCTTATGTACCACGGTGCATTAACTATTCCACGTATGACTTTGCTTTGGAATGACTGGATGATATTGACATTGGTTTTCTATGTACAGCCCCAGAGCTGAATACCGTAAGTCCACACAGGTTTTAGGATTTACCGGTATAGTAGCAATTTATTATGTAGAGTTAGGTGAGAATTTCTTCCTAAGAGCCAATCCATTTTTCTGTATTTGATATTTAACTCTTCTTTTTTCTTTTTGACGTGTCCTTTCCATTTTAGTTTCGCATCTAGAGTCCTGGCTGTTGATGAGTTGTTCTAGTTCTTCTTCTAGCTGTATCGGATTTTTAATTAGCACCTGAAGATCAATATTATTCTCAACAAGTTTCTGGAATTTCTCCCAGCAGGTTTTTTTTATTAGTTCGCGAAGGTGGACTAGTTTTCTTAACAATTGTTGCATTGGTTGTCATAATAACAGGCGTTATTATACACTTAATAAATACATTATAACACGTGTTTATTATTTCGCAATTTTTTTTTTAATTTTTTTTTTTAAATTTGTTCAAAATGTTTAAAAAATTACTCGATCGATATCGACTTGTTAGGTCATCATCAGAAGTATCTACTTGTTTAGTTAGACGAATGTTAAGAGCTATGTGTCCTAGTATCTTTAGGAGCACACCTGTATCTTCGGTAGTGCTCTTCGAAATAACTGGTTTTATTATGACTACTTGCGAGTATAGTTTTTTTTTCTATCGTTTTACTAGCATGAGGTTTGGTTTCTCTTTGGTGAAAGTTTGTTACATTTTTTCCGATATTCCTGACTTTGTTTTCGGGTTTTATTTCTTATTCTTTGTAGCTCCTTAGCTATTTCACATCCCCGGTAGTTTGTGGATGTGGCTTATTGTAATTAACACATTTTGCAGCAATATTTTTACTAACTTGGGCATGATGCTTTCCGACACATTTCACGCATCTAGTCTCTCTTTGGCAATATTTCTGCGTATGATTAAAACCTTGATATTTTTTGCACTTCTAAACATCATTTTAGAAAGAAAAAATCAAAACTGAACAAGGAGTTAAAATTAACAAAAAGGGTTTCCACTATTTATACTCACTTTTAATAACAAACAAAAAGTAGAAGATGTGTATAATATCAAGACAATAGTAAACAAGAGAGTTAAAATAGGGCCATTGAAAAATAGCGGTTTAATACCGAACCGCTATTTTTCAATGGCTCTATTTTAACTCTCTTGTTTACTATTGCCTTGATATTATACACAACTTCTACATTTTGTTTGTTATTAAAAGTGAGCATAAATAGTGGAAACTCTTTTTGTTAATTTTAACTCCTTGTTCAGTTTTGATTTTTTCTTTCTAAAATGTTGTTTACAGCATTTTCTATTTGATAACCCTTTTGCTTAGGATCCTCTTTTGCGCAGGTTGGGTGAAGACCTCTAGCCATAACTTTGATTGGGCGATCATTTTTATCCTCATAGGTAAACCATTGATGCCCCTCGGGATTAAGCTTTGTAGCCAAGGCTCTATAGGTTTCGGAGTCTACAACATTAATTTTACATACGCCATTGTTTAGAGATACGAGTTTGTATTCGGCTACTATAATCGATTTCATAATCGATTGTATAGTGGAGAAATTTGATATCCCGATGACATTTATTGGTGATTTCTCTTTTGGTTTAGCTGGTTGTTGTTCTAGAGCTAGTTGTTTCTTGATGATTAACTGGTTTCTAGAAACCTTTTTTGAAGTTGATGGTAAAGTTTCTGCCATTTCTGGTGAGTGTTGTGCTTTCCTTTTCTTACTTTATTCCAGTTCAACATCTAATTTGTGTCTCTTTCTAATTCTTCAACCGTATTGAATGGATTAATGTCGTCATCGATTGCAGGGCTAGGTGTCGTCCTAAGTTCTGCACGTGTTCAACTGATTTTTTGAGTTCTTCATTCTGTTTCTTTAAAATTGTAAATTCTTCTCTCAATTTAGTTGTAAATTCCTTTAATTCTCTTAGTTGTTCACGGGGTTCGGCATTTTCTTCTCGTACATAGAAATGGGTTGATTGGCCCACCCAGAATCTGGCCTCCGAAGAGTGTGGATTTGGCAGCATATCTGCTGCTGTACCACCTGGGGTATTACATTCCGTATTTGTTGCATTCATTGTTTGTTTCAGCCAATTTATAAAAAGTGACGTTAGATTTTGCCGATTTCGCCTTATTTAAAACGACAAGATAAATGATGTTTTGTCGCTGGACCTCATGGTTCATACTTCATTTCAGTTTCATTTTAAGCGTAATTTTTTCTTTATATATAGTAACGTTTTTCGTTTCCTTATTTTTTTAAATTTTTTTCCCCTGATCGGTTGACGAAAATTTCGTTTAGGTTGTCCTCCGGGAAGGATGTCGTTTTTGTGAGGACTAGTTTTGATTGTCTGGAAGCAAATGCAATGAATAATGATTTCGAGAAATTTCGTTTAGGTTGTAATCCGGAGTGAGGGCTTGTTGTCGTTTTTTGGAACATTTGTTCGGCTCGAATGATTTTGATAAAAAATATTTTGAAAAATTATTGTTAATCATGATTTCAGAATATCGTTTAGTACTCCTATTCAACAATAGAACTCGGATTTTATGATGAAAATTTGAATCTAATATGGAACTGGAAATGACTGTAAAATTTTGCCAATTTGACTGGGCCTACACCATTTCTTAACCGATTAGGACAAAACTATTTGTATGTTAAAAATAAGTTTTCAAAATGGAATGCTAAATCATGGATCATTAAACCATTTCTCAAAGATTGCGATTGAGTCGGGTGGTACTATGAAAATGTCTAAATTGATTAATAAATCAGGGGATCTGTAAAATGGCCATTTTGAATATAGAACTAAGCCGTTGCCTAACTGAGACCGGCTTAATTTATTAGCTACCTGTAAAAAATTGATTTCGTAATACGTCTACGTAATTAATACAAATCCGACATATTGTAGTGGTATTGTAGTTTATGAAAGAAAAGTTTTATATAAAACTCCATTTTATTTAGCTGATTGATTCAACAAGGTATAATCTTGATGATTATACGGTGTTGGAATTGAAGAAAACGTTTATAGTGGAATTGAAGAAATTTTTTATTGTAATGTGCATAAAAATTAAGTTAAAATTAAATTTTGGTCTAAATAGTTTAGAATAATTAGTTTAGAATTGTACGAGTGAATTTGATAGTTCAACTTTTAGGAAATTTTTTGCGGACCCTTTGTAGTGCGTTTTAAAATATACAGGGGACGGCATTCGAAGTGTTACCAATTAGACAGCTGTAAATTTGTCAATTTTTATTTCAAAACTTCAGTATATCGGAAAAACATTTTAAAACAAAAAATATGGTATTGTTCCATGTATTCACCTTTAGCGCGGATAATAGTATCGAGTCTGTCCGAGAAGGCTTCGCACGCTGCACGAATGAGGTCTGATGGTATTTTGTCCCATTCTCGGCGAAGAGCAATCTTTAAGGCGTCGATCGTCTTATATTTTTAGTTAATAAATACTTTGGCCTTCAGAATGGACCATATGGAAAAGTCCATTGGGTTTAAGTCCGGGGAATATAGTGGTCATTGTTGTGAAGAAATGAAGTTGGGATCTTTTTCTTGTAAAAACGTTGGGTTTCACGGGCTCTATGGGATGTGCCGTGTAGATTTGTTGATTTATCTTTATGTGCGTTCAATGAAAGCGAGTGGTAAGCGTCCTGTGCCAGTTACCGTGGTCCAAACCATCACTGATGTAGACGCTTACTTCAGCAGAGCAATTCGCTGGTTTAAATTGTCTTTTGATTTTCACTCTAACCAAACACGATCGTTTTGTTTGTTTACATATTGCTTGATGAACCGTGAAAACTGTTTCATCAGAGAAGGCCCACTTGTCAAGCTCGCCACCAACGGGCAAGTGTCTTAACACCTTTGTTCCTGGGCGAATTGCCTTTTGTGCAGGTGTTAAATTTGTACTTTTGTATTTTGTAAGGCTTCAATCGTAGTTTATTTTTTAATATACGTCTCATGTCGTGGGATTACGTTGATGTTGCTGCTTTTGGATGTCCATCTCCATGGCGTTTTCTGATGGTGGTCTGATGGTAGCTGATTAACAATGGCTGGTTGCGATTTTTCAGCCAAAGACAAAGCAATAACACTGTTGCGTTTGAATTATATTTTGATAACTTTTTTTAACTGCGACGTAAAACGATATGCTTTCGAAGGCTTGTAAACAACATAACATACTGACGCTTGTCAAAAAATAAGCTCGCTGTTATTAGCCATTGGTTGCTACAGCACCGTGAAGTTGGTAACATTTCGAGCGCCGACCCCTGTATTTTTATTATATTGTGTTAAAATCCTTTAATTGTGAGGTGTAATACGACTAAGTTCTCTTTCATTGCTCATGACAACGACGACAAAGCCTGTTATCGACCTCGACCACAAGACATGGTACCAACGATTCACATATGACAGTTACAAGACGAGGAGTTCCAAAACACATATAAATTGTCTTGTGCCGGTCTTGTGCTTGTCGTCGAACATGTCGCTAGTTTGTCTTGGATATGACGTGCACGCCACAACTGCTAGGTAGCCACTTACAATACTAACGAAATTTGTCATTTCTGGTGTATATTTAACATGTATAAGGTTTTGTTAGAATTAGAAAAAATACAGAGCGAGTACAGCGACAAAATTTTCGATTTCGACCAGTTAACTAATTTAACATTCATGATAACTATGCAGTGTCAAACAGCAACCATATGTCTGTTTATTTTTGTTTTATGAACTACTTGTTGGCAAAATCACAAAAAACCTATCGCCGGTATCTGCAAAAATAATATGTAATTTAAAAACGTGTGTGACGCGCACCCAGTCGTGCAACACAAAATACCGAATGGCAAAACTATTTTTGCTATCGGGTTTATTTTTAGTTGAATATTTAATTTATTAATTTAAAAATAATAACACGCATTGTTTTCATTTGAATTAGTTTAGACAGAATGTGAGTGTATTTATGTAAATTGATTGTGTAGCTCTGTAGATAAAAAATATTGCACATTAGGTAGAAATAAATATTTCGTTTAAATTAAAATATGTTGTGATAAGATTAAACACCTGTGGATTCAAGTTTGATCCTAAATTTGTATAAGTATGTATTATTTTGTCATAATTGTTTCTGCGGAATTATGAATTTTATCTTTAATGTTCGTAAGGTGTTGTCTAAAATATGCGAAAAAGTACAACTGCTTGCTAAGCAGAAAATGACATTGACACAGGAATGGTATAACGTAGTTTTCTCGAACGAAAATAAGTTTAATTTGGACGGCTCAAATGGATTTTGTTTTATTCATATTTGAATTAGGAAATGGAGTATTTTTATCTCAGTAAAACGGTTTGGGGGATTATTACTTCTTACTCAATCATAAATATTAGTTTTGAAACAACACTTAAAAATAAAACTTTCCTTCAAAACCTGATGAGGTGTGAAGGATATTTTACTCCATTACGTTGGGTAGCAACATGATAATGTACTAAAACACTCTCAGCTCGAGTTTGCCTTGGCCGTCCGATAGATATTACGAGTACATTTGGTAGTGGCTGACCTCGAAATTTATGAGCGTGGACAGGCAATATTTGACGACTCGTATACGGAATCGTATTAGGAATTATTTAATTAAAATCAGCGTATAGCAATAATTATTTCGAACAAGAAGCATGAGTACACTTTATTAATAATCTTTATACAACAATTTATGTAATTAAATTAGTAATAGAACAAGCGTTTTTTATTTTCCCAAATAAAAAAATATGAGAGAGAAAAATCAAAAATTTAACGTCATAAAAATCTCAGTTTTTTCAAGTGTTGGGAAGTTTAATAATTTTGACTATTTTTAACACATAATTAAAACAATTCGGTTATTTGTAATAAATTGGTATTACAATTGGTTTGAATGCAATTGAATAGGCACGCAATAACAATTTCATTTTAAAAATAATGACAATTCATAATTGGTTTATAAATAATTTAACAAAATAATTGGTAAATAATTTAACAAAACAAGTTCTAACAGGAACATACTTCCTTGGTATGTTCAATACAATCTGGTTGTTGGGACATATCCAAATAAATTATAATAATATACATTTACTCAACTCTGCCCGGATGTAGTTTTAACAAAATAATCGTTAATGCTTTTTTACTTGGAATTCTAGGTAGTATGGTAGTCTATGTTATGTAGTAAATGCACCGTAGGTACTAAGTTATGGTGACAGCTAATGACAGATTTAATTTTTACCATGGAAATATGTCGTCACTGTTTAAACTTTAATTGCAAATATATTATAAAACGATTACCCTATACTATTAAATATATACTACGCCAAAATAATCAAGCTACTATTTCGCTTCATTTTACTATACACATTTGAAAAAAATATTAAAAATACTCTTTCAGTACCAATAAAAATAATGATCGTCAGCTTGATATTTTCATTCTAAAGCAATCCTCCGATTTTTTGTTTTTTGATTTTATTATTTTGTTCGTACTATCGTTATGAATTCGCGTGTATTGCGGTTTACCTACAAAAATATAAATTTTTTTATTTATTAAGCAACTATTTTTATGTTATTATTTTTCAAAATTTCATTTTTCGTGATTTGTATTTATTTTAACTAAGTGTATGTACCTATAACTGCAAGAAAAAAATAGTGTATAATATTTATTTATTTTATTAATTCAATTAAAGTAAAAGAAAATTGAATCGATTTCATTTTTGTGAGCTAAAAATAAATGATATTTACAAAGAATTTATAGTTCCAGTTTTAAATTGTGTTGTATAGAAATATAGTAGTATAAGACAATAATATTTCAAATAGAACTAATTCAAGTTCACGATTAATATTATTATTAATTAAGTTGAAACTAAAAATAATAGTAAACATTAATAATAATATTAATATTTTTATTGCAATTAAATGCTAATTGAAAATAGTTCAATTAACAACTTTTCAACTAAGTTTTTTGTGTGAATTTTGTGCTGTCTGTGTTTTATCAGATGCGCGTTGCAAAATGATTTGATAGAAAAAAAATTCAATGAGTTTCTTTTTTTATATTCAGAGTTTTTTTTTAAAGTTTTTGAGAAAATAAATTTATCTGCAAAAAATAAAATGTTATAAATTTTTATTCGATTAACATGTGTTTAGCCTATTGAATCAATTTAGTATGTAGTTACAAATTGGATACGATTTAATTCTGTCGTGAACAGAAAAATCTTCTGTCGTGACATAAAAATCTTCTTATTATTTCCCCAAAAAGCAAAAATAAAATGAGTTGGGAGAAAGTCTTCTCAGTGTGTTTATTAAATCACCCGGAGTACCCTAGGGTGATTCTGTTGTGTTTACTAATTCATCGATCCGTAACCAATTGAGAAAATTCCACTTTTAAATACTTCCTTTGGTGGGATTCGAGCCTAACGAGTAATAGGGGAAGATATATCGAAAATAAATTTTTCTATAAATAAAATTAAAACTTTTTTATGAGAATGAGTTTTTATGATAAACCGAAAATCATGAGTTTTTATGATGTCAAAATATTTGCAAAAACGAAAATTTCTTATAAAAAAATTTGTTATCAAAAGTGTTTTCATATAACCGCTTGCTATCAGAAAATCAACAGGAACTACTTTTCTTCCGTATTTAATTTACGATAGTATTACTAGGTTTTTCGTAAATGCTATATTTTTAAAATATTTGCAAAAAATGATTATTACGAGTAAATACGAGTGAATTTGATAGTTCAACTTTTAGGAAATTTTTTGCGGACCCTTTGTAGTGCGTTTTAAAATATACAGGGGACGGCATTCGAAGTGTTACCAATTAGACAGCTGTAAATTTGTCAATTTTTATTTCAAAACTTCAGTATATCGGAAAAACATTTTAAAACAAAAAATATGGTATTGTTCCATGTATTCACCTTTAGCGCGGATAATAGTATCGAGTCTGTCCGAGAAGGCTTCGCACGCTGCACGAATGAGGTCTGATGGTATTTTGTCCCATTCTCGGCGAAGAGCAATCTTTAAGGCGTCGATCGTCTTATATTTTTAGTTAATAAATACTTTGGCCTTCAGAATGGACCATATGGAAAAGTCCATTGGGTTTAAGTCCGGGGAATATAGTGGTCATTGTTGTGAAGAAATGAAGTTGGGATCTTTTTCTTGTAAAAACGTTGGGTTTCACGGGCTCTATGGGATGTGCCGTGTAGATTTGTTGATTTATCTTTATGTGCGTTCAATGAAAGCGAGTGGTAAGCGTCCTGTGCCAGTTACCGTGGTCCAAACCATCACTGATGTAGACGCTTACTTCAGCAGAGCAATTCGCTGGTTTAAATTGTCTTTTGATTTTCACTCTAACCAAACACGATCGTTTTGTTTGTTTACATATTGCTTGATGAACCGTGAAAACTGTTTCATCAGAGAAGGCCCACTTGTCAAGCTCGCCACCAACGGGCAAGTGTCTTAACACCTTTGTTCCTGGGCGAATTGCCTTTTGTGCAGGTGTTAAATTTGTACTTTTGTATTTTGTAAGGCTTCAATCGTAGTTTATTTTTTAATATACGTCTCATGTCGTGGGATTACGTTGATGTTGCTGCTTTTGGATGTCCATCTCCATGGCGTTTTCTGATGGTGGTCTGATGGTAGCTGATTAACAATGGCTGGTTGCGATTTTTCAGCCAAAGACAAAGCAATAACACTGTTGCGTTTGAATTATATTTTGATAACTTTTTTTAACTGCGACGTAAAACGATATGCTTTCGAAGGCTTGTAAACAACATAACATACTGACGCTTGTCAAAAAATAAGCTCGCTGTTATTAGCCATTGGTTGCTACAGCACCGTGAAGTTGGTAACATTTCGAGCGCCGACCCCTGTATTTTTATTATATTGTGTTAAAATCCTTTAATTGTGAGGTGTAATACGACTAAGTTCTCTTTCATTGCTCATGACAACGACGACAAAGCCTGTTATCGACCTCGACCACAAGACATGGTACCAACGATTCACATATGACAGTTACAAGACGAGGAGTTCCAAAACACATATAAATTGTCTTGTGCCGGTCTTGTGCTTGTCGTCGAACATGTCGCTAGTTTGTCTTGGATATGACGTGCACGCCACAACTGCTAGGTAGCCACTTACAATACTAACGAAATTTGTCATTTCTGGTGTATATTTAACATGTATAAGGTTTTGTTAGAATTAGAAAAAATACAGAGCGAGTACAGCGACAAAATTTTCGATTTCGACCAGTTAACTAATTTAACATTCATGATAACTATGCAGTGTCAAACAGCAACCATATGTCTGTTTATTTTTGTTTTATGAACTACTTGTTGGCAAAATCACAAAAAACCTATCGCCGGTATCTGCAAAAATAATATGTAATTTAAAAACGTGTGTGACGCGCACCCAGTCGTGCAACACAAAATACCGAATGGCAAAACTATTTTTGCTATCGGGTTTATTTTTAGTTGAATATTTAATTTATTAATTTAAAAATAATAACACGCATTGTTTTCATTTGAATTAGTTTAGACAGAATGTGAGTGTATTTATGTAAATTGATTGTGTAGCTCTGTAGATAAAAAATATTGCACATTAGGTAGAAATAAATATTTCGTTTAAATTAAAATATGTTGTGATAAGATTAAACACCTGTGGATTCAAGTTTGATCCTAAATTTGTATAAGTATGTATTATTTTGTCATAATTGTTTCTGCGGAATTATGAATTTTATCTTTAATGTTCGTAAGGTGTTGTCTAAAATATGCGAAAAAGTACAACTGCTTGCTAAGCAGAAAATGACATTGACACAGGAATGGTATAACGTAGTTTTCTCGGACGAAAATAAGTTTAATTTGGACGGCTCAAATGGATTTTGTTTTATTCATATTTGAATTAGGAAATGGAGTATTTTTATCTCAGTAAAACGGTTTGGGGGATTATTACTTCTTACTCAATCATAAATATTAGTTTTGAAACAACACTTAAAAATAAAACTTTCCTTCAAAACCTGATGAGGTGTGAAGGATATTTTACTCCATTACGTTGGGTAGCAACATGATAATGTACTAAAACACTCTCAGCTCGAGTTTGCCTTGGCCGTCCGATAGATATTACGAGTACATTTGGTAGTGGCTGACCTCGAAATTTATGAGCGTGGACAGGCAATATTTGACGACTCGTATACGGAATCGTATTAGGAATTATTTAATTAAAATCAGCGTATAGCAATAATTATTTCGAACAAGAAGCATGAGTACACTTTATTAATAATCTTTATACAACAATTTATGTAATTAAATTAGTAATAGAACAAGCGTTTTTTATTTTCCCAAATAAAAAAATATGAGAGAGAAAAATCAAAAATTTAACGTCATAAAAATCTCAGTTTTTTCAAGTGTTGGGAAGTTTAATAATTTTGACTATTTTTAACACATAATTAAAACAATTCGGTTATTTGTAATAAATTGGTATTACAATTGGTTTGAATGCAATTGAATAGGCACGCAATAACAATTTCATTTTAAAAATAATGACAATTCATAATTGGTTTATAAATAATTTAACAAAATAATTGGTAAATAATTTAACAAAACAAGTTCTAACAGGAACATACTTCCTTGGTATGTTCAATACAATCTGGTTGTTGGGACATATCCAAATAAATTATAATAATATACGTTTACTCAACTCTGCCCGGATGTAGTTTTAACAAAATAATCGTTAATGCTTTTTTACTTGGAATTCTAGGTAGTATGGTAGTCTATGTTATGTAGTAAATGCACCGTAGGTACTAAGTTATGGTGACAGCTAATGACAGATTTAATTTTTACCATGGAAATATGTCGTCACTGTTTAAACTTTAATTGCAAATATATTATAAAACGATTACCCTATACTATTAAATATATACTACGCCAAAATAATCAAGCTACTATTTCGCTTCATTTTACTATACACATTTGAAAAAAATATTAAAAATACTCTTTCAGTACCAATAAAAATAATGATCGTCAGCTTGATATTTTCATTCTAAAGCAATCCTCCGATTTTTTGTTTTTTGATTTTATTATTTTGTTCGTACTATCGTTATGAATTCGCGTGTATTGCGGTTTACCTACAAAAATATAAATTTTTTTATTTATTAAGCAACTATTTTTATGTTATTATTTTTCAAAATTTCATTTTTCGTGATTTGTATTTATTTTAACTAAGTGTATGTACCTATAACTGCAAGAAAAAAATAGTGTATAATATTTATTTATTTTATTAATTCAATTAAAGTAAAAGAAAATTGAATCGATTTCATTTTTGTGAGCTAAAAATAAATGATATTTACAAAGAATTTATAGTTCCAGTTTTAAATTGTGTTGTATAGAAATATAGTAGTATAAGACAATAATATTTCAAATAGAACTAATTCAAGTTCACGATTAATATTATTATTAATTAAGTTGAAACTAAAAATAATAGTAAACATTAATAATAATATTAATATTTTTATTGCAATTAAATGCTAATTGAAAATAGTTCAATTAACAACTTTTCAACTAAGTTTTTTGTGTGAATTTTGTGCTGTCTGTGTTTTATCAGATGCGCGTTGCAAAATGATTTGATAGAAAAAAAATTCAATGAGTTTCTTTTTTTATATTCAGAGTTTTTTTTTAAAGTTTTTGAGAAAATAAATTTATCTGCAAAAAATAAAATGTTATAAATTTTTATTCGATTAACATGTGTTTAGCCTATTGAATCAATTTAGTATGTAGTTACAAATTGGATACGATTTAATTCTGTCGTGAACAGAAAAATCTTCTGTCGTGACATAAAAATCTTCTTATTATTTCCCCAAAAAGCAAAAATAAAATGAGTTGGGAGAAAGTCTTCTCAGTGTGTTTATTAAATCACCCGGAGTACCCTAGGGTGATTCTGTTGTGTTTACTAATTCATCGATCCGTAACCAATTGAGAAAATTCCACTTTTAAATACTTCCTTTGGTGGGATTCGAGCCTAACGAGTAATAGGGGAAAGATATATCGAAAATAAATTTTTCTATAAATAAAATTAAAACTTTTTTATGAGAATGAGTTTTTATGATAAACCGAAAATCATGAGTTTTTATGATGTCAAAATATTTGCAAAAACGAAAATTTCTTATAAAAAAATTTGTTATCAAAAGTGTTTTCATATAACCGCTTGCTATCAGAAAATCAACAGCAACTACTTTTCTTCCGTATTTAATTTACGATAGTATTACTAGGTTTTTCGTAAATGCTATATTTTTAAAATATTTGCAAAAAATGATTAAGCTACTACTATTAAAAAACAAGTTTTTAACAAAATTCGTTATTTCCGTTCCAGATTATTTTCCAAAAATTAAATTTATTAAAATTTTATTTTTGGAAAATAATCTGGAGCAGTTTTGTTGCTCTTTTAATTTAGAATAATTTAGTTCCTAATCGATTTTTGCCTAAATGCTATACTTTTTAAAATATTAGCGAACTACGAAAAATATCCTATGGAAGCTGCTACCTTAAGTATGAAGTTCTATCTCTATTAGTCAAACTGTTTGTGCTGTAAAGTAGTCGAATTTTGATGAAATAACAGTTTATTATCCAAAATCGTCATTTCCGCTTAAATTGGAAAAATGTTCTGAACCAATTTTCTTGCAAATTTAATTTAATTCTTTTGTTCTTAATCGATCTTATCGCAGATGCTACACTTTCTAAAATATTTGCAAATTACGACAAAAATCCGAAAATCTTCTTTGGAAGCTGTCATTTCCGGTGGACGGATTTCAGCCAAATTTCACTAGGAGTAGGAGAGGACACAGGTCCATAGAGATACAGGCAGACACCACCTCGAAAACCTTTTTTTCGGACTTCGGCGGCATAGTGAATGGTAAATTTGCAAGAATTTCGAGGACAAACATTTTCATGATTACTATACTTAACTTTACTTTTAATGTGTTCGAAACCTGTCCTTACGGATAAGACTATGCTCACATGAGTTGATAGATGCATAGTGTTTTACTGAACGGGTCTGGGGCAAAAAATCTAGAAAATTATTTTGTCTGTCAAAAGCATCTACCGGAGAAGCACATGAAGTTAGCCCAGTTTTTCATCCCAGAAAAAAAATAAAATTTCCTCAAATAATACTGTTCCATCTCACCCCAAATTTTAAACTTGCATACGACGAAAACATTTTTTAAATTTTTCCTCAACAACAAAATATCCATCCCAGATTTTTTTATTTGATTGTTGTTTTTGTACTTTACGTATGTATAAATGCTTATAAATAGTTTTTCTAACTAATACGATTTGTAGGTAATAATTATTTGTATACGGTATTGCTAAAATTTTACGATGCTTGCATTAACTCTAGGCTTGAATATGCGTTATCGTGTTGGGTTGGTTGCTATCTTTCAACTTTAAAAATTCTCATTATTGTTCAGAAATATGCTATTCGTATTATGTGTTTTAAGTCTTTACGGGTTTCTATGCTTGGCCACTATTTTTGAGTTTTAAAGTTTTACCATTACAACATCTATATGTTTATAAGATATTACGTGTACATATTTAATTTGCGAAGTGTGTATCGATTATTGAGATTAAATGTGCGATACAACATTGGAAACAATGATCAGTTCATATTTGTTGTTCCACATTTTTTAAAAGGAACATTTTAGAAAATATTTCCTGGTAACTGCCCCTTCCTTGTTTAACCAACTTCCGTTTCTACGAGAACTTGAAGTTTGGCTTTTTGAGCAGTTTAATTTTAGTTCCTAGTCTGAAGCAGTTTAATTTTAGCTCAAATTGTGTCTCTTTTTATATTTTATATTTTTATTGTTATATTTTTAATTCTTAAGTTATCATAATTTTTCTCATTTGGGCCCACACCAAAACATTTTTTTCTTCTTAAAGGGTAGATCAATACTGCCGTTAAACCGGTGATGATTACCCTACTCATTTATTTTCATTTTATATATTGATATTATATGTGGTAAAAAATTGGAACTTGCTATTTGCGTCAATCCTACCATACGGCTGGTACTGCCCTCTTAGTCATTATAAGCCCTTACTATTACCAACTCAAAACTGTATCAATCATTTCCGGCAAATCCGCAAAATTTCCGGAGAATGGCAATTTCGTAATTTTTATATTGGGCCGTATAGAAACTGACCGATTGCGTTAATCCCCATTAGTCTTTACCATAGGCTATTCAAAACGTAAACAATCAGTTCCGACAAATCATATTTCTAGGAGAATGGTACGATTTTATTGTATTCTTACATAGGGACACATGGAACTTGGCCATTTGTGCCAATTCTACCATACGGCTGGTACTCTCCTCTTAGTCATTGTAAGCCCTCACTATTACCAACGTCAAACAGTATCAATCATTTCCGGCAAATCATATTGCTAGGAGAATGGCAAGTATTAAATTTTATGTTGGGTCGTATTGAAGACGGTAGATTGCGCGAATCCCACCATACGGCTGGTACTGCCCTCTTATTCATTGTAAGCCCTTACTATTACCAACTCAAATACTTTCAATCACTTTCTTTAATCAAAACAAACTCAAATACTTTCAATCACTTTCTTTAATCAAAGCCACCCTTTAGGCTCATCTAACGTTTGCAATTTAATGTGGCCCTAATTGAAAGACCAATGCATATTTTTCAAAGCGACTTGTTTTATTAGAAAGAGTATACATTGCCATTAAGTATGGAACACAAGTTCATTCAAATGCCTTCCACGGCTGGCTTTACAGTTTACATTTTCGATTCTATAGGCTCCTATCTCATCAATCAAGCAACAAAAAAGGGCCAACGCATCAATGGCAACAAAAAAGGGTCAATTGACATCTCCGTTACGGCTGCTTAGTCGATCCCCGAAGACAGTGTGCAAGGGACCGCTTGTTGTGTTTGCTGTGTAGTAAGTTGCGCCGTCCTGTTGAAACCAAATGTCGTGTGTGTCCTTATCTTGAATTCTGGGTAACAAAAACTGGTTTATCATGGCTCGGCAACTCTCTCTATTGATTGTAAAGGCGACTCCTTGCTCATTTTCGAAAAAAGGACCAATAATGTCGTCGGTCCAACATCCACACCAAACAGTCACTCGTTGTGGATGAAGTGAAAATGCTTCGAAGTAAAAATGAGCTTCGTAGGAAAAGATGATTTTTCGATAAAAATCCTCATTTTCTTCCAAGCGTTCCATATCCAAATTAGCGAGTTGAAAACGTTGCGGATGGTCAGTTTGCTTCAGCTTCTGTACTAATTGAACTTTGTGCGCTTTCATACCGGTCTTTATGCAAAATTCTGATCACAGAACTACGTGAAATGTTCAATTCTTGAACACGATGGCGAGTTGATGTTGATGGATGCTCAGACACATTGAAACGAGTTAAACTTTAGCTACTGCTAAAGTTAACCCAGTTTCATAGATTTGCCACTCTCTGTTTTGTACCCCACGCGGCATTGGTTCCCGCAGCTCAGTCGGGTAGAGGGATCGGTGTGGGTTTAGGGGTACCGCAGATTGTGGCCTAGATTACCGCATTAAATAAATATGACAAAAAGGAGACTGGGGAAGGTAGGAATTGGGGTATCGGACCCCGAAGGAGTGGGTTAGCTTATCAGCCCATCGCTTGGGCAAAACTGACCGCGGTTGTAATTCGTAAAATGTTTATCTAAACATTTTACGCTACTTGACCTAACCTAACTAAAACTATCTGGCCCATAGGCCCTATTGGGGTGGTGTTAGTAAGGGAAAATGGTTGATAGTGGTATGCTATCTAGGCCTGTGAAAAGAAAAGAGCCGCTTAGCGTCAACAATTTCTTTGTCACAGGCTGTCGGTAACAACCCACTATCGTTATTTAAGTTGTTAATCTTATCACCTTCCACTTCAATACTTACCAAATCGAAAGAAATCTGCCCGCAAAAACAATAAAAAAAAATCACGATAAATTTCTTTATAGACACTCAGTACTTTATTGTGACCAAAAATCCCAGTTAAATGTAAAATCCCAATCCAATACAAAAAAAAAATAATAATTACTTCTCTAGCACTTTATTAACTTTTCAACAAAAAAAATAAAAAAAAATATAAAAAACTTAACACTCAGTAAAAAAAAAATTCGACCTCACGTTGGTCTAGCTAAACACTCCCTCACCAAAAAACAAAATGACCACCGGTTGGTCTATCTAATAACTGACTGTTTTCTTTTTTTCCCAAAAAAAACCAAAAACCCACGCGAAATGTTTTTCGTTATTTTTCACAAAAAAAAATTGATTGAGGGGGGGAAATAATATTTTGGGTTCAACAATAAAAAAAACTCGATCAATACAAAAAACATTTTTGTTTTTTTTGATGATAATCGAAAACGATTATCAATTAACGCGCGTGTAAGAAACTTGCATGGTAAATTGGTCGTTGTGACCATACCACATTTCCAATAATTGTATCGGTCATTGTCTTTTACCTATGCACAAGTAAAAACCACACATTTCAATATGTACATCAACGTCATAATTAAATTACGCAAAAATGTTCATTAATATTTGAGTCCATTTAACCGCGGAACAGAAAACATTCGTATATGAATGAATCATGTTACCTTGAATTAAAAAAAACTAAAAGAAATGTAGAACATCAAAACATGACGGTCACCTTACATTAGAAATAATTGAAGATATTATCTTCGAGGTCATGTTATTTTTATATGAAATTTATTTGATTGGGGTAGGTTGGTAACAGAATTAAATAGAATTCTGTTACAGCGTGGGGAAAACCCAATCCCTGAGATGACAAGAGATCTCATGCTCTATTGAGGAGGACGTGGTTTAGGGATTCAGACTTTAGATAGCCCAACGTGGCGGACGCCCCACACCCTGAGATAGTCTCAAAGCCGGGCACTTAACTTAAAATTTTAATTACTAAGACTAAATACTATGGGCTATTATTATATATACTCGTATACATATATTTCCTAATTATTTAATTTTCAAAATTGTAAAAATTTTTGTTTTAAAGAAAATTCTAATTATTGTAACTAATTTACGTATTTTGACTGTTCAATTTTAGATTCAATCAACAAAACATTTTTGTTTCTATTTACGATTTGAATTTGAATGTAATTTGAAACAAAAACTTCTAAAGAATAGCAGTTATTGTAAACGTAGTTCACTAAGCAGCAGCCGTTAATGTCATTACCAGTGAGGATCTCTTGATGGTTACCCTTTGTTGAATACGCACGAAATGTCACACATACTCTTGACATCCGACTATTTAACGTTTATCTTGGACCGATTCTTAATTGGCGCAGCGCTGTGGCGTTAGCGCAGTTGTATGATTTTAAGCGTAATAACAGAGATGTTGAGGGTTCTGTTGCTTTTGCGACGCTTAACTGCTTGGGCTCTCGTGACTACAGATGCTGATCTGGTAATCTCCTGGGACATCAGGTCTAGATAACCCGCATTTGATAACACCGGTTGCATGCATTGCTCGTGGACTAGAGACTTGGCAAATACTGCAAATGATTTTTGTTGTGCTCGACATATGGCGACTTTTCGATAAGCTTATCCGTTTATATCGCATAATCAGCTTCATTTATGCGATTTTTCTAAATCTAAGAATTAGGCTTCATCGTATTTTGGTATAAAATTGATGTCTTGTCGAACAACAAATATGACTTGTTCCTTTTTCACTGGAACTGATTTTGTAATATTTTTACAGCTCTCATCCTCTAGTGCTTTCGACAATCTTATTTGGTCTACATCCTAATTATTTTGGGAGTTACAGGAGTGTTTGCATTAACGACGGTTCCCACGACAAAAGGCTTACATGTGTTTTGCTCGACATCCGTCAGTGTATATTGCATCTCCATGTACAGCTGCACAAAGGTGATTTATGATTGTGATCATCGGTGGTCATGGAGTCTGGATATTTAGATTCAACTTATAATGAAGTGTTGACTTGTCATCGTTATTTCACTTGCCGAAGAAATTCCTCAGGCAGATATGCCTAGTTACACGTGATTTTGAAATCGTTATCCGGGTTTGGTTGCGATTTGGTTGCTTTTGTTGCTGTGATACATTCGTGATGTTTTTGAGCAGTGTGACATTAGTGCGTTTTGATGGTTTTGCTGTTGGCAGTTTTGTACAGATGTACACTTTCTCCTGGTCTGCTGTGCTGGTTCCTGCTATTCTTAAAAATTGATATGAATAACTCTACAATTTCAATGACATTTTATAAATTTTATACTTAACCTACCAACTATATATTATAGTAGATGGCGCTACCTCAATCCCACTTTGCTGACTAATCTGAATGGGGTTGAGCTAACCTCCTCCTTTCTTTAAACTGAACTTAATATTATACTTTCCTAATTGCTATTGACTTAACTAACGACGCTGGTATATTCATAATACCGCGCGTGATATACCAGCCTTCACTTTACCATTACATTATCTATGTAAATGCCCGACTATACATAGATGATCTAATGGGAAAGTGCATGAGGTACGCATTTGTGTTTTCTACGGCGGCGCTTCCAATTTCGATGCAGAGTCATCGCTAGAAACTTCCGGTTAAAATACAGTTTGTACACGTGTGTAAGAGTTAAATACCTTACGAACTCCCTATGGCCAAACTCTGCCTTGCAAAATATTTTGTTGGTGTCAAAATATTGGATTATGAATCGCCTCGATGTCTGTACGATTCTAAATTGCCTCTTGCGATCTCTATATGGCAATCGTTTGTGAGTTTTACACCTCTTTTTCTTTCTGCGAGGTGAGCTTTTTTTGTTTCTTGAGACTCTCATTCTGTTTTTATTACCTAATTTGATAGATAACTTCCGAAAGTTAGATTCCGAAGTCTTATTGTTTGGTAAAGGTGCCAGAATTGATAATTCATCTTTTGGAGGTACCGTATTAACCAAAACCCAACGATTATTTGTAAGGAAAGGCGTGTGCCTTTCCTTACTGTTCGTAATCGTCTCTGGCAGTGTATCACTATGATCTAATTCTGTTTCATTAGCCATTTTTTGCTGTGATGTAGATAATGACACAAATTTAGAGTCTTGAAATGATATTTCATCAAGTAATTGGTGTACCGTTTGCTGTTCACTAACTTGATCAACTACACCTTCCGACAGACTTTCATTGTCTTCTAATAAGATGCCGATTGACGGTGAGCTATTTGATGTTATGTCAGTCCCACTGCCTACGCTATTTGAATTTAACATTGGTTGTAACGTTGTTTGTGATGCTTGTGGCGATGGTCTAGTGCTATCTATACTTACCACTGTCTGATAATCCTCTGTTACATCCGTGTGTTTCGGTAATGATCTTTCTGATGTTATTTTATCCGAATTATATGAATCGGTTGGATGAGGTATTCGTGGTACTGGCGATGAAATCACTACTGATTTATTCAACAGGCATTGTTTCTTTTGCAATTTTCGCAATAGCCTGAGATGTTGTCGTTGCGCGTGCTCATTTTTATAGTACGCACTTGACGCAGAATCAGTTAACGTACTATTTGGTGGCAATTTTTGAACCTGCTCTGATTCCCTAAAACACGCTATGGCCTCTTGTTCAGGTATTGTAATGACCAAACCCTCCAATTCTTCTTGAGATTGCTTAAATGTCAAACTTCCCCGTTTGATCCGGGATATTATCCTTCCACTTTCAGTTACAGCTTCATCTAAGCTCTCGAACATCTTAAAGGACTCTTGGGTTTTAGTTACCCGATTGGTTCTACCCTGGATATGCACCAGTTTTGCCATCGCCTCGGGTAACCAATCGGCCACAGCGGTATTGTTCCTTAGATTCTCGACCATACCCTGACACAGCTGTAGAAGTTTCTTGGTACATGCCTCTATCTCACGCTGCGGTTGTTTTTGCGCGGCGACATGTGCCTTAAATGGCGCTAGAAATGAATCTTCACGCTCTACTTCTAATCTGCGAATTAACACTTGCTTTAAGATTTGGGATACTTCCTGGTTAGCCTTAACTACCAGGTTGCGCACCTCAAACTCTATACGCAACTCCTCCTCGCTCAATTTTTCTATGTTGAACTCCATCCTTAGACAGAGTTCCTTACTACAACTTATTTATATAAAAAAAATTGTGATTATTATAAACCTAACATCTTATTACAAAAAAAAAATTAATTCTAAATATATACAACCACAGTCAATTCCACCCTCGCTACGAGGTGACGGTCCAAATATCCACTACTTGGGTCAAACAAGGATAGGAAAAAGGGAAATGAAACAAATTTGGATGAAATACAAAATGTCAACCCAACCAGCAATCGCATTCATAACTTCGATTTTATCGCAAGTGAGACACATTGCCTTGGTGAAGCCATTTGGTATTTCATTAATTTACCTAATTGACTGAAACAATCCTCTTGCCCTCTTATCTCACAGTCCTCATTCTAAATCCCCTTGGATGAGTATGACTGTGTGAGTGGCAGGCCGAATCGTTCACTCAAATAGGAACAACAACACGCCGGCTGCTGTTGTGAATTTTCATAACTTTGCGATACTAACCTAGCTGATTTATGGTCAACTTGTATTCATGCACATCTACTTGCGGACACCTAAGTGTGACCAATCAGATGAATTGTATCCTGGATGTACCTAACCTAACAATGAGAGGACTGGCGACCCCATCCCGAGGGATGATATTTAAAATTTTAACAACAGAAGTGAAGAACACTCGACTCTTAAATATAAAGTTATAGATTGGAAATTCCATTTTTATCTAATTTAAAATATGACAAAACTTAACCTGTGGTAAATTCTAGCCACAAGCCAAATTGTTGCCACTAAACGGGGGATGGTTAGGGGTTCAATTTTACAATTCCAGCTGGGATGCGGAATGATGTGTCAATTTACCTGAGAATGAGCAGCCCTTTATACCACCCAAGATCGTCGCTTGGCAGGAAAGGGATATGCTCATTATTTCAGGGATCGCATCACTCACCCTTGCCAGTGTAGAATTGCAAAATTGTACGTTGTACAAGGTACACGAAAACCGCACAACATTTTTGTTGGTGCATATGAACTGTTGTAAAAAGAATGGATCGCCGAGTTCCATGTACCACCACAAATACCAGTTCACCCCCCGGAGTGCGGGTTGGGACTTGCCACAGGCGAACTGAATATTCGGAGATCGGTGCAAGAAAACGACAATTTAAGAAACTCATTTGTGTGTGTACGACCCACCCAGAATTAGGTCAGGCACACCGAAAAGGCATGACCGCAGCCATACTCACACAAACAAATTCCTTATTCTTTTCACTAGGCATTCGTTACACTGTAACACTTAAATCAATTTTTTACACTTAAAAAAAATTTAATTTGGCCGAATTTCCGGCCTGATGTTTGGGCGCCACTTGAAACGAGTTAAACTTTAGGTACTGCTAAAGTTAACCCAGTTTCATAGATTTGCCACTCTCTGTTTTGTACCCCACGCGGCATTGGTTCCCGCAGCTCAGTCGGGTAGAGGGATCGGTGTGGGTTTAGGGGTACCGCAGATAGTGGCCTAGATTACCGCATTAAATAAATATGACAAAAAGGAAACTGAGGAAGGTAGAAAAGGAATTGGGGTATCGGACCCCAAAGGAGTGGGTTAGCTTATCAGCCCATCGCAAAACTGACCGCGGTTGTAATTCGTAAAATGTTTATCTAAACATTTTACGCTACTTGACCTAACCTAACTAAAACTATCTGGCCCATAGGCCCTATTGGGGTGGTGTTAGTAACGGAAAATGGTTGATAGTGGTATGCTATCTAGGCCTGTGAAAAGAAAAGAGCCGCTTAGCGTCAACAATTTCTTTGTCACAGGCTGTCGGTAACAACCCATTATCGTTATTTAATTTGTTAATCTTATCGCTTTCCACTTCAATACTTACCAAATCGAAAGAAAATCTGCCCACAAAAACAATAAAAAAAAAATCACGATAAATTTCTTTATAGACACTCAGTACTTTATTGTGACCAAAAATCCCAATTAAATGTAAAATCCCAATTCAATACAAAAAAAAATAATAATTACTTCTCTAGCACTTTATTAACCTTTCAACAAAAAAAATAAAAAAAAAATATAAAAAACTTAACACTCAGTAAAAAAAAATTTCGACCTCACGTTGGTCTAGCTAAACACTCTCTCACCAAAAAACAATATGACCACCGGTTGGTCTATCTAATAACTGACTGTCTTCTTTTTTTCCCAAAAAAAAACAAAAACCCACGCGAAATGTTTTTCGTTATTTTTCACAAAAAAAAATTGATTGAGAGGGGGAAGTTATATTTTGGGTTCAACAATAAAAAATACTCGATCAATACAAAAAACATTTTTGTTTTTTTTTGATGATAATCGAAAACGATTATCAATTAACGCGCGTGTAAGAAACTTGCATGGTAAATTGTGTTGTGACCAATTTACCATGCAAGTTTCTTACACGCGCGTTAATTGATAATCGTTTTCGATTATCATCAAAAAAAAACAAAAATGTTTTTTGTATTGATCGAGTATTTTTTATTGTTGAACCCAAAATATAACTTCCCCCTCTCAATCAATTTTTTTAAATACAACATTTCAAATCAACAAATCAAATACAACATTTCCAATAATTGTATCGGTCATTGTCTTTTACCTATGCACAAGTAAAAACCACACATTTCAATATGTGCATCAACGTCATAATTAAATTACGCTAATGAACATATTTGAGTTCATTTAACCGTTCATTCATTAAAAACTCTAAAAGAAATGTAGAACATCAAAACATGTCGGTCACCTTACATTAGAAATAATTGAAGATATTATCTTCGAGGTCATGTTATTTTTGTATGAAATTTATTTTATTGGGGTAGGTTGGTAACAGAATTAAATAGAATTCTGTTACAACATTCTGAGCAACAGCTGCAATGTCCGTGGCTGTACGTACTGTAAATGCACGTGCACATGTTGGTTTATCCAATAACAATCTAGTTTCACGAACTCGCTTCACAAATTGATCCACAAATTGCCTTGTAGTTAGTTCATTTCTACTGAATTTTCCACGTAAATTTCTTACAGATTGGAAGAACACTCACCACTTTGAAAGTAAGTAATATTTCCTAATTTTGTTCAAGCATAAAGCGACTCATTTCGTAAATGTCAAACATTAAACTAATTTTCTGTCATAACACGAATGGCGTAAGTGTTGCCACACTCGAGATAACCAGCAGTTGAAATTGCAAACGCTATATGGGCTACCCGTTATTACCTACAAAATGTATTGCTTAGAGAACAACTGATTTATAATCATAATGTTTTTACATACGTAGAGTACAAAAACAACAATTAATTGAAAAATCTGAGATGAATATTTCATTGTTGAGAACAATTTATATTTTATTTCGTCTTATACAAGTTTAAATACAAAAAACCTGGGATGAGATCCTAAAAACTGGGATGAAATGAAGTATTGTTTGAGGAATTTTTTTTTCTGGGATGAATAACTGGACGTCATATGCTGCTACCGAAGAATTTAGGATTATTGCTGGAAGCCAATAAAAAACCTAAATTTGGACTATTATGATAAACCCAAATTATTATTTTTTTCATTTTTGATTTATCGTTGTGGGAATGCTACCGCTCAAATTGAACAAGTAAGGGTCAAAGTGAACCATGAAAATAATTGCAAACAATGATTGGACCTTCCAACAAGATTCTGCTCCGGTTCATAAAGCATCATTGTCTCAAGAATGGATACGAACTACATTGTAATAATGTTCCTCTAATTTAAAATTTCTCGAGTATTTTATTTGGGGGGTCAACTCTTTCCTTTATTATTTAAATATTTTTAAACACAAATAATTTATACGTTGACCGGTAAATTTACAAAAATTTCGAGGACGAACATTTCTATATGATTACTATACTTACCTTTACTTTGACTATGTTCGAAACCTGTAGAAAATATTTTCTACCTAAAAAAAGAAAAAGAAAAGATAAATAGTGTTACACAGCTATGACGTCCGATCAACGTTCAAATTATTTTACGCTCAAATACAGCAAACATTTGTATCTTGTTTCATACTAATAGTGTCCATGAAACGCAACTAAAGGCGACCACTGGTTTTATAAGGAATTTCAATAAGTTTTGTTTCGGTCGAAATGTTGTGAGACTTAAAAATTTTAATGTATTTGTTAAGAATAAATGGAGACAATGTAATCATAGACCACTAGTGTAATGCTAAACCCAAAATTCTATGCATGACATCTAGCGTCCTTCACTAATGATAGTATATTATTTTGAGAATTAGTTCCATGCATTTTTTGTTGATTTTCGTTCGTTTTATTTTCTTAATACCAGCGCTTTAAAACAATAATAACTATGGAACATAAAAAATTGGCCACAAAATCAATTGAGGCCCTTGAAAATTTTGGAGTTAGAAAAAAGACACCGCTATCAGTTTATAGTATTTATAGGTCTAAGATTTAAAGTATAAACTGAAATTTTCATTTTGTTATATTTCGTTGTTTAGTAGTAGCATAGAAAAAATAAGTTTACCATAGATTTCTCTTTTTTATAAATCTAGAGATAAAAATGAGATGAGTAAAAAACTTCTGATAATTCCAATGTCATGACTGCATTTGTGAATTTACATTGCGTGCAATTTACTCAACTCATTTTTATCTCTAGATTTATAAAAAAGATAAATCTATGGTAAGTAGTATTTTTCTATGGAGGTAGTATTGTGGTTCTATGGTAGTAGTAGTAGTATTGCTTATATTTATTCATCTAATAATTTATCTATCTATCTAGTAACTTACCATCGAGGGTCATGTCAAGGTATTTAGCTGTATTTGCATATGGAATTTGGTTTGAGTTGAGAACCACGGGAATTTAGTTTACATTTTTGTAAAGTTCACGTGTACTGATTTGGCTTTATTTAATAAGATGTGCTATTTTTTATTCCAGTGACTCACTGTGTTAACTGCATGTTGAATTTTGCTTCTTGCTACTGATATATCTTTTTCAGCTGCTAGGAAACTATATCGTCTGCAAATGTTGCTACTGTAGTACCTTGAATATTCGGTAAATCTCTCGTATAAAGAATAAACAGAATAGCTCCAAGTACGCTTCTTTGTGGTATACCTGCTGATATTCTTTTTGTTCGGAATATTCGTTTTCAAGTTTGACTCTAAGGTGTCGATCTGCTATGTAGGATTTAAGAATTTGATAAAATTGCTTAGGCAGGTCGCGACGCAGTTTTAATTCAATCCCTTGGTGCCAAACTTTGTCGACTGCTTCAGCTACATCTAAGAAATTACTGGAGCATACCTTCTTATTCTCAAATGTATCCTCAATGACCCGTTATTCTGTGAACTTATCAACTGTAGAGTGATTTTCTGTAAACCGAAATTGGTGTGGTGCAATTAAACATCTCTTTTATATTCTAGGTTTCAGCCTCTTGAACAGCAGTTTTTCAAATATTTTTGATATCATAATGATGATATGAGGAATCATAATTACTTCTGCCACCATTGGCGTGGAGCATAATTCAATCCGAAGGGTACATTAATAATTTGAACAATTTGCCCAGTAATTAAGTCATAACCTGGAGCATTTCTGATACTTAAATTATTATTGATTTCAGTTTTTAGTTCCAATAAGGTTGTTTGTTTTATGTTAAGCTCATCTACTTTGTTTACGACAGTTATATTTTCATTTGCTGTTTGTCTCGGCAACGGATGAAAAGACTTTTCCAAATGGCAAATAGAGAAACTTTCTGTTTGTCACTTTTAGCCCATGGTCCGTCATCATTTTCGATGCATTTTGGATTCCTCTAACCTTTCGTTGCTTTCCAAAGTGAGTAATCATCATCCTTTAGTTTAGAAAGAGCTCGAACCCGATTATTTACGCTTTGCTTTTTTATTTCCTTTATTAGTTGTTTTAATTTGTTGCACAGAAAATTGAGGATATATTTGTGTTGCGGAGCATGAGTCTGCTGCCAGATTTTATGAGCTTTCCGTTTCTCTCTAACTAGTTTTCTGACCTCAAGATGTTTCCTTATGGGGTTGGTATAAGGCAATGAGGAATAGGTGAACTTTTCCAAGCTGCTTTTTGGATAGTATTTTTGATTGATTCCTCCAGCTGTATCTCTGTTCTAATTGGTTCGCGGAGATTTGATCGCCCTTTTTAAGTATGTTAGCCTCTATTCTAGCCATTTTACTCTTTTCCTTTAGAGGTTGTAAGTCTAGATCCCCAATAGGTATTCTTTGCATTAAAATCACCGCCTATGATAAAATTTAGTTTTAAAGATTTAAATAGTCTTCTTCATCTTCTTTTTTTAGCTCAAGATTCTGAGATTCATCAAGATCAAGTTTTATGGTTTTAATTTGCATAATTTCTGTTTCAATACCGGGTTCTTCTAATGTTTAATATTATTCTTAATAATTACGGTAGATCCACCTCTAGCGGTCCCTCCTGAATGCATAGCATGATAGCATTCATAGTCACGTATTTTAATAAATGTAGTGTCTATTAAATGAATTTCCCAGATAAGTCATACGAGTATATCTATTTTTTCTAAGTTTAGAAAAATTTCTAGCTCTGGAACATGCTGTGGTATCCGCTGAGGTAATAGTTATTGATAAACTGAGGAGAGAAAAAATCGATATTTAAATTAAATATAAAAAATTATTACCACTATAAGGAAGACTAAATGGTATTGGTTTTCAATAATTGCTTCTTTAAATATGCAGCCTAAGGAAAACTGTTATTATTTCATATACTCGTATATCTGGAAATTTCCTGAGATTTTATTCTATATTAATATTTTTGGCTTCCTAAACAAAATTGTTTGATTGAATCGGCCCGGTTAGACACACCTAGATAAAGTCGACAGTTAGTAACACAATGACAATATAATTCTAATCTGCACTATCAGCAATTAGAAATAAAAAGATATATTATTTCACAAGCATCTGCAGGTTTCCTGAAATCTAATACTAAATTAATATGTTCCTGTTACCGAAATCACATAAAAAATTATTAATTTAATTCTCTCCTTCTGCAACTCCACAACTTACAATAGCATTTTCTGAAACCATTATTAATTGAATATTTAGGACAATATACGATATAATAAAATTATACTTGAATAAAATAATTGTAATGTAATGATTAGTATTAACTAAATTAATTTGGTTCTCTTAGAACAAATAAAATAAAAATAAAATAAATCGAATCGAAATATTGTAGCATCAAAGCAGGAAAGACACGCACGGCTTTCCTAACTTCTAAGTCTGTTGATTTGATGGATTTAATTATAAAAAATATTTATGAAAGTCACTTGTCCTTGCCATCCCTAATCTAATACAAATATGTTTATTTATAAAAATAGAAAATGACCAAATGAAAACTGGTTCCAAAAACAGCTAATCTAGAATCTGTAAGGTAATGTATTAATAATGAATGTTTTTCACAGCTCTAGAATCCCCAATACCTGAACAAATTAAACCAAAATTAAATAAAACTATTAAAGTAATCATTAATCTGTAAGATGACAGAATTAATAATAAAGTAGCTAGCACATCTGTAGGATCGATGATAATCAAATAACCCAATCAATTGTTCAATACTTTGGTTATAAAATAAATGAATCAAAAAATATTAAAATAAGACATTAAAAGTTAATCTACGATAGTTAACTATTGTATATATCTATTTACAACAGCATTAAATAAATTATAAATCATATAATCGACATACAGCGATAATTATTTATCCAACCTAGGACAAGCTAACCAAAACCTTTATCAATTTACAGTCTTCCGAATAACCTAGAAAATAATTTAATTAAAAGTACATGATCTTCGAAAACTATCTAAGTACAGCAATAGTTGACTGCATTTCAAATTTACTCGGTAACTTCCAAGCTATCTGTAATAGCAAAAATTCAAATATTCCCTGAAATAGCAAAGTTATTAGGTAACCTAATAGCCATTATGATTCCTAACTTGTTTGCTCCCATAAAAAGTTTTATTGTATGCATTTAAAATTTAAATTTCGAACATAAAACGAATTATAATAAAACTAATTAATACTCTAATGGAATGGGAGTATGATGGGGGTCGCCATTTGTCCAAATTAAATTCCCTGAATCTAGAGATTATGCAAATAAAATCAATAACTGTAAACTACCGGGTCACTGACACGAAGTGTTACCAACTTCAGACTGTCACTGCTGTTACACCAGTGATGACAGAGCTCTCAAATTTACACTAATGACAGTTCATTCCATTGTTTACAAGCGTACAAAAGCATTTTAGTGGGAAATATTCAGAAAAAAAGTTATCCGCAACGAAATTCAAGCGTAATAGTGTGATTGCTTTATATTTGGCTGGAAAACCACAGCCGTAGATTGTTAACCAGTTGAAACATCTGCATGGGAATAAAATGTTTGTGTATCGCACCATAATCATTATAACTGGGGCATACTGGGGCAGCATTGCAAAACGCCATGGTGGTGGACCGAAACGCACTGCAATATCGCCGGATATCATTCGGAAGGTGAAGGCCAAATTGGCTCGGAATCCGCGCCGTAGCGGCAGAAAAATGGCTCGTGAGGCGAACATTTCGCTCGAACGGATGCAGCATTGAAAGTTTTGAAAGATCATCTAGGACTAAAGGCCTTGAAATTCCATAAAACGCATGGTCTCACCGATGCTCAAAAAAAGTTAGAGTGGAAAGTGCAAAGGAGTTGTTACGCTTGCACAAAAGAGCACACTTTTTATCCGATGATTCACCGTTCGTTATTGAACAATATGTGAACAAGCAAAACGATCGGATTTACTTGTTTGGCCGTTCTACTGAAAATTTGGACCAACAGATTGCCACTCGAAACCAAGCGCCGCCGATGGTGATGGTTTGGGCCGCCGTAACGGCCGAAAGCTGTTCACTACTCGCTTTTTTGGACCGTGGCATCAAGATAAATGCTCAAATTTATCGGGATCATGTGTTGGAGGGATCGTTGAAGCCTTAGGCACAAAAACATTTCGGCCGCAGAGCCTGGACATTTCAACAGGAAATTTTCTTGACATTTCATCAAGATTGGCTGAAAAACAACGTTCCGCGGTTCCTTTCCACTCCCAATGGCCACCAAATTCACCGGATGCAAATCCGCTAGATTTCTCGGTTTGGTGTATTTTGAAGAACAAGGTTGGGACAAAAAAATACCAAAGTGTCGATCATCTCAATCAAGCGCTTCGCCGTGAATGGGCCAAAATACCGCAGAGCCACTTTCGCTTTTACATGCAATAGCTTTGTCGGCCGTTTGAATGCCATAATCGCGGATAAGGGTGGCCAAACTGCTAATGCAATTCGAAAATTAAATATTTGTGAACATTTTTTACTTTGATTCAATAAAATTCATCAAAAAAATAAAAATTATGTGGCGTTTTGTTTTGGTAACACTTCGTGTTAGCCACCGTGTAAAAAAATAGAACTGATTTCCAAAATAACATTTGTAAATCTAGATTAAATACTTCCGAAAAATTATAATTTTAAAGTTAAACCAACAATTCCAAATCGATCACAGCCGCCTACCTATACATGTCCTAAACCAGAGTTCCAAAATTCTTTAAGTTATTATTATCATGTTTAAAATAAGAAATTTAAGAATTTTAATTTTACACAAAAACCTAAAATTCAAATTAATAAATTATTAATTTATATTTCTACAATAATCTATATATATGAATGAGATAATAATTAAATAATCTGACTCCTTCACACCAATATCCGTATATTGATGAAACTTTATTAATCTGACAACACTCCAATCACCATCTAGAATGATTAGAAATGATCAAAACAAAGGTTGGAAGTACATATGCATTTGCCATTTCTTCCTCATTATAGTGAGCATCTTTAACAAAGGCAAAACTAGTTCCACTTAATGAAAACGCACTTTTCTCCCCACTGCTTCAACCCAAAGCAGTACCACATCCATTCAAAAGTCAAAAACAAAACGGATCAATACACCACAGCAGAAACATAAGCCACAATTATGTACTCCACTTCCTAGGGACCACAGTAGATGGCTTACCAGACATTCTATTAAAAAAAATTTAATAGCTTTCACTCAAAATTGCTTTATGAAATCGAATCTAACGAGCAACCAACCGCCAGTATAATAAGGAAGACTGAATAAATATTGTTAAACAATTCAAGAAAAAATAAAACTAGTTTTTATTTATAATTAAATTATGTGGTAATCCATTCGTGTTCCAAATACCAATTCTAATTTGTTCTGTTCATTTGATTAGTATAGCATTGATATAAATATGCTCATTAGTAGCTTCTTGTTTATCCATTTTCACAAATTATATAGCTTTTAGTCCATGTTCTTGTTTCGCTATAGGCGTGGATTTTCCGTTTCTATTACTTCGGAATATCCGTGTCCGTGGAGACACTCTAGTTGTAGTTGGAATCCTTTCTCTTATAACGTTAGTGTTTTGAGTTGTTTGGCGTATTTTATTTCTTAATCTTTGTAGCTGTATCGCTATTTCGCATTCTCTATGTAGTTGACTGGGTGTTGTCCTTTACAGTTTATATACCTTTCAGGTTCGTTTCGCAATATCTTTGGATGTGGTTAAAGTTTTGGCATTACTTGGGTTGAGGTGTTAATCTTATGTTCTTTTTCAGTGGTTCTATTTTAACCCTCATACTGAGAATTGCTTTGATATTAAATATATTTTCAATTTTGTCACTTTTGTTGAATGTGCGCTTGAACGGGAGCCCTCTTTTAATGATCTTCGTTCGTTGGTTATTTTCAATTTTCTCCCGTTTAAGTATGTTTACTGCTTCTTCAATTTGTAGCTCATTTTGAAATCTTCTATTATATCCTCTTTCTTGTAAGTGGGACGAAGACCTCTGGTTCTTCGTCCCACTTACAAGAAAGAGGATATAATAGAAGATTTCAAAATAAGCTACAAATCTTAATTTTCGGTTATTTGATCTTCATAGGTATACCACTCTTTACCTTTATCAGTGAGCATTGTAACTAAAGCTCTTTATATATCGGGATCTCTTGTGTTTATCTTCCACACATTATTGTTTAGTGCCACTACTCTATAATCGTTCTTGAACACCGACGTGCATAAATTGGCGTTTACGACAAACCAATACGAAATGAATCAACATTTGAAAGAACTACGACAGAACCGATATTGTTTATCTCTGTAACGGGTAAAGATACGAAAAATGGGTCCAGATTCAGAAAGGGCGTAACTGGAAACTAAAGGATCTATTACTAAATCAAAATCTTCAGAGTTTTGTTTACGACAAACCAATATTCGATCGACGCATGATAATAGTATTTTGTGAAGCGTTGTGATATTTGTTGTTGTTGTTGTTGTTTGTTACAATCTCGAGTAGCAAAGTCCATGGTCACACCAACTAAGAACTAACCACATTGAACTGGATTTAACTGAATGCTTTAAATGTGCTTGCTCATTTTCCGCGATGGATTAAATAATTTCTATATACCCATAATATTGCCTAGTAACATTAAAATTCTTATAGCAAACATTTCTTTTGTTTCTCTTTTTACACTTTGAGTGTAGACTGAACATCTGCTAAACTTCACAAATTATTTAGTCCGGAAGTGACACTTAGTAAAAATATATATTTCAAAATGATATCAATTGTTTAAACGACCTTTTCACCGCGTTGAAGTTATCCCACACTTTCATTCCACGATTTAAAAAAAAAATACCACTGTGCTGCTAGTTAGAAGTTAAAAGAGTTAAGAGTTAAAAACTCATCCCAGACTTATTACATTTTATATACATAATACGTATTTCTCATCCCACGAGTTTTTTATCCCATACTTTTTCATTATCTCATCCCATACTTTTTGTTTATACTCATAGTAATATTTTATTTGATAGTTGAATTTTTATACATAAACTCCTTGGAAGGAACAAATTGTCCTGTTAAAATTTAAAGAGGGTCGACCGATCTCTCACTAAGATTGTATTTTGAAACTTTTCGGTTGTCTCGAGCACAAGTGATAAATTCCGTTAGTCGTGGGAATTCCCGCTATTCGAATATACGTGACACGGGAAATGTATCGGTTCAGTTGAAAAGTAAAAAATTTCTGCAGCCTTAGGGTTTAAAAGGTCCGCAAATTTGTTGATTTAGATATGATCTGGACTCTTATGGCTATCTACCGAGCGATCGTGGGAATTCCCGCTATTTAGATTTGAGTGCGCGTCTTATGATATTTTACGAATTGTAGCAATGAAAATTAGTCTGGGATGGGTACTTCTATTCAAAGGTCCACCGATTTGTCATTGTAAATAGCTTCGGTACTCTGTTTGCCAACTTATGACGAAACATAAAGTTCCGCCGATCGGGGGAATTCCCGCTTTTCGAATATACGTGACACTGGAAAAGCATCGGTTCAGTTGAAAGTTAGAAAAATTCTCCAACCTTAGGGTTTAAAAGGTCCGCAAATTTGTTGATTGAGTTATGATCTGGATTCGTATCTATCTACCGAGCGAGTATGTCGACCCGCTGATCGTGGTTATTCCCGCTAATTAGATTTGAGTGCGCGTCTTATGATATTTTACGAATTTTAGCAATGAAAATTAGTCTGGGATGGGTACTTTTATTAAAAGGTCCACCGATTTGTCATTGTAAATAGTTTCGGTACTCTGTTTGTCAACTTATGACGAAACATAAAGTTCCGCCGATCTTGGGAATTCCCGCTATTCGAATATACGTGACGCGGGAAATGTATCGGTTCAGTTGAAAAATAGAAAAATTCTCCAGCCTTAGGGTTTAAAAAGTCCGCAAATTTATTGATTTAGATATGGATCTGGACTCGTATGGCTATCTACCGAGCGAGTATGACGACCCGCTGATTGTGGGAGTTCCCGCTATTTAGATTTGAGTGCACGTCTTATGATATTTTACGAATTTTAGCAATGAAAATTAGTCTGGGATGGATACTTCTATTAAAAGGTTCACCGATTTGTCATTGTAAATAATTTCGGTACTCTGTTTGCCAACTTATCACGAAACATAAAGTTTGAAAAATAGAAAAATTCTCCAGCCTTAGGGCTTAAAAGGTCCGCAAATTGGTTGATTTAGATATGATCTGGATTCGTATGGCTATCTACCCACGCGGGAATTCCCACGACTAACGGAATTTATCACTTGTGCTCGAGACAACCGAAAAGGTTCAAAATACAATCTTGGTGAGAGATCGGTCGACTCTCTTTAAATTTTAGCAGTACAATTTGTTTCTTCCAAGGAGTTCATGCATAAAAATTCAACTATCAAATAAAATATTACTATGAGTATAAACAAAAAGTATGGGATGAGATATTGAAAAAATATGGGATGAAAAAAATCGTGGGATGAGAAATTCGTATTATGTACAGGGTGGCTGACACGAAGTGTTACCAAAACAAAACGCCACATAATTTTTATTTTTTGATGAATTTTATTGAATCAAAGTAAAAAATGTTCACAAATATTTAAATTTTCGAATTGCATTAGCAGTTTTCGATTTGGCCATCCTTAGCCGTGATTATGGCCGACAAAGCTATTGCATGCAAAAGCGAAAGTGGTTCTGCGGTATTTTGGCCCATTCCCGGCGCAACGAGAGATGATCGACACTTTGGTATTTTTTTGTCCCAACCTTGTTCTTCAAAATACCCCAAACCGAGAAATCTAGCGGATTTGCATCCGGTGAATTTGGTGGCCATTGGGAGTGGAAAGGAACCGTGGAACGTTGTCACTCAGCCAAGATTGAATGACGCGCGCTTTATGACTCGGCGCCGAGTCTTGTTGAAATGTCCAGGCTCTGCGGCCGAAATGTTTTTGTGCCCAAGGCTTCAACGCTCCCTTCAACACATGATCCCGATAAATTTGAGCATTTATCTTGATGCGTGAACAGCTTTCGGCCGTTACGGCGGCCCAAACCATCACCATCGGCGGCGCTTGGTTTCTGGTGGCAATCCGTTGGTCCAAATTTTAAGTAGAACGGCCGGGCAAGTAAATCCGGTCGTTTTGCTTGTTCACATATTGCTCAATAACGAACGGTGAATCATCGGAGAAACTCAAATTCGGCAAATCGCTACTTTTGTGCAAGCGTAATAACGCCTTGGCACTTTCCACTCTAACTTTTTTTTGAGCATCGGTGAGACCATGCGTTTTATGGAATTTCAAGGCCTTTAGTCCAAGATGATCTTTCAAAACTTTCAATGCTGCATCCGTTCGAGCGAAATGTTCACCTCACGAGCCATTTTTCTGCCACTATAGCGCGGATTCCGAGCCAATTTGACCTTCACCTTCCGAGTGATATTCGGCGATGTTGCAGTGCGTTTCGGTCCACCATCATGGCGTTCTGCAATGCTGCCAATATCGTTATAACGATTTATGGTGCAATACACAAACATTTTATTCACATGCAGATGTTTTAACTGGTTAACAATCTGCGGCTGTGGTTTTCCAGCCAAATATAAAGCAATCACACTATTACGCTTGAATTCCATTGCGGATAACTTTTTCTGAATATTTCCCACTAAACACATGGTACATTTGAGAGCTCTGTCATCACTGGTGTAACAGCTATGACAGTCTGAAGTGGTACGACGGTCTGAAGTGATAACACTCGTGTCAGTCACCAGGTATATAAAATGTAATAAGGCTGGGATGAGTTTTTAACACTTGTGCTGCTAGTGGTATTGTTTTAAAAATCATGGGATGAAAGTGTGGGATAACTTCAAGGCTGTCTTTTTTCAAAAATTTATATTTTTCGACCGTTGGTAGTACATTCCATGAAGGGATTTGGCCTCAACTTCAAATTTTACAGTTTTCAACAAGGGGGTGGTAGAAACGATATTCGACCGTATTTAGATATATTCGTCCTGTAGCAGTTTTTTCGCTTCCGTAAGTTCTACATTCCAATGAAAATGAGTTTCTAGCTGACTCCATAATTAAGTGAATTATTTATTTTGTCGAATTACGAATGAATCGTAATTTTCCAACCGCTTATCCTACAGTGCATCAAAAATGGAAATTAACGATTTTGAATTGAAATAATAAAAATACAGTTATAGTTTTTATTGTAATTTAATTTGTTTATATAAACAGTCAAACACCGACTTGACCAAGATTTAAGTGCTCGTTGAATCATTGCAAGAGGGACGTTCTTTATCTCGCTTTACCAATCTTTTTAGTTGCGCAATATTGTCAACTTTAGATTTTGCAAATTGTGATTTTAAGTAGCCCGACAAGAAATAATCACAGGGTGTCAAGTCGGGTGATGAGGGGGTTTATAAATTAGGATGAATAAATGATACGTTATTTTTTTGAAGAAATGCAAGAGTTTTCTTTGTCGTGTGTGGCGGAGCTAATTCTTGGTGAAATATCGAGGTATAAACGTTTCGAATCTTTGAGAAGGGGTTTTAAACAGTTGCTTATGTAGTATTCTGCATTTAACTCAGCGCTTGGTTCAACGAAGATGGGTACTGTTGTGTCAAAATCCTTAAGAATACCATGAAACCTTGCGGATGAGACGTTATTGTGAAGGAAACTAATTCCGTTTTAGTTTGGCCGCGACTCAAATATTCCATTATTTTAATGCTTATTTCTCTGTTATATTCTATCTCTCTCTGACTTATTTGAAATAAAAATTGTTCACATTCATTTTTGATGTACCTGTAATTAGCGCGATCATCAAACTAATTATTTTACGCTAAAGTACAACAAACGTCTGGGTGTCTGACAAATAGCGACCACTGATCTAACCAGCGCCATGTACAGATGTTGGTTGACCTTGATTTTCCTGTTGGCTAGTCTTGTTTTTGGAAAATTTTAATTTCTTTTCAATAAATTATTATTTTTGGTGAATTTTATATTTTTATTTTATATCTGAGTGTGGGCGTTGCTTAAGGATACAGTTACGAAACTGTCGTAATGAAGCACCGGCTAAGAACAACTGGTTAATAATAATTCAAAATCTATGGGAGTTTATAATCACATTGTGTCATTCGTGAGTTATTTCGAACAAAAGATAAACTTCAAGGCGGACTATTTGATGGAAAGGATCATAATTCGAGATCTAATTAAGTGTGCATATCATAAAATGAGCTAGAAAGCTAAAAATGAGTTGTGCAGTTTCTATATAAATTTTAATGTGAGCAAATAAATAAATAAATAAGATGTTAATTTTTGAATGACTCGATGTTATGTTCACATAAACCGAACTGTGCTCTGTTCTGTTATCAAATCAAGTATATTGCACTCAAACTTTTATAATTCTGTAAAAGACACCCGATTATTAAAAATCTAAACTAACTTTAAAAGGGAGTAAGGTTTGCGGAAAAAATTCGCAAATTATGAGTCAACAATACGCACCGAATCGTTTAATAGTCAACAATTTAATGAAACTGGTTCAGTTGTTAATAAAAAATCAGCTATTGGTGTATGACGATGTATGCAATATTTCCAAAGTGACAGAAGGTGTTGCTATACATATTTAAACAACAGAGCAAGAGTTTTTCGAATGATTGTGGCGACAATGTTGCGACTTACAACGCAGATGTTGTTAGCATATGCTAATATCAGCTAGCTGTACTAGTCTTTGTTAAGCTGACGGATGACGTACTCTAAAGATAAATTAAAAAGTATTTGGCCGATAATACAACCTTTCCATATTCCTCTCCTGGTGGAATTTTAAAGGCCGCTGGCACTCGTAACAAAGATGGACTCGCTATAAATAACTTTGCTGCCACTACGTTGTTAATCCTGAACCAGTGTTTAACAAAGCATTCCGCGATATTTATTACAATCCAACCGATATCTATTTTTTGTAGTATAGGCAGATGAGAGTTGTATTTTATTCTTCTAGAATTTCTTCATTAAGTTATATAGTTCACACTATAGTTCATACTCTTCGTCAGATAGAACATTTGATCGCCGATATTCTTTTTTTATTAGTTCATCTGCGACTAAATCACACGCAACTTTAACATGAACTCAAATCATACTTAGAATTTCACACGAAATTTAATTTTTAGCAAGCTCATAATGTGGAATGGAATTTGAAAATGTTTGAACCAATTTTGCTCAAATGTTTGAACATGTTTGAACCAGTTTTGATCAAATTCAGTTTTTTGGTGAGATTATAAGCCTATCTTAAATGGTACATAAGATACTTAAATGGATTATATTGGTTGGGCTGAACGAAACTCGACAATGTCTCAGATAATTTCAATGAAACTAATGAATTTGACATTTAGTGAACCCCACACTTCATTCAACCCCCCCTCCCTTTCATCTCATTGGCTTTTATTCTCCCACCATAATCTTCATTATACAAACATTACACAAACGCCCACTATGCGAAAAATATTAATAAATAGCTTCAAAATAATATAATAGTCGATAAGGCAAATTTTGGAGGCTCTAAAAAAACATCCGAGTATAATGTTCGGCAATGAAACCAATTAGTTAAAACTTCACGCTGTGAAATTCTCTAATAATATCATCCGACAGAATTTCGCGCAGCGAAGCTCCTTATATTATAAATCAAGCTACTTATCAAGCAGAAATGAGGTTCACATCAGCGATGCAAAGAAGAAACTGTTAGAGGATAAACACACGGTAAATGAGAAGGGTGAGAAAGTTCGATTACTCACGTTCGATTATAAATGAGCAAAACATAATTCCTATATAGGTCAAGAATAGGTGCATGATTAAATTACCTAACCAAATTATACACCATCATAAAAACTTAGTATTTCGTCTACAACTGAACTACCAACAATCTAAAAAAGTACTGTAACACCATAAGTTACTACGAGTCTGTTGATAGAAATAAAATTGTTATGGAAATGGACCTGGCATGGAGCTATGCTGGTTCTACGTAAATCGGACCTATAGTAGTACGTCCTTGATTTGGCAGGTAATGCGTAAGGTAGGACGTGAAAAGCAAACCACGAAAGAGATGAGAGTGTTTCGACCCCAGAACAGATTGCAAAGATACAAAAAAACAGGTTGCTACCGCACAATAAATATTTTTTTTGAGCTTCAAAAAACCAACAGATAAGACACCTTTTATAGATGGATATTTATTTGTAATTTGTAGTATGTACTTGAAAAAATGAATTTTTTATATATTGTAATTTATATTAAGATTTTTTATTATTTTAAAATAAAATTGTGATAGTTTTTTAAAAAGTTTTTTTTATTAATAAGTTTGTAAAACCTTTAATTTTAATATGGTAATGTTTTATTGTTATAATATAAATAAGTAATAAAAGCCACGGCGCCAAAATATAAAATTAATATCCACTGTTTATTTACATAGTTAATGAAAGTTGCGGTTTATTAAAGAAACTGCACTGAATAAAAAAGTAGAATAAATCTTTATTAAAAATAATAATAAATAATATTGCTGTGCATTTCTTTATTCATTACGAACATTAAAATTGTTATTTTTGAAATGAAAATAATTTAAAAAGGCCGTTTTAAAACGTCATTTACACGTTTATACCTTTGTATGTAATAATGCCTAGAAACAAATAGGTAACTTATTTAATATTATGGCAATCAGTTCTTAACATTAATCGTCAGGTAATTCTTGTACCCACGAAATAACATTACTTTTTATGTATGGTTTCTAAAGGGTGTTCAAATTTGAAGTATCTTTTTAAATTTTATATAAACGATATATGTGAAATCTTTATTTATTTTTATTGGAAATTAAAATACATTGGTTCCTGTTAATAATAAAAAATAATGTCGTTCAAGTGACCGTCTCTGCTAGCTCGGCAGGCTGTCAATCTTTTACCAAAATTTTATATTTTTTTATATTTTATATTTTTTTATATTTGATATTTGCCCGATGTTGTTGTCTTGGAACAGTTTGAGGGTTATCCGCATAAACTTTACTCTACTACCCTATAAGAAGAAGTCCATTGGCGTTAAATCGCATGATAATGGTGGCCAATTCACCTCTATTCTTCGAGAAATTATTCGATTATTAAACTTCTCTTTCAAAAGGTCGATTGATTCCGTTTCTGTGACATGTTGCGCCATCCTGCTGAAACGACATATTCTGCACAATAATATCTTCCAATTGATTCTACAAAAAGTTTCTAATCATCTCTCGATATCGAGCTCCGTTCATAGTAATTGCATTGCCATTTTGGTTTTCGAAAAAATATGGACCAATTACGTCACCACACCAAAATACAGTGACTTTTTTTGGTTTCATTGTCTTATTAAACACTTCTCTATTATTTGCTTCAGCCTAAATGCGGCAGTTTTGTTTGTTGACATAACCACCATGCTCAAAAAGATCTTCACCGGTGAAGATAATTTGCTTAAAAAATTCTCATTTTCTTCTTGTTTTTTAATGGCCCAATTAACGAATTGTCGACGTAATGCGTGGTCATTTGGCTTTAATTCTTTTGTTAACTATAATTTGTAAGCCTTTACATAAAGATCTTTGTGTAAAATATTGAACAAAGTTGTTGGTTTGAGGTTTAATTGATGTGAACGACGACGAATTGATATTCTTGCTCTTCAGCAACACTTGTGCTAACAGCTGCAATATTTTCACCTGAACGACCAATACGATGATAAATTCTCTGGTCTTGAACGGAACCAGTTTCTTCAAATTTATCAATTATAAGTTTAATAGCACGGTTTGTCGGAGCATTTTCTCTACCGTATTTTGAACGAAATTTTCTTCCAACTTCTGAATAACTTTCAGCATATTTAAAATAAGTTTTAAAACACGTTGTTCAATCGTATATCCCCATTTTGATTAACCGGAATGTTTGTACTTGTCATCTGTCAAATAACATGATATATTCTAGTACATAAAATATAAATGGCGGAATATTTAAAAAGATACTTCAAATTTGAACACTCTTTATTAGGTAATTTTTGAATTTTGGGGTGCGGCTTATTTTAAGCATGCGGCTTAATATAGAATTAGCTTATTAAAGAAACTGATTCGTGAGAACTATTTCCTAAACTATCCTAAAAATAGAATTAGGATTATTTAGGAAAAACTTCACTTGTTTTCTCATGATAGTGAAGTATTTCCTAAACTTTCCAAAAAAATAAAATCCGCCATTTTTGTTTCAATGTATGCGTAAAACTTCGTATAAACGAGTAAATTATAAATTATATGAAAAATGCAAATAAGTACGGTGACTAAGTACTTGTAAAGAGGTCAGTTTGCATATCGTATGGTTTTTCCGAGCATTTTTCCCAATTCCAGAAACACCACTACCAAATACTAAGCGCAGTTTTGAGTTGTTCTGGACCAAAACTAACAGATAAACGCCATTCCATTGAAAAAGCTAGGAGCTCCGGGTGTTTTAGGAAATCAAATTTGTAAAGAGGTCAATTTGCATATCGTATGGTTTTTCCGAGTAATTTTCCCAATTCCAGCAACACCGCTACCAAATACTAAGCGCACTTTTGAGTTGTTCTGGATCAAAACTAACAGACATACACCATTCCATTGAAAAAGCTAGGAGCTCCGGGTGTTTTAGGAAATCAAATTTGTAAAGAGGTCAATTTGCATATCGTATGGTTTTTCCGAGTAATTTTCCCAATTCCAGAAACACCGCTACCAAATACTAAGTGCACTTTTGAGTTGTTCTGGATCGAAGCTAACAGATAAACACCATTCCATTGAAAAATCTAGGGGCCCCAGGAGTTTTGGGAAATAAAATTTGTAAAGAGGTTAATTTGCATATCGTAGGGTTTTTCCGAGCAATTTTCCCAATTCCAGAAACACCGCTACCAAATACTAAGTGCACTTTTGAGTTGTTCTGGATCAAACCTAACAGATAAACACCATTCCATTGAAAAAGCTGGGGGCCTCGAGTGTTTTAGGAATTAAATTTTGTAAAGAGGTCATTTTGCATATCGTGGGGTTTTCCGAGCAATTTTCCCAATTCCAGAAACACCGCTACCAAATACTAAGCGCACTTTTGAGTTGTTCTGGATCAAAACTAACAGATAAACACCATTCCATTGAAAAAACTAGGGACCCCGGGTGTTTTAGAAAATAAAATTTGTAAAGAGGTCAATTTGCATATCGTAGGGGTTCTCCGAGCAATTTTCCCAATTCCAGAAACACTGCTACCAAATACTATTGTTATCGTTTGTTTTGTCTACATACAATTTTGTGATGTTCATTAGAGCAATTTTAAGCTCTAATGAATACTTTGGATCGACTGATCTACATTCATCAGCTAATGATATAAAAAAAGAATCTATATTTTGGCATCGGCACGGTTGCTCCTGACTGCTACTTGCGATGAGACGGTTATGTCCCTTCATAGTGTCAAGTAGTTCATTTAGAGTATTTGCATCGTTTGTCCTTTTCCGCTTCAACGAAGAGCTCGGAGTTGGTGAGGGGGTTGCTGTAACTAAGGTGTAATCACTGTCGCAATCATTTTCATCTTAACTCCCCGCTGTTGAGTCGAGTAATTTTTGATACGTGCTCGACGTATTCTGGTCAAACAAATCGCTGATAACCGAGTTGCTGGATGTATTTTCAACTTCGAAGTTCGACACCGTCGGTCTATTGATAAAATTTAAAATAAAATATGTATAAAACATCTTTAAAATAAAATAAAATAACAAGTCTTACGTGTCATCAACCAAAAAAGATCTAAAAAAATCCATTTCCGTAGTTAAAAATTTCTGTTTCTTACTAATGGGTTTTGGTGATCCTCCACTTCGCACTTCCTTGGCGTTTAGAGCATCGCGATATTTATTTTTGAGGCTCCTCCATTTAGCCTGAACCTCCTTACCTAGAAACAAATTTATGAAAACATTTTAAATCCACGTTAATTTATATACTATATACGTATATATAAACTATAACCTACTTGAAAAACCAGCTGCTGGCGCCAAACGCTCCCACGCCATTTTTCTTGCCGAATTATTTTTATACCTCGGATGGTTTAAATCATAAAGAATTGGCTGCTGCTTCACCAGCTCGGTGAGTTAGAATCTCTAGTAAATTCTAAAATAAAAATTAAATATAAATTGATTAGTTATAATATTACACATCAATAATAATAATCACAAATGTATATAAATAGATTTCATTACCTGAATTTGACGACATTTTAATTAATATAGAATATATTCTTTATTTGACTATATTATTTCTTTATTTATTAATAAATGAAAAATAAACAACATCAAAACACAAATGAACAAGGCTACTTGACAACAAAATAAAAATAATGAAAAAGTGCTGTCCGTCTCTACTATTATATATCGTGTTGTCTCTTTTTTACCATGTTCCTTCGGTAAAAATGTTGGAGATAGATCAACTTGATGAAAAAAATACCGAAGAAACAAAACGTCATTTTCGACGAATCCTATTGGTTTAAAAAAAAACACAACGAACGGAACGAACGAAATGAACACAACAATGAATCCGCCTTTAGTCAATTTTTTGTATGGCCTTTCAATCGTTGCACTAATTCACAGTCTGTGCGATGATTTTGTTCTGATTTAGATCAATTACTAACAATGATTATGGAATTGTTTCAAAAGACTGCCATTTAAGATCATAATCCGTAACCTGAGCACGGTATAATAACGATCACGGTAACAAACTTTGTATCAAATTTGTCTGCGAACGATATTAGAAACTTTGTATCAAATGTGTATAAGCTATTTTTATTAAGAAAAATTGATGCCTGTTGTAGTGTATGCAAAATCTTAGTGAAAATTTCAGCCTCAGCAGATCTCAGTGCTAAATTATATTTTTGATTTTGTTTAGTACGGTTTTAGGCCGTACCAACAATTTATTTTAATATTTTTTTCAGCGAGGACGAACAGAAATATTTTTAATTTTCTCGTGTAAATCCGAATTTCTATTTAAAATCTAAAATGTTTTTAACCCTTTAACTCTTTAATTTTGTTTCGAATAACTTTTTCTCCCTGCTAAATTGTTTTTCAGCGAATACGATAATACAAACTATTGTGAATTAAAATAAATAAAGTTACCAGACAAAGGTTCTATTCCACTAGAAAAATTCTTGAAATTTTACTGATTGTAAAGAAAGAAGAAAAGAGAAAAAAGTCCGAAACTCTATGTAACAGACAAAGATAACGTTTTTTTTAAATTGTTTTTATAGCAAAATTTTAAGGAGAAATATTGACAGCACACAAAAACATTACCAATAACAAAATTAATATTGCCATTAATTCGGTTAGTTTTACATTTCAAAATTATCTAAAAATTAAATATTATTTTTTAGTGTATTTGCCGTAAAAATTAAAAAAAATCTCTACTAAAAAATCGTCATGTGTTTTTTATTTTTACTTTTTTATAGCAAATTTTTAAGGAGAAACTTTGACCATAAAATTATTATAGTATGTGAAAAATATTTCTCATCATACACAAGTTTTATGTATGTGTGGTAGTGCGACTCCTATAAAAAGTTCTCGATCAAATCGATTTGATAATTTTTATAATTTTTATAGGAGTCTACGCTACTACAGATACAAATAATTTTGTACTGAGAAGATTTTTTGTTTCATTCCCCATCTACTAAATATATATTTCTGTCTTTCTTTAATTTTACTCACAGTACATTTTTTCTAGTGGAATTCCTCCTTAACGAATATTCTAAAATGTATATTTTTTAAATGAACTTTATTGGCCCTTGTTCAGGAAACAATATAACAGTTGATTCGTTGAATAATAATACGAATGTAATTTTTTTTATCTTTATGACGAGCATACTACATATTATGCGAAAAATGTTCGTTTCGTTCTGACGAGTATACTCGACATAAACAGTTAAAGGGTTAACTATAAATATCAACTGTATTGCTGTCGCTACTAAATGTTGGTACCTTTTTACTCTTTTTCTCCTGTACAATTTTTCCAGAACCAAAGAAGGGTCAACCTTTATCGCTCATTAGCAGCTCAAACTAAAACACGCATAGATCAATATTCAAATGAAAGTTGATTGATATATAGTATTTGCTATTACTGATGTCTGATCACTCATATTACAATTCTTTCTTCAAACCTCACATTCACCCTAACAATGTAGTGGGTTTTTGCATTCATTTTTAGATATATGACTTGTTTCAAAGAGTTCACTTTTTTAAAATTAATGATGATATCTAGGTATACGTATTATAAAATCAAAAGATAAATCAAAGAAAATTTATGTATGAACGTAATAATAGTATAACAACAAAAATATTTAGCTTAGTGTTACGAATTGGACATAATTTTACATTTATAAGATCATCATCTACAAATCCATGTGAGTTCACGGAACACCGTTTGTGTTGGTAACGATTTAGTTTTACGTGTGCGGTGTTTCAATTCGACAACTAATATTTTGCAATCATTACTAGAAGAAGCGTTTAAAATGTAATTGAATATGTATTATTATTGAAATATAAACTTTAATTTCTTGAATTTATTGAGTAGTTTAAAATTCATAAAACTCATTAACTTTCTAAGCTATGACACTTAAATTGTTTCGGATCACATGCGTCGTAGATAATCGTACTATACAATTAAATCTACTTCAACTGCATTTTAATAGAAAATTCTACTCCGGCATTGCTAAATTAATTTTTACGTTTTGCTTGGCTTTTAGTTAATCAGATTAGTTAATCGGATTTTCTGTTATTCACCACAAAATCTCTTTTCGTTTCAGATCCACGAAATTCCATAAATGAGAATACAGTAACATTATCCTCAAATATACCACCACAAACTTCACATTCCATTATCAATTTAGACAATCTGCCATCATCAAGCGATGGTCTGAGTATTTCACCAACTAAACGTAATTCCGGCCTTCAAAGCAATACAAGTACTCCGAAGTCATCACTAAACGATCGGAATTCCAAAAATGGGTCCCCATCCAATTCACCAATACAGAGTTGTAGTAGCGGTGGTGGTGGTGGTGGTAGTGATCGAGGTGGTGGCGATGGTTCTATTCACAGTGATTCAAGCTTAAGTAACAATAATCTTAGTGGAATTGGTTACGGTGATGGACCAATGTCTTCTAGCGAAGTAACCCGAAGTTTAAATACGCAAATTTTGACTTCGACTCGCTCATCATTTTTGCCTTGGGGATCTCACAACCGGACTTCAATTGTTACAACAAATGTAGCACAGTGTGTTGATTTAACGAATATTGGTGATGGTACATTACGACCTGGTGAAATTGTAATGCGAACTTTATTTGCCGATTTTACACAACAGGCGGAACGTAAAATAGAGGCAGTGATGCTTGAAAGTCGTGACAAAAGTCTTGCAAAATTACTTCAACGTGGCGAAAATTCACAATTCGATCAACTTTTGACGACATTTGGAACCGTTGCTGAACATTGTTTACCATCAATTTTGATAACACTTTTAGCCTGGCATAAGCGCCAATTGTCTGAAAATGACATAAAGAATGATTTAAAGCGAGTTGAACGAATAGCAAAAAACACTCATGACCTAGAGTCACAACTGCAAAGGCGGGAATATGCTGTGGAATTCATATTCTGCCTTGTTCTAATCGAAGTTTTAAAACAGTTAAATTTTCATCCAGGTCATGATGGAATTATCAAGGAAATTGAGAATTTAGCATTTAAACATTTCAAATACCGTGATGTGTAAGCAAATATTAAATTGAAATAATGCCAATCATAAATTGTTAACAAAAATTTATTTTCAGACCACAAAACTCCAGTATCGCACAAGATATGCATTTAATTGCTGATTTATATGCTGAGGTAATCGGTGTTTTGGCACAAAATCGATTTTCTTCAGTTCGCAAGCGTTTCATGATTGAATTGAAGGAACTGCGAACCAAAGAATTAAATCCACAAACCACTCAAAGTATTATCAGTTTGTTGATGGGGATGAAATTTTTTCGTGTCAAAATGGTCCCTATCGAAGAATTTGAGGCGTCATTTCAGTTTATGCATGAATGTGCTCAATATTTTCTAGAAGTCAAAGATAAGGATGTTAAACATGCGCTTGCTGGTCTTTTTGTTGAAATTTTAGTTCCTGTAGCGGCTGCCGTTAAAAATGAGGTAAATGTACCTTGTGTAAAAAATTTTGTCGACCTATTGTACGGCCAAACTCTTGACGCTTGTACAAAATCGAAACATAAATTGGCACTTTTTCCACTTGTCACATGTTTACTATGTGTGTCACAGAAAACTTTTTTTCTTACGAATTGGCACTATTTCTTAGCTATGTGCTTGAGTAATTTAAAAAATCGTGATTCAAAAATGAGCAGATGCGCATTGGAGTCTCTTTACCGGTTATTATGGGTCTACATGATTCGAATCAAATGCGAATCAAATCAGGCGACGCATTCGAGGTTGCAAAGTATCGTGAATTCATTGTTTCCGAAAGGTTCAAAGGCCGTGGTGCCGCGCGATACACCTTTGAACATATTTGTTAAGATTATTCAATTTATTGCACAGGAGAGATTAGATTTTGCAATGAAAGAGATAGTATTTGAATTGCTGTGTGTGGGGCGGCAGATTAAAATTATTATGACACCTGAAAGGATGAGTATTGGACTACGTGCGTTTTTGGTGGTTGCGGATTCATTGCAGCAAAAAGATGGTGAACCACCGATGCCTCGAACGATGGGCGTTCTTCCATCGGGAAATACTTTACGCGTGAAGAAGACATTTTTGAATAAACTTTTAACCGATGACACTGCACGAAGTATTGGAATGTCGAGTTATTTTCCACACGTACGCCGAGTTTTTGTTGACATTCTTCGTGCTCTAGATAATCAAATAGGGCGCGTTCTCATGATGACGAATACTCAAAATTTGAATAAGGAACCAGATGAAATGCTGACTGGAGAACGGAAACCTAAAATCGATCTCTTTAGAACGTGCGTTGCCGCAGTTCCCCGTTTGATACCTGATACTATGACGGGCCATGAACTTGTCGATATGCTTTCTCGTTTAACAGTGCACATGGATGAAGAGCTTCGAGGCTTAGCCGTACAATCACTTCAAACCCTTGTCATGGATTTTCCAGAATGGCGACAGGATGTTATTCATGGTTTCACACAATTCTTAGCACGCGATGTCGCTGATACATTTTTACAATTTATTGACAACGGCCTTCGGATGCTTCTTATGTTTTTAAATACCTGGCGTAATGGATTGTGTAATAGTGGCATTTCCAAAAGTACAATTATATCACCTAAAGATTCCGCTATTGTAAATCAAATGACTATTCAAACACCTTTAAATATAGCACCAAGTTCTACTACTGCAACAACAAACTCCACGTCAAGTGGAAGTTCTAGTTTAAATTCTGTAGGAACATCAAGTACGGCATTTCAAATAACCGCAGTTAATGCTACCGACGCAAATAAGAAAAATGAAATTCCGATTCAAACGACATTGCACATGGTCGAAGGACTTGCACTAGTTATGCTTTGTAATTGCCGTGCAGTGCCACGAAAATTAGCCCTTTACATTCTGAAAGAAGTAAAAAATTTGAAAAAATCCCTTGGCCTTCCGGACATCGAACCACCCTTGATTGATGTAATGGATAAATACAGTCCTCAAGTTTTAGAAAATTGTTACCACATGCTCAGTCAAAATGACAGATCAGCTATGATTAGTGCAAATATCGTAGATTTGCAATGGATAGTTGAGCGGCCGGGAGGTATATGGACAACTGGGCATGTTGAAGAACTCCCAATTCGATCCTCATCGTCTACATTGAATATAAATGCGGCTGTAACTGGGCAAAGTTACGATCCATGGGCCGTGTGCTTATTTGGGTTTTTGGAGCGTAATCGAGTGCTTCAGCAATGTCCTTCAACGATAGCACAAACTTGGCCGATATGTTATCAGCGCGTTAATAGTCTATTTAGTGTTATCGATCCAACGTAAGTTTTCATTTTTCGCCAAACCTTAGTATTTGATAATATTTAATTTAAATTTTAATTCATTTTAGCCCGGTTAGTGACAATCGTGCTTCATTACTACGGAGCTCGGCACCACCAAAAAAACCACCATCAGAAGGACAACGCGATACTCTCCTCCACCTCTGGAAGAATCTAGTTGGGCTTTCTATGCGTATCGTTCCACCGATTCCAAGTGTTGCCGTACGATGTGCATCCCCTGATTTAAGTTTAAGGTAAGATAATTTTAAATTTTATTTGTTAGATTGTACAAGTTTTTTTTGTTTTTTTTGACGGGGGTGGGACTTTAAGTGAAATTCTATTTAATAAAGAAAAGTTCATGTCATTAAAATAACATATGTATTAGGCTTTATTATGTTTTTTGTTGTTAATTTTCAATTTATATTACATGCATTAACACACAATACACTCCAGACATTCAGATTTATACATTTTCAACAAAATCAACAAAGAAAAGTCGTATTAACACTAAACATATGATAAAAAACCAACTATCGAGGGCTGTAGTGGTGAATATGTCAGTTAACTAGACAAATATGTGTTGGGTGCAGATACCAATAGAATAGTAGATAGGGTTTTTGACATAGATATGTAGTATTTACATGTAGAAAATTGTTTACTCCGGCAAATTTTTGCAGGTAAATAAATAGCATCCACTATATAAAAATATTCAATATGCGTGAAAGAAATAAACATATATAGTAATGCCATAATTTTTATTAATTTATTTTTAATTAATTCAAATGCAAAATATACTAATTTAATATTAAAATTGTTATCATAAAAATACTCTTTTTATGGTAACATTTTCATTTTTATAGTAGCTTTAGCTCAAAAAATGTTCCGTAAAATTTTGCATGACTATATTTCTTTTCTTGACTCTCATGTGCAAAAGTCAATGTTATATCTCTTTCATTTTGCAGAAGAAAAATGTTGGTCACATGTAAATGGGTAAGGGTTTAGTTATATAGCCGAAAACGAAACGAAAACGAAACGGACCGAAACAAAACTTATGAATTGAATGCATGGAAATATATTAGAACAGTTATATAGACGAACCGAAACGAAAACGATCTGATAGAATGATTCATTTCAATTTCTTTTCGTTTCGTTTTCGATCGAAGTTCACAATGATTTATAGTATTGGTTGTAATTTTCATAAATTGTGAATATTTTTTGCGATTTTGTTTACTCGGGCTTGTTTTTTTTTTTTATCAAACGTCACACACAAAAAAATTGAAATGGCAGAGATACGAGATACATAATAATGGAATTGATTCGGAGATTTTAATAGAAAATATTAGAAAATACGAAGAATTATATGACAAAAACCATAAATTATATAAAAATAATAAAAATAATATACACGAGGGTGGTCTATGGTCAAAAATAGCAAATTTAAAATCCATTTGATTTCTTTGTATTTATCACAATACACAGAACAGAAAATGTAAAACGTCAAAAACCGATTCAGCTATATACGAGTAACTATCACAAATTTGCCTTTCGTTTCGTTTTCGGCTATATAACTAGGCCTTATATTGTCATTCTGAGTTTGTTCACGAGTTTATAGTATAAAGTCCATAGTGGATCTAATTTTTAATTTAACCCGAGTAAGCAGGCTTGCTCTCGGTATTGTACACCGAGCACAGGTTGTGCAGTGCTAAATGATCCAGTGTGCATAGAGTATAATTTTCTTTTTACTTTGCATACTCTTCGTACACTAGCATTCTAGTCAGAGTAAAATTTGAAGAACCGAGTATGCGCGGTGTAAGCTTATTTCACAAATAAAAACAGTATGGACAGTAAAATTACTCAGATTGAATAAAAAGACAAAATTACTCAGGTTGAATAAAAAGATAGAGTATTTTTGACAGCGCACTGCTTGCTCAGAATCCGTGCATCCACTCGGGATGTCATGAAGTCTGTTTCAATCTTAGTTTCTTTCCCTTTACATATAAAACGGTTTTCGGAAAACCGATAAGTAAAGGGGAAAGAATCGAAGTTTGAAACCGACATCATGACATCCCATGTGGATACACGGGTTGAATTAAAAAATAGGCCCAGTATATTCGATTCTGGTTTTGAAAACTGTGTACATAATAAATTTGGTGTTGTTGTATGAGAACTGTTACTGTCGTAAATGTGATGGAAGTTGTTAGTGGTTACCTTTTGTGTAATTTTTGTATTATATTTGCATTGTGGTTTTAAGTTTGGTGTAATTATAAATTTTCATTATTGATCATAATGTTGTGCTTGTGAGAAATAAACAGAACATACTTTTTTACAAAACAAGAAAATAGATTGTGGTTCAATTTGGATTAAATTCAATCTGAATCGTTTAGATTAAAACGTAATACCATTTTAGTAATCAGTTGCAAACTACATCCAATTCTCGTTGTGTTAATTTAAATTGCAGATTAAAAAAATACTTTAGAGTAAAAAATCGTTCCTGTCATTTTTTGTGCAATTTAAGTTTTTGAGTTACATTTAATCTACAGATAAAACTATAAATTTGAATATAATGATTATTAGGCTTATTTAACTATTTATAATAAAAGATTAATAATTATTAATAAAAGATTATAATAAAAGATTATGTTGATTATATTTTTATTTAGATGTAAATTAATATAAAATTCTAATAGTCGAGTACACTCGGTATCTGTGACACCCACGATGCTGAAACTCAAAAACCCCAGCCAAAGCAAACAAATTATCCAATTTAGTCAGAATCATATCGGCTTTGCGATAATTCAATTTATTCTTCGTGTTTATGACCATATTATTTCGAATGAATTCATTTTATTAAACTGCTTGTCAAACTCAATGAAAAACTAAAAATTAAAACGTTAAAACTTTTGGTGGAAATGTTTTGAGCTTTTTTGAATTCTTCTTAAAATACTACAATTTCTGTTATAACGAATATGGTTTATCGGTTTAACCAGTAGCCTCGGCCATCCGGTAAATGATTGTACTGCGACAAGTATATTATCATCGGTAGAATAAAACGGTTACTCTTACTCAACGTTGGCACCTTACTTTGTCCTACTGGTGTAACAGTGACTCCAAATGCATATCTAATCTAATCGAACTGATACTCATGATTTTTTTTAGTTCTTCATGTTGATCTCGAGATCATCTCTTATTCTATCGATTCTAAGTCACTGTCAAAAGCTGCTTATCCTTGTTCAAATTTTGCGGCAAATTTTGACTATTGCTTTCGTTGTGCTACTGTCTTAGGGACATTTTGGACACCTGATTTATTCTTCTTTCAGCATCTCATAGTAGATATTTCCCTTCCAATCCCACCAAACACACAGCAAAACCTTCCTGGCCATTAATCCTGGTTTGGCCATCGTTTGGGCCGCTTCGCCGACTTTCGACCATGATCGTTTCCACTTGATATTGTCGTATATGATATATTTTCCCACCAAATGGAAACGCGCCCCATCAAGTTGTTTTGCGTTAGCTCGTGCTGCACTCGAATATCGAGGTTCTCTTTGAAGCCAGCTTTATGCAAATGGTTTAAAATCGGTTTTGTGGTCAACCTTCAGCTTCTGAGCGATGCTACGGCAGCTCGCATGCCTGTCTACTTTGATAATTTCCAGGATTTTATCGACATTTTCAACGATAGGCCTTCTAGTGCTGATGCATCTTTGATATCGAAATTACCGGAACAGTGACAGTATCGGGACCATAGACACCATTCACAATTTCAGTCACTTAACTTGCGTTTTCGCCTTTATCGAAGTAAAATTGTAAAATAAATTAATTTTCTTTTTATTTACTTTCATCCTTGAGACGCTATAACTCACAACTTAATTGATCAATCAAAACCATGACGAAATAATTTTTTAGTACATGAATCCCCCTTTCCAATGTTTATAAGTGTTGTCTACTGCGACAAGTATATCACGAGATATACAGTGACTCAAACAATTGTCCCAATGTTTCGAAATTTGGAAGTTGTTTAATTTTTGTACAAGATAAAATAATAAATAAAATTATTTTGATGGATATATATTAAATTCATAGTTTATTTCATACTTTAAGAAAAAAACAATAAATATAAAATTCTTCTGTAATAGGAACTAAACCTCATTGGGACAATACGTTGTTATAAATATTTTAAAGTGTCGCAGAGACAAAATGAATTATTTTTTAATATTTGGTACTTCCACCTTTAGTTTTAATGCAGGCTTCTATTCTTTGCGGTAGACTGTTGAAAATATTCTGTAATTCGGATGCCTTAATATATATATATATATATGGGTCATATATACATATATGGTATATATATATATATATATATATATATATATATATATATATATATATATATATATATATATATATATATATATATGTATATATATATATATATATATATATATATATATATATATATATATATATATATATATATATATATATATATATTTATATATACATATATATACATATATATATACATATATATATATATATATATATATATTATCACTACATATTATGTTTACACAATAATTGGCGATCGAGCGGTGAAGTCTTATTAAAACCATAAAACTCATTAATTTTTTATGCTAAAGAAATGTGTATTTTATACTGTATGTAATGCATCCTTATGGCATATTGTGTTAATGTTATTTTTTTATTATTTCGAGAACACTCGATTGTGTTCAATATGAATTGTAATTTGGAGCAGGTGTGATTGTTTATTAAATGTATTGTGTACCATTTATTATTGTAATAAACCTTTTGGTGGATGTGGTGGAATCTACCAATGCCACTAAATGGTTGACAATATAGTTCCATTTTTTGTGTTGTGTAATCATAATATAAAAAGTTGTTTTCTCTTTTAATTATTATAAATATTTTGTTTCTAGTAATTTTATTTTAATTTTATTTTAATCTAATTATTTTATACAAAAACCAAAATTTGTATCAAAATAAAACCGGCTACTAATAACTAAACTACACAACACCTTAGTTTGCATGAACAATCGGATTCACGTTCTTTATCCGATTCTTTGGATAATATTCCATCGAATGTATTTGGACCAGAAGGAATTGTAACACGATTTACATTACCACTGTCTTATGGACGTAAAGATGCACGACATAAGAGACCAGGGTAAATTTTTATATTTTAAGTTTTTAGTTTTTAATTTAATTTTAATGTATGGTATACATGGTGCTAGACCTGATTGTGGAAATATATAAATAGATTTAGAAACGTAGTAATTCTATAGTTTTGTTGAATGTTTTTAAAATACAATAAATGTTATATTTTGAGTTAAATGAACATAGTATTGTCACGATCTGATACAAAATGCAACATTTTATGTTCATCCAGCTTCGATCAATTTTTTAATCTTATTGGGATGTTTTTATGATTCGTGTCCAAAATGTTTGGTATAGTGAATGCGTGTGCTGTGCAACTAAATCTGCACCCTTTCCTAAACTAGGTACATCTATAAATATTGGAATAAATGATAATAAGCACAACATGTCGAAGTTTACTGACTTCAAAGCATAATTCTAACACAGCTTTCTTATTTTTGTTTATGGTTTAGTCTTTAATTAATTATCTTATAAGTTTTTATGTTGATTATGTTAAACAACTTTTTATGATTGTTGTCTAATGTTTCAGCTCGTCGCCCGATTCATTGGCAGTCGACAGGAGTGATAAATCAGCTGGTTCAAATGCATCTCCGCAAAACTTGTATAAAATTGTTGTGCCGTTACTGCGAAGTGAAGTTGCTGATGTACGTGATGCTGCTGTTAATGCAATGGGTATGGTAAATCATGAGGCACTCAAAGATCTAATGGACGAATTACTGGTGTACATGCGTGAAGCAGTTGATCGTAAGCAGGAAAATATGAGGCGCCGACGACGACGTGATGCTTTACGAGTTCAGCTAGTTAAAGTGCTAGAACGAATTGCTGAAAGTGGTACGTTTGGTTGCAGCCCTTGTGTTTTGGAACGCGAATCAATGTCACTACATCCAACTTTCGTGGAATATATGGACGGAGCTCGGCTCTATCTTGAATCGGAGACTGATAAAGATAATTCAAGTATACGTGAAGTTAAAGTTCATTTTTGCAAGTTCATTAAAAAACTGATAAAAAATTTTCCACGTAAGATTTTTAAATTTTTTAAATTGTGATAATATTATTTTAAAATAACTCATCTTTTTGTTTATCGGTTTAGTAGAAACATGTTCAACATTATTATCACGAGAATTGAAAAGAAATTTATTTAATTTATTCGCGTCATGGAGTGGTCCCTTTTCAAAACCACTTACTATTCCATACCACGTGAGTAGTAATAGTGGAACGAGTATAAGCGGAAATATTGAGGAGGACAAATTACAGTTTGGTGCATTAAATGTAAGTGTTGTTATTGCTCTAAAGCAAATTAATTAATGTATATTTTACGTTTTTTATTATATACATTAAAGGCTATGTCGGCATTGCTATGTTGTGGTCCTTGTTTTGACCCGCTGTATTTATCGGAGGATGGACTTATTTATCCCTGGCTAGACTTACTGTTGTGTTCTAAAGATGAAAAGGTAAGTTATTTCAAAATATATATTAAACAAAATAAACAAAATAAAATTATGTATATCACAGCAGAACATATCAAATATTTAGGTAACTAAGAAAAAATCAATATAAACTATAAATACGAAATCTTATAACATGTCACTTTTACTTTCTTTACGTAGTAATATAAAGTATAGTAAGTATAGTAATCATGAAAAATGTTGCCATCGAGATATTTGTCGATTTACCATTTGCTATATCGCCGAAGTTAAAAAATCATAGTTTTAAAAATGCTTGTGTGTGTGCGGTGTCGTGAAGACTAAATATTGTTTTACCCTACAGCCCAGACGGATTAACTGATCGGAGTGAAACTTCATATTTAAGCTTTTTCCATAAATTGGGAGATCCCAGTGATTGTGGAGTGCTTCCATAGATTTTTTTTTCGTTTTTTGCAAATATTTTATACCGGTTATTATACCGGTCCAGATTAGTTTCTCAAAATTCAACCGAAAATGAGGATTCCAAAATTCAACCGAAAACGAGGAACAAAATACTGTTTTGCAACAAAAATTCGACCCTTGTACAGTCCAGTTGAATTGGTTGATTGGGAGGAGCTTTTCCACAAATTGGGAGATCCCAGTAATTTTTGGTTGAAACAGTGGCGTAGGAGGCTTTTGGTTTTTTGCAAATATTTTTATAGGTATATAGCATTTACGAAAAAACTATTAAAAACAGAAAGATTTAAAATTAAATTTCAAACAAAATTAGTTCATAGCATTTTAAATTTTACCTGAAATGACTAGTATTGATAAAAACAAATTATTTTACCAAAATTCGGCATCTTTACTTTTCAGGCGGATTGACTTGTAACTTCCTACTTAACCTTTTTCCATTAATTGGGAGGAAATCCTTTCCAATTTTTTTAGAAATCTGTGGACCGGTGGCAACTTCCAACTGAGCTTTTCAAATTTTCAAAAGTTAAACATTTACAAAAAACGACAAAGAATTAAAGAGTTAAATTTATCTAAAGATTAAATTTTCAATAAGTGGTGACTGGTTTCTTGAAATTTAAGCTGGAATAATGATTTTTGATTATACAAGACAGTTTTACCAAAAGTCCTGTAAGTTAAATTTTTCGTTTATGAAATCAAGTGTGGTGTATTCACGATTTATGTATACATTCGAGATCAGTGTGTACATGTCGGCAACATCAAATTCACCTCTTTATTTTTTTATAGACAAAGTGACGTTGTTTTATGACGTGTTCAACGTTTGGTTACGTAGCGTATAATAAAATAATATTTTCCCATTAGATTTATGAATTAGATTTGTATAGAAGAAATGGTAACGATAGTCACATTATGTATGAACATGGTAAAAGTCCCACTACATAGTGACACTGTTTAACATGTATGTGGTAATTGTGTAATTGATTTTGTAAAACTATTTCTGTTCGTGGATACTCTACAATAGTAGAGAAGTTACTTCTCTTGATTGAGGCGGAAAGAGAATTTTTTTTGGCCAATCCTCGATTTAACGATATAATCATCGTAATAAATAGATATAAATTAAATTATTAAACGTCTTTTAATTATTTATGTCAAATCGTTACGCAGTTTACAATTTTATATATATTAAAAACACGCGGTCCATATTAAAGAAAAGATCGCCTTCCCTGTTTTTACGTGATAACTACCTAGTTCATTACCGACCAAATGGCATAGTGGTTAAAGCTTTGGCGTTTGGGTCGGGAGGTACCGGGTTCGAATCCCGATAGGGGCAGGATGCAAAGGGAATTTTCATCATCAAATTACGATTTGTGATGAGAAGGAACACATCTATGACCCCCTGTCGGAGTGCAGAACTCATGGGCCGACCCATCTTCCATGCCAGTATAGGCTGGCATGGAGCTATGCAATGTGCAGATGGTAACAAATCTGACCTATATCCGTACGTCCTCGATTTGGCAGAGCTGCGTAAGGTAAGAACGTAAATAAGCGAACTGTGAAAGAGTTAGGAGTGCTTCGGCCCAGAAAAAGATTGCAAAGAATAAAAACAAAAAAACAAAAAAAAAATACCTAGTTCATTTTCGTTTTTTTTATAATTTAATCTTTGTAATCTGCTCTGGGCCCAAAGCACTCCCAATTCTTTCGCTGTTCGCTTTTCACGTTCTACCTTACGCATTCCCTATACTATGTAACGAAAATGATCATACGCACTATTTTTAGAAAAAAAAGAAACAAAATATATAGGGGTTATAGAATTTATTTTGACGTTTTTTATTCGATTGATGAGAATGAATTTCTGTTTTGTATTTTTGGATTCGTTAATTTTTAAAATAATTAAAATAATTTAATCTAATAAAAACCGCAAAATAAATTATATAATCCTTATATTTTGTATTTTTTTTTCAAAATTCAGTGTGTGTGATCGTTTTCGTTACATAGTGTAAGTTCATTATCGTTGATTATTAATACAAATATTGGATATACAAATAAGTCTCCGCCTTTCGACAAAATATGGTGCCACCAGCAAGTTATAATTAAAATTGTACGACGTAAAACTTCATATCCTAAGGTTGGACAACAACACAACCTTACAATCATAAATCAGCATCATATATTTTATTCTTGTGAAAATGTTGGAGTTTTCAGTCGAATAAGCGTTATTTTCGGGAACTTTTGATTTACTTCTTTAATTAGAACAAATCTTAGAGTGGTTTCAAAAGTTTAAGAACGGCGAATTTGATGTCGTAGCCAAAGAACGTAGCGGAAGGCCGAAAGTGTACGAAGACAAGCAATTAGAAGCAGTAGTGGATGAAGATTGGTGCCAAACGCAGGAAGAACTTTCATTTACATTAGCAGTGACTCAACAAGATCAACAAGATTTTTTTGTGAAATGCTCCTTGCCAGACATAAACGAAAGAGCTTTTGTATCGCATAGTTACTGGTAATGAAAAATGGCTCCACTATGATAGCTAAAAAAAAAAAACAAATCATGGCGACCTGGCCATGCTTCAACTTCGACATCCAAGCTGAACATTCATGGATTAAACTCATGTTGTGTATTTGATGGGCTCAGCTTGGTGTCGTGTATTATGAGTTGCTAAATGCGAAGAAAGCCATTACTGGGCCTCCATCGAATTCAATTGATGGCATTAAGTCGACCACTCAAGAAAAAACGCGCCCGCTGCTGTTCCAGGCACGACAAAATTATTCTCCTGCATGATAATGCTCGTTCACATGGTGCGGCGCCGGTCAAAACCTAATTGGAAACACTCAATTGGGTAATTTTACCCCACCCGTCGTATTCACTACATATTGGCCCATCTGATTAGCATTTGTTTCGATCGATGATGGCCTGCTCGAGCAGCACTTTACATCATATGAAATGCCAAAAATGTTGATTCATAGATAGCGTCAAGAGATGAAGCGTTCTTCCGGCGTGGTATTCGTATGCTGCCAGACAGATGGGAAAAAGTAGTGGCTAGCGATGGACAATATTTTGAATGAAACATAACCTACCGTTCTTTCATAATAAATCCCCAATTTGTTGATAAAAACGGCGGAGACTTGTATACCCAATAAAAATTATAAAAAATCGAAAACATTTCAAAGAAAGAATAACGAGAACAACAAAAAACAACGAGTCGCAAATTTTGTATGGATATAAAACCGTATCAATTCTTTCAGTCTATTTACTAAAGCCGTTGCCTGCTTTCTTGCAACAAGAATACAACAATGCGTTTAAGAAGAGCAAAGTATAGAATTTCTTCTATGCAATTTCTATATAATACCATCACATCTATAAGAGAAAAAGTTAGTACACATAATTAACATAAAAGTATATATATATATATATATATATATATATATATATATATATATATATATATATATATATATATATATATATATATATATATATATATATATATATATATATATATATATATATATATAATTATTAATTTATAATTAAATTAATTAGTTTTATTGTAGCTACCTAAAAATTCGATAGTTAATAATAATATCTCAAGGTTAATTGAAATTAAATTTATAATTTGCACTCCTAGAATTTAATTAGTTATCGTACTCCCTTATTATTAATGAAAACAGTTAGAAATTAATTGAATTTCCCTTTGAAAATAGCTAATAGGCTATTACATCGTAATTCATCGCAAGAGCGTACCGTTTTTTGATGGTTCTAAGTAGCTTAAGTCTAAGGGCCATTACACTACTGAAATTTGTAGAAATAATCATGATACCTAAACCCACCATCCACTAAATGACAGAAATTCGTATAAACCGATTTCCTTACTTCCAATAATTTCAAAATTATTCGAGAAACTACTCCTGAGACACAAACTAATAATTGAAGAAAGAAATCTTATTTTTCCACATTAATTTGGCTTCAGAGCAAACCATTCAACAAAGAATTACAAAAATAATCGAAGGTAAGAGAGTATGTTCAAGAATCTTCTTGGATGTAGCACAGGCCTTTGATAGAGTATGGCATAAAGGCTTGGAATATAAATTGCAAAGAGACTTATCAAAGCAGTTTTATGAGCAGTTTTTACTAAAATCTTACATATCTAACCGACACTTTCGTGTTAAATAAGATGGCGAATCCTCAGAAATAAAGAAAATATCAACAAGAGTACAACACGGTAGCGTTTTGGGACCAAGTTTATATGTTCTATAAACCTCGGACCTACCAACGATAGAGAAGGCTAACATAGCAACGTTTGCAGGTGACACGGTCACTCTTGCAGTGGCTGATATCATAGAAGAATCCACAAGCAAATTACAAAGAACTATTAATATTGTCAGTACCTGGACGTAGAGGAGGCAAATAAAACTTATTGATACAAAATCTGTTATCATAAACTTCACCAAATGAAAGGTCAACTAGATACCAGCAGAACTGAACTCATAACAAATTACCTTTGCAAACACAGTAAAATACGACATGACTCTAGACGTGAAACTAAAATGGAAAGAGCATTTAAAAAAAAGAAGAGTTAAACATTAAATAAAGAAAGGTGGAGAGGTTCTTAGGAAGAAGTTCTAAACTAACTTTACATAATAAGTTAAAATAAGCAAACACACGAGAAAACACATGCAACGTATTAGTCTATACCAAAATGCTAAGATACGTCGCACGTTGGATGATTCAAACCCAGTGTAAGACGGCTGCGAATTAAGAAACCACTTAATTTACTAGGTCCAATCTGGATCGACTAAAAATGTAATAAAATTTAAATTGGATTTTCTAAAGTGCTACAACCCTCCAAACAAGATTATCAATTATGTAAGATGATTACAAGGTAGAGCAGTTGTAATAAATAAATATAATTAACAATTTTTTTGTCAAATATGCAATTTTGCCAAAGTTGTTTTCATGAATCTTACTTTTGAAGCTAACGGTCTCTATTTTGAAGATCCATATTTCAAAAGTTGTAATTTTACGTACTGCCTAATACTGCAATGTGAATCGAAATGTATTATTGTGGTATCCACCATACACATTAGAAGTAACTAAACTACCCATGCTCTAAAGACCAATTGGTAAACTTATATTGTACAATGTTAGAACTTGCAATTATATACAATATATATATATATATCTACAATTCAATTTTATAACCAAAACCAACAACAATTTAAATCCATGAACAAGGTCTGAAACGTTAAATTGTAAATCGACAATTGTCGTTTGTAAAAACTTACATTTGATCGAAGTAGCGATGTTGGGAGGCACTGCTGTAAGTCGAAAGAGTAAACTAATGATTTTGATAATTTTTTGTCATCCTCCGTCGTAGTAAAAGCAAAATCTGTAGCATCATGATGGTGTGATTGCGTTTCAAATAAATTCTTCTTTTCATCAGATTTAGTCAGGATTATTTACATTTTGAAATTATCGCACTTGAGACATGTATCTGTTTTTGATTTTGTAAATTTTAATCCGGTTTCTAGAATCAATAATTATATTCAATATGATTAAAAATGAATTAAAACATTTGATCAAACCTCCAAAAACTACCGCATATTTGGTTATTTATACAGGGTTGACGTACGTCGAACTATATAATTTAACCAGTAGCGAAATATTCAAGTCCGATTGCAAATATCTTTTGCTCGTACGTCGACAAGTGTAATGATTTTCATACGCTGGAAATTGATTAATATTAGTCATTATTTCTTGAATTTTTTCTTCCGGAAGTTTATTGGTTAGAGTTCTCTTTCTGCGTTGATCCGAAAGCGAATTTTCAACAAAAGATAATTGTTTATGAGCAACTGTTTTTAAAATGCTGTCGGCCCATCGAAAGTCTGCTTAAAACATTTTTGGCAGACTACCACTCTCAGCCGTTCACCATTCAAGTGTACGCACATACACGAATGTGTTGCATTACGTAGTGCAGTGGTCGATTTTTGTATAACCATAGGTTTTTTTATTAGTAATTCCAATTAGCCCAGAAAGATATATGGTCGTATGGACGAAAGTTTCAAAATATTTATTGAAAAGTATCAACTGTTTCTCTAATGTAATTTTTTCTCGACATTTGATTTTATAATCTTTTAAAGGTATACATAATTTTGCCTTGGCTGTTCCGCGTTTCCATTTTGGCTGAACAATTGTTTTAGTAATTAAACCCGGGAAGTCTTGTTGATCTTGACAGGCTGTAGCTGACGATGTAGAAATGGCGAGCTGATCTCCACTACCTACTGTTGTAGAAATACAGGAAGGAGGCGACTAATCTTTGTTAGTTCTGTTTGATTCAATGATATCCGCCAATTTTACTATTTCTGTTGTATCAATATCGGATGTAACCGAAGAGGAATCACTTAAAGTAACATTGGTTTATGTGGATCAGTCATTGGTTTATGTGGATAAACCTCAATCGATTGACGCTTTGGAAACCAATATTCAACGTGTCATTGCTGACATACGCCCTCAAATGCTTGAAAAAGTGCTGGAAAATTGGACCTCCAGAATGACATTTGTGAAAAATAGTCGTGGTAGCCATATGCCAGAAATTGTGTTTAAATGTTAAATGCCAAAAAATTATCTACCAAATAAAAAAAAATTTTGGTCATTTCATAATTTTATATGTGTTTTATTCAAAAAAAAAATCGGCAACCTCTTAAAAAAACACCCTTTAGTAGGAATAAAATGAGGATCGTTGTCACTATCATCAGATTGATCTGAGCTGGGAATCTTTTGATGCCACCGCTTCGCCGTTATCAAAGTTCTGAAGTTATTCTGAATAAATGTTCTTCACCATGAGCAGATGCTTTTTCGTGAACATTTGGTTTACTACGTTTCATATGATGATCGTGATCTAGTAAAATAAAACAATCTTAAAAGAAAATTTTAAAGTATTTGTATTGTAAAGTGTTCTTTCTTGCCATCAGCAACATCCTTTTAGCGCGAGACGCCATTATTGTCACAAAAATTGCAAACGTTAAGCAACCGTTAGCAGATTAATATGACTTCAAAAACGGTATAATTTAATATTTATATTACATACTGAATTATCGAATTAACAAACTAATATTTTATTAATATACGTTGCAAATAAACATAATTATTTTATTAAAATGTGTATTATTGCAACAAATATCTTATATGCACGAGTTTTAATTATATTTACTTAAAAATTCTTCTTATAACCACTTACAAATCTTCTTACTTCATTTGAAAAATAATAAATATCACTTAAATCACTTAGGTAGAACCGCAAACTCATTGTTTATAAACACAATAATTGAAAAAATCGCTTATAATTTCTTTAACACGAAAAATTCCTTAACTGACTTTTAGAAAGAAAGAAAGAATCGCTTAATTGATGTTAAGCTGTTTTACTTTTAGAAAACAAAAACCATTCATACTATTCAAATAAGGTAAACATAGAAGAATCGCTTAGACTTTTATACTACTTTGCATTCAATAATGTATTTGGTACATCAATTTTAATGTAGATAAACCATTCTTTCGTCATCAAATATTTACCAAAATCAGTTAAGCGAAAATCGTATTGTTGAAATTAGATAATTTTATTTTATTATTTACATCTTGAACTGAGTCCGTTGGGATAACTGATGATAAATTTTTCGAGACAAGGTTTCGAAAATTTAATGTATTGCACAATGTTGTCACCACAAAATTAACAGGTCCCGGGACTAATAACATTTTTCATTAAGATTGCATGTCTCGAGATACACATATTTTTGGTCTCGATATTTAAATCTAAAACTGTGTTTGGTTGTTTAATGAATTTGAATATCAAAATTGTGTCCAATTCAATTACTTTGTATGAGTATAATTAATTAATTTACTTCTTACCATTCCATATAAAAATAAATTATTGGCCAACCAATCTTAAATACATTAATTGTTCATTGATTTAGTCAAGTAGTTTATACCCCTATTGTTATTTATCATTTGACGTAATTTCCACGCACTTTTGTACTAAATCTTAAAGATCCTAAAGACTAATCTGAAGTCGCTGAAGTTGACCCGAAATATCAGCCCGAAATTTTTGGTTTGCTTCTTCGCTAAAGTGTAGCCATCCTGAAAAAAATGTACATATAGAAAAAGTGTAGTCTCATCCCGAAAAATATAATTAATATGCATAGTGTTGGTACACTTTAGAAAAAACTACTACTGTAACATTACAGTAGTAATGTAATTTTATAATTTTTGTCAAATCTAAAAGAAACGGTAAAATATAAAAAACATTATAAATATAAAAGGTTTAATTAGGAAAAATGTAAATAAATTTATGATAAAACGGTATATGAGTTTAACCAGATTAAAACATAACTCTCAAATATATTGATAAACGTTTATAAAAACAATATCAAAATTTTTGTAAGGCGAACTCCTTAATGGAATCAACATTATAAAAAATGGTATGGCACTAGTAATGGTATATACGATTTCTATCCTTGAGAAAACCATTTACTCATCATATGGATAAAAAATGCAAATATTGAATTTAATTTACTTATATACTAGTATGAAAAACTTTTACGTGATACTAATATATAGTAGTGATACTAATATATAGTAATGTATTATATCACGGTTGGTTTATACAATGAATAGGAAACAGTTTTCTATAATTCTTTTTGTACCGATTTTGTGATTGCACCAGGTAGACTTTAATTTCTCTGGTGCCATCTGCCAATCCTAGAGATTAATCTTAGTGGTGGCGTATATCGTCAGTTAGGCCTTGGTTATGTCGATCTACCCTGAGTAGCCCAGGTCCATATCATGAACAGAAAATAGTTTTCTATAATTCTTTTTGTAACCGATTTTGTGATTTTACCAGGTAGACTTTAATTTCTCTGGTGCCATCTGCTAGATTAATAGATATAATAGATAGATATAATCTAAGTCATCTGCCAGGCACCAGCTGGCAGAATAAAGTTTAATAAATCAAAGAAGAATTGATTTTATTTATTTTTATTTCCCTTTACAACGAAACAGTGTTAGAACTTAGAGAAAATTGTTTGCTGTAATGCAGATCAATTTTTGCTCATATCTCTAAAACTAACGCAAAAGTTGTTGTGGAGTTGCAGGAGGAGAGAATTAAATTAATAAATTTTTATATGATTTAGGTAGCAGAAACATATTAATTTAGTATTAGATTTCCGGAAACCTGCTGATGCTTGTGAAATAATATTTCTTTGTATTTTTAATTTCTGATAGTGTAGATTAGAATTATATTGTCATTGTGTTACTAACTGTCGACTTTATCTAGGTGTATGTAACCGAGCCGATTAATTCAATCAATTTTGTTTAGGAAGCCGAAAAATATTAATATAGAATAAAATCTCAGGAAATTTTCACCTTGTTAAAGTTAGCCGAAAGTCGCCAGCCGAAAGTGAAAAAATCGATAATGCAGATAGTGTCTTGACTACTTGAGCCGAAAGTTAAATAAATTATATATTAAATTGAAATATCGTAGTCAAAAGTGACTAATCTACTTAACCAGCCGCAAACATATGTATCGGGACAAACAACAAATACAATTTCCAATCTAAACGATATTAACTAATAGTTTCATGTGTTTATTATAGCAGCATACGGCCAACTTTCAAAAATTTATTTTATATAGATGTTATAGATTTAACCAGAAAGACACCGAAATGACTATGCTGATTCGATAGCCCATGACCATAGGTAGATTTTGATTATAGGTTAGGGGTAAGTCTGATGGGGTTATAGGGGTGAAATTTTCATTTTTCCCTTATTCCGACGATAAAATCGTTCATCATTCCAGATTTTGGGACATGGACACCAATCTGACTATGCTGATTCGATAGCCCATTACCATAGGCAGATTTCGATTATAGGTTAGGGGTAAGTCTGATGGGGTTATAGGGGTGAAATTTTTATTTTTCCCTTTCCGACGATAAAATCGTTCATCATTCCAGATTTTGGGACATGGACACCAATCTGACTATGCTGATTCGGATTATAGGGGTGAAACTTTTATTTTTCCCTTATTCCGAAGATAAAATCGTTCATCATTCCAGATTTTGGGACATGGACACCAATATGACTATGCTGATTCGATAGCCTATGACCATAGGTAGATTTTGATTATAGGTTAGGGGTAAGTCTGATGGGGTTATAGGGGTGAAATTTTTATTTTTCCCTTATTCCGACGATAAAATCGTTCATCATTCCAGATTTTGGGACATGGACACCAATCTGACTATGCTGATTCGATAGCCCATGACCATAGGTAGATTTTGATTATAGGTTAAGGGTAAGTCTGATGGGGTTATAGTGGTGAAATTTTTATTTTTCACATATTCCGACGATAAAATCGTTCATCAGTCCAGATTTTGGGACATGGACACCATTCAGACTTTGCTGATTCGATAGCCCATGACCATAGGTAGATTTTGATTATAGGTTAGGGGTAAGTCTGATGGGGTTATAGGAGTGAAATTTTTATTTTTCCCTTATTCCGAAGATAAAATCGTTCATCATTCCAGATTTTGGCACAAGAGCACCAATCCGACTATGCCGATTCGATAGCTCATTACCATAGGTAGATTTCGATTATCGGTTAGGGGTAAGTCTGATGGGGTTATAGGGGTGAAATTTTTATTTTTCCCTTATTCCGACGATAAAATCGTTCATCATTCCAGATTTTGGGACATGGACACCAATCTGACTATGCTGATTCGATAGCCCATGACCATAGGTAGATTTTGATTATAGGTGAGGGGTAAGTCTGATGGGGTTATAGGTGTCAAATGCCATATTTGTTTTATGCAGCCGAAAAATGTCGATAAAGCAGTTTAATGCTCTTCAAGCAAAGTTGTCCATCATTCGCGATTTTACGACATGGACACCAATTTGACTATGCCGATTCGATAGCCCATGACCATAGGTAGATTTTGATTATAGGTTAGGGGTAAGTCTGATGGGGTTATAGGGGTGAAATTTTTATTTTTCACATATTCCGACGATAAAATCGTTCATCATTCCAGATTTTGGGACATGGACACCAATCTGACTATGCTGATTCGATAGCCCATGACCATAGGTAGATTTCGATTATAGGTTAGAGGTAAGTCTGATGGGGTTATAGGGGTGAAATTTTTATTTTTCCTTTAATTTGACGATAAAATCGTTCATCATTCCAGATTTTGGGACATAGACACCATTCTGACTACGCTGATTCGATAGCCCATGACCATAGGTAGATTTCGATTATAGCTTAGGGGTAAGTCTGATGGGGTTATAGGGGTGAAATTTTTATTTTTCACATATTCCGAAGATAAAATCGTTCATCATTCCAGATTTTGGGACATGGACACCAATCTGACTATGCTGATTCGATAGCCCATGACCATAGGTAGATTTTGATTATAGGTTAAGGGTAAGTGTGATGGGGTTATAGGGGTGAAATTTTTATTTTTCACATATTCCGACGATAAAATCGTTCATCAGTCCAGATTTTGGGACATGGACACCAATCTGACTATGCTGATTCGATAGCCCATTACCATAGGCAGATTTCGATTATAGCTTAGGGGTAAGTCTGATGGGGTTATAGTGGTGAAATTTTTATTTTTCCCTTATTCCGAAGATAAAATCGTTCATCATTCCAGATTTTGGGACATGGACACCAATCTGACTATGCTGATTCGATAGCCCATGACCATAGGTAGATTTTGATTATAGGTTAGGGGTAAGTCTGATGGGGTTATATGGGTGAAATTTTTATTTTTCCCTTATTCCGAAGATAAAATCGTTCATCATTCCAGATTTTGGCACAAGAGCACCAATCCGACTATGCCGATTCGATAGCTCATGACCATAGGTAGATTTCGATTATAGGTGAGGGGTAAGTCTGATGGGGTTATAGGTGTCAAATGCCATATTTGTTTTATGCAGCCGAAAAATGTCGATAAAGCAGTTTAATGCTCTTCAAGCAAAGTTGTCCATCATTCGCGATTTTACGACATGGACACCAATTTGACTATGCCGATTCGATAGCCCATGACCATAGGTAGATTTTGATTATAGGTTAGGGGTAAGTCTGATGGGGTTATAGGGGTGAAATTTTTATTTCTCCTTTAATTTGACGATGAAAACTTTCATCATTCCAGATTTTGGGACATGTACACCAATCTGACTATGCTGATTCGATAGCTCATGACCATAAATAGATTTTGATTATAGATTAGGGGTAAGTCTGATGGGGTTATAGGGGTGAAATTTTTATTTTTCACATACTCCGAAGATAAAATCGTTCATCATTCCAGATTTTGGGACATAGACACCATTCTGACTACGCTGATTCGATAGCCCATGACCATAGGTAGATTTCGATTATAGCTTAGGGGTAAGTCTGATGGGGTTATAGGGGTGAAATTTTTATTTTTCACATATTCCGAAGATAAAATCGTTCATCATTCCAGATTTTGGGACATGGACACCAATCTGACTATGCTGATTCGATAGCCCATTACCATAGGTAGATTTCGATTATAGGTTAGGGGTAAGTCTGATGGGGTTATAGGGGTGAAACTTTTATTTTTCCCTTATTCCGACGATAAAATCGTTCATCATTCCAGATTTTGGGACATGGACACCAATATGACTATGCTGATTCGATAGCCTATGACCATAGGTAGATTTTGATTATAGGTTAGGAGTAAGTCTGTGGGGTTATAGGGGTGAAATTTTTATTTTTCCCTTATTCCGACGATAAAATCGTTCATCATTCCAGATTTTGGGACATGGACACCAATCTGACTATGCTGATTCGATAGCCCATGACCATAGGTAGATTTTGATTATAGGTTAAGGGTAAGTCTAATGGGGTTATAGGGGTGAAATTTTTATTTTTCACATATTCCGACGATAAAATCGTTCATCAGTCCAGATTTTGGGACATGGACACCAATCAGACTTTGCTGATTCGATAGCCCATGACCATAGGTAGATTTTGATTATAGGTTAGGGGTAAGTCTGATGGGGTTATAGGGGTGAAATTTTTATTTTTCCCTTATTCCGAAGATAAAATCGTTCATCATTCCAGATTTTGGCACAAGAGCACCAATCCGACTATGCCGATTCGATAGCTCATTACCATAGGTAGATTTCGATTATCGGTTAGGGGTAAGTCTGATGGGGTTATAGGGGTGAAATTTTTATTTTTCCCTTATTCCGACGATAAAATCGTTCATCATTCCAGATTTTGGGACATGGACACCAATCTGACTATGCTGATTCGATAGCCCATGACCATAGGTAGATTTTGATTATAGGTGAGGGGTAAGTCTGATGGGGTTATAGGTGTCAAATGCCATATTTGTTTTATGCAGCCGAAAAATGTCGATAAAGCAGTTTAATGCTCTTCAAGCAAAGTTGTCCATCATTCGCGATTTTACGACATGGACACCAATTTGACTATGCCGATTCGATAGCCCATGACCATAGGTAGATTTTGATTATAGGTTAGGGGTAAGTCTGATGGGGTTATAGGGGTGAAATTTTTATTTTTCACATATTCCGACGATAAAATCGTTCATCATTCCAGATTTTGGGACATGGACACCAATCTGACTATGCTGATTCGATAGCCCATGACCATAGGTAGATTTCGATTATAGGTTAGAGGTAAGTCTGATAGGGTTATAAGGGTGAAATTTTTATTTTTCCTTTAATTTGACGATAAAATCGTTCATCATTCCAGATTTTGGGACATAGACACCATTCTGACTACGCTGATTCGATAGCCCATGACCATAGGTAGATTTCGATTATAGGTTAGGGGTAAGTCTGATGGGGTTATAGGGGTGAAATTTTTATTTTTCACATATTCCGAAGATAAAATCGTTCATCATTCCAGATTTTGGGACATGGACACCAATCTGACTATGCTGATTCGATAGCCCATGACCATAGGTAGATTTTGATTATAGGTTAAGGGTAAGTGTGATGGGGTTATAGGGGTGAAATTTTTATTTTTCACATATTCCGACGATAAAATCGTTCATCAGTCCAGATTTTGGGACATGGACACCAATCTGACTATGCTGATTCGATAGCCCATTACCATAGGCAGATTTCGATTATAGCTTAGGGGTAAGTCTGATGGGGTTATAGTGGTGAAATTTTTATTTTTCCCTTATTCCGAAGATAAAATCTTTCATCATTCCAGATTTTGGGACATGGACACCAATCTGACTATGCTGATTCGATAGCCCATGACCATAGGTAGATTTTGATTATAGGTTAGGGGTAAGTCTGATGGGGTTATAGGGGTGAAATTTTTATTTTTCCCTTATTCCGAAGATAAAATCGTTCATCATTCCAGATTTTGGCACAAGAGCACCAATCCGACTATGCCGATTCGATAGCTCATTACCATAGGTAGATTTCGATTATCGGTTAGGGGTAAGTCTGATCCGGTTATAGGGGTGAAATTTTTATTTTTCCCTTATTCCGACGATAAAATCGTTCATCATTCCAGATTTTGGGACATGGACACCAATCTGACTATGCTGATTCGATAGCCCATGACCATAGGTAGATTTTGATTATAGGTGAGGGGTAAGTCTGATGGGGTTATAGGTGTCAAATGCCATATTTGTTTTATGCAGCCGAAAAATGTCGATAAAGCAGTTTAATGCTCTTCAAGCAAAGTTGTCCATCATTCGCGATTTTACGACATGGACACCAATTTGACTATGCCGATTCGATAGCCCATGACCATAGGTAGATTTTGATTATAGGTGAGGGGTAAGTCTGATGGGGTTATAGGGGTGAAATTTTTATTTCTCCTTTAATTTGACGATGAAAACTTTCATCATTCCAGATTTTGGGACATGGACACCAATCTGACTATGCTGATTCGATAGCTCATGACCATAGGTAGATTTTGATTATAGGTTAGGGGTAAGTCTGATGGGGTTATAGGGGTGAAATTTTTATTTTTCACATATTCCGAAGATAAAATCGTTCATCATTCCAGATTTTGGGACATAGACACCATTCTGACTACGCTGATTCGATAGCCCATGACCATAGGTAGATTTCGATTATAGGTTAGGGGTAAGTCTGATGGGGTTATAGGGGTGAAATTTTTATTTTTCACATATTCCGAAGATAAAATCGTTCATCATTCCATATTTTGGGACATGGACACCAATCTGACTATGCTGATTCGATATCCCATGACCATAGGTAGATTTTGATTATAGTTTAGGGGTAAGTCTGATGGGGTTATAGGGGTGAAATTTTTATTTTTCCCTTATTCCGAAGATAAAATCTTTCATCATTCCATATTTTGGGACATGGACACCAATCTGACTATGCTGATTCGATAGCCCATGACCATAGGTAGATTTCGATTATAGGTTAGGGGTAAGTCTGATGGGGTTATAGTGGTGAAATTTTTATTTTTCACATATTCCGACGATAAAATCGTTCATCATTCCAGATTTTGGGACATGGACACCAATCTGACTATGCTGATTCGATAGCCCATGACCATAGGTAGATTTTGATTATAGGTTAGGGGTAAGTCTGATGGGGTTATAGAGGTGAAATTTTTATTTTTCCTTTAATTTGACGATAAAATCGTTCATCATTCCAGATTTTGGCACATGGACACCAATCTGACTATGCTGATTCGATAGCCCATGACCATAGGTAGATTTCGATTATAGGTTAGAGGTAAGTCTGATAGGGTTATAAGGGTGAAATTTTTATTTTTCCTTTAATTTGACGATAAAATCGTTCATCATTCCAGATTTTGGGACATAGACACCATTCTGACTACGCTGATTCGATAGCCCATGACCATAGGTAGATTTCGATTATAGGTTAGGGGTAAGTCTGATGGGGTTATAGGGGTGAAATTTTTATTTTTCACATATTCCGAAGATAAAATCGTTCATCATTCCAGATTTTGGGACATGGACACCAATCTGACTATGCTGATTCGATAGCCCATGACCATAGGTAGATTTTGATTATAGGTTAAGGGTAAGTGTGATGGGGTTATAGGGGTGAAATTTTTATTTTTCACATATTCCGACGATAAAATCGTTCATCAGTCCAGATTTTGGGACATGGACACCAATCTGACTATGCTGATTCGATAGCCCATTACCATAGGCAGATTTCGATTATAGCTTAGGGGTAAGTCTGATGGGGTTATAGTGGTGAAATTTTTATTTTTCCCTTATTCCGAAGATAAAATCTTTCATCATTCCATGGACCATTGACATGGACACCAATCTGACTATGCTGATTCGATAGCCCATGACCATAGGTAGATTTTGATTATAGGTTAAGGGTAAGTGTGATGGGGTTACAGGGGTGAAATTTTTATTTTTCACATATTCCGACGATAAAATCGTTCATCAGTCCAGATTTTGGGACATGGACACCAATCTGACTATGCTGATTCGATAGCCCATGACCATAGGTAGATTTTGATTATAGGTGAGGGGTAAGTCTGATGGGGTTATAGGTGTCAAATGCCATATTTGTTTTATGCAGCCGAAAAATGTCGATAAAGCAGTTTAATGCTCTTCAAGCAAAGTTGTCCATCATTCGCGATTTTACGACATGGACACCAATTTGACTATGCCGATTCGATAGCCCATGACCATAGGTAGATTTTGATTATAGGTTAGGGGTAAGTCTGATGGGGTTATAGGGGTGAAATTTTTATTTTTCACATATTCCGACGATAAAATCGTTCATCATTCCAGATTTTGGGACATGGACACCAATCTGACTATGCTGATTCGATAGCCCATGACCATAGGTAGATTTCGATTATAGGTTAGAGGTAAGTCTGATAGGGTTATAAGGGTGAAATTTTTATTTTTCCTTTAATTTGACGATAAAATCGTTCATCATTCCAGATTTTGGGACATAGACACCATTCTGACTACGCTGATTCGATAGCCCATGACCATAGGTAGATTTCGATTATAGGTTAGGGGTAAGTCTGATGGGGTTATAGGGGTGAAATTTTTATTTTTCACATATTCCGAAGATAAAATCGTTCATCATTCCAGATTTTGGGACATGGACACCAATCTGACTATGCTGATTCGATAGCCCATGACCATAGGTAGATTTTGATTATAGGTTAAGGGTAAGTGTGATGGGGTTATAGGGGTGAAATTTTTATTTTTCACATATTCCGACGATAAAATCGTTCATCAGTCCAGATTTTGGGACATGGACACCAATCTGACTATGCTGATTCGATAGCCCATTACCATAGGCAGATTTCGATTATAGCTTAGGGGTAAGTCTGATGGGGTTATAGTGGTGAAATTTTTATTTTTCCCTTATTCCGAAGATAAAATCTTTCATCATTCCAGATTTTGGGACATGGACACCAATCTGACTATGCTGATTCGATAGCCCATGACCATAGGTAGATTTTGATTATAGGTTAGGGGTAAGTCTGATGGGGTTATAGGGGTGAAATTTTTATTTTTCCCTTATTCCGAAGATAAAATCGTTCATCATTCCAGATTTAGGCACAAGAGCACCAATCCGACTATTCCGATTCGATAGCTCATTACCATAGGTAGATTTCGATTATCGGTTAGGGGTAAGTCTGATCCGGTTATAGGGGTGAAATTTTTATTTTTCCCTTATTCCGACGATAAAATCGTTCATCATTCCAGATTTTGGGACATGGACACCAATCTGACTATGCTGATTCGATAGCCCATGACCATAGGTAGATTTTGATTATAGGTGAGGGGTAAGTCTGATGGGGTTATAGGTGTCAAATGCCATATTTGTTTTATGCAGCCGAAAAATGTCGATAAAGCAGTTTAATGCTCTTCAAGCAAAGTTGTCCATCATTCGCGATTTTACGACATGGACACCAATTTGACTATGCCGATTCGATAGCCCATGACCATAGGTAGATTTTGATTATAGGTGAGGGGTAAGTCTGATGGGGTTATAGGGGTGAAATTTTTATTTCTCCTTTAATTTGACGATGAAAACTTTCATCATTCCAGATTTTGGGACATGGACACCAATCTGACTATGCTGATTCGATAGCTCATGACCATAGGTAGATTTTGATTATAGGTTAGGGGTAAGTCTGATGGGGTTATAGGGGTGAAATTTTTATTTTTCACATATTCCGAAGATAAAATCGTTCATCATTCCAGATTTTGGGACATAGACACCATTCTGACTACGCTGATTCGATAGCCCATGACCATAGGTAGATTTCGATTATAGGTTAGGGGTAAGTCTGATGGGGTTATAGGGGTGAAATTTTTATTTTTCACATATTCCGAAGATAAAATCGTTCATCATTCCATATTTTGGGACATGGACACCAATCTGACTATGCTGATTCGATATCCCATAACCATAGGTAGATTTTGATTATAGTTTAGGGGTAAGTCTGATGGGGTTATAGGGGTGAAATTTTTATTTTTCACATATTCCGAAGATAAAATCGTTCATCATTCCAGATTTTGGGACATGGACACCAATCTGACTATGCTGATTCGATAGCCCATGACCATAGGTAGATTTCGATTATAGGTTAGGGGTAAGTCTGATGGGGTTATAGTGGTGAAATTTTTATTTTTCACATATTCCGACGATAAAATCGTTCATCATTCCAGATTTTGGGACATGGACACCAATCTGACTATGCTGATTCGATAGCCCATGACCATAGGTAGATTTTGATTATAGGTTAGGGGTAAGTCTGATGGGGTTATAGAGGTGAAATTTTTATTTTTCCTTTAATTTGACGATAAAATCGTTCATCATTCCAGATTTTGGCACATGGACACCAATCTGACTATGCTGATTCGATAGCCCATGACCATAGGTAGATTTTGATTATAGGTTAGGGGTAAGTCTGATGGGGTTATAGGGGTGAAATTTTTATTTTTTTCTTATTCCGACGATAAAATCGTTCATCATTCCAGATTTTGGGACATGGACACCAATCTGACTATGCTGATTCGATAGCCCATGACCATAGGTAGATTTTGATTATAAGTTAGGGGTAAGTCTGATGGGGTTATAGTGCTGAAATTTTTATTTTTTCCTTATTCCGACGATCAAATCGTTCATCATTCCAGATTTTAGGACATGGACACCAATCTGACTACGCTGATTCGATAGCCCATTACCATAGGTAGATTTCGATTATCGGATAGGGGTAAGTCTGATGGGGTTATAGGGGTAACATTTTTATTTTTCCTTTAATTTGACGATAAAATCGTTCATCATTCCAGATTTTGGGACATGAACACCAATGTGACTATGCTGATTCGATAGCCCATGACCATAGGTAGATTTTGATTATAGGTTAGGGGTAAGTCTGATGGGGTTATAGTGGTGAAATTTTTATTTTTCACATATTCCGATGATAAAATCGTTCATCATTCCAGATTTTGGGACATGGACACCAATCTGACTATGCTGATTCGATAGCCCATTACCATAGGAAGATTTCGATTATAGGTTAGGGGTAAGTCTGATGTTTTTATAGGGGTGAAATTTTTATTTTTCCCTTATTCCGAAGATAAAATCGTTCATCATTCCAAATTTTGGGACATGGACACCAATCTGACTATGCTGATTCGATAGCCCATTACCATAGGTAGATTTCGATTATAGGTTAGGGGTAAGTCTGATGGGGTTATAGGGGTGAAATTTTTATTTTTCACATATTCCGAAGATAAAATCGTTCATCATTCCAGATTTTGGGACATGGACACCAATCTGACTATGGCGATTCGATAGCCCATGACCATAGGTCGATTTTGATTATAGGTTAGGGGTAAGTCTGATGGGGTTATCGGGGTGAAATTTTTATTTTTCCCTTATTCCGACGATAAAATCGTTCATCATTCCAGATTTTGGGACATGGACACCAATATGACTATGCTGATTCGATAGCCCATGACCATAGGTAGATTTTGATTATAGGTGAGGGGTAAGTCTGATGGGGTTATAGGGGTGACATTTTTATTTTTCCCTTATTCCGACGATAAAATCGTTCATCATTCCAGATTTTGGGACATGGACACCAATCTGACTATGCTGATTCAATAACCCATTACCATAGGTAGATTTCGATTATAGGTTAGGGGTAAGTCTGATGGGGTTATAGGGGTGAAATTTTTATTTTTCCCTTATTCCGAAGATAAAATCGTTCATCATTCCAGATTTTGGGACATGGACACCAATCTGACAATGCTGATTCGATAGCTTATGACCATAGGTAAATTTTGATTATAGGTTAGAGGTAAGTCTGATGGGGTTATAGGGGTGAAATTTTTATTTTTCACATATTCCGAAGATAAAATCGTTCATCATTCCAGATTTTGGGACATGGACACCAATCTGACTATGCTGATTCGATAGCCCATGACCATAGGTAGATTTTGATTATAGGTGAGGGGTAAGTCTGATGGGGTTATAGGGGTGACATTTTTATTTTTCACATATTCCGACGATAAAATCGTTCATCATTCCAGATTTTGGGACATGGACACCAATCTGACTATGCTGATTCGATAGCCCATGACCATAGGTAGATTTTGATTATAGGTTAGGGGTAAGTCTGATGGGGTTATAGGGGTGAAATTTTTATTTTTCCCTTATTCCGACGATAAAATCGTTCATCATTCCAGATTTTGGGACATGGACACCAATCTGACTATGCTGATTCGATAGCCCATGACCATAGGTAGATTTTGATTATAGGTTAGGGGTAAGTCTGATGGGGTTATAGGGGTGAAATTTTTATTTTTCCCTTATTCCGAAGATAAAATCGTTCATCATTCCAGATTTTGGGACATGGACACCAATCTGATTATGCTGATTCGATAGCCCATTACCATAGGTAGATTTCGATTATAGGTTAGGGGTAAGTCTGATGCGGTTATAGGGGTGAAATTTTTATTTTTCCTTAATTTGACGATAAAATCGTTCATAATTCCAGATTTTGGGACATGGACACCAATCTGACTATGCTGATTCGATAGCCCATGACCATAGGTAGATTTTGATTATATGTTAGGCGTAAGTCTGATGGGGTTATATGGGTGAAATTTTTATTTTTCACATATTCCGACGATAAAATCGTTCATCATTCCAGATTTTGGGACATGGACACCAATCTGACTATGCTGATTCGATAGTCCATGACCATAGGCAGATTTTGATTATAGGTTAGTGGTAAGTCTGATGGGGTTATAGGGGTGAAATTTTTATTTTTCACATATTCCGAAGATAAAATCGTTCATCATTCCAGATTTTGGGACATGGACACCAATCTGACTATGCTGATTCGATAGCCCATGACCATAGGTCGATTTTGATTATAGGTTAGGGGTAAATCTGATGGGGTTACAGTCGAAAAATGTCGATAAAGCAGTTTAATGCTCTTCAAGCAAAGTCGTCCATCATTTGCGATTTTGCGACATGGACACCAATCTGACTATGCGTATTCGATAGCCCATGACCATAGGTAGATTTTGATTATAGGTAAGGGGTAAGTCTGATGGGGTTATGGGTGAAATTTTTATTTTTCACATATTCCGATGATAAACTCGTTCATCATTCCAGATTTTGGGACATGGACACCAATCAGACTATGCTGATTCGATAGCCCATGACCATAGGTAGATTTTGATTATAGGTTAGGGGTAAGTCTGATGGGGTTATAAGGGTGAAATTTTTATTTTTCCCTTATTCCGATGATAAAATCGTTCATCATTCCATATTTTGGGACATGGACACCAATCAGACTGTCCCAAAATCTGGAATGATGAACGATTTTATCGTCAAGTTAAGGAAAAATAAAAATTTCACCCCTATAACCGCATCAGACTTACCCCTAACCTATAATCGAAATCTACCTATGGTAATGGGCTATCGAATCAGCATAGTCAGATTGGTGTCCATGTCCCAAAATCTGGAATGATGAACGATTTTATCTTCGGAATAAGGGAAAAATAAAAATTTCACCCCTATAACCCCATCAGACTTACCCCTAACCTATAATCAAAATCTACCTATGGTCATGGGCTATCGAATCAGCATAGTCAGATTGGTGTCCATGTCCCAAAATCTGGAATGATGAACGATTTTATCGTCGGAATAAGGGAAAAATAAAAATTTCACCCCTATAACCCCATCAGACTTACCCCTAACCTATAATCGAAATCTACCTATGGTAATGGGCTATTGAATCAGCATAGTCAGATTGGTGTCCATGTCCCAAAATCTGGAATGATGAACGATTTTATCGTCGGAATAAGGGAAAAATAAAAATTTCACCCCTATAACCCCATCAGACTTACCCCTAACCTATAATCAAAATCTACCTATGATCATGTGCTATCGAATCAGCATTGTCAGATTGGTGTCCATGTCCCAAAATCTGGAATGATGAACGATTTTATCGTCTGAATATGTGAAAAATTAAAGTTTCACCCCTATAACCCCATCAGACTTACCCCTAACCTATAATCGAAATCTACCTATGGTCATGGGCTATCGAATCAGCATAGTCAGATTGGTGTCCATGTCCCAAAATCTGGAATGACGAACGATTTTATCTTCGGAATAAGGGAAAAATAAAAATTTCACCCCTATAACCCCATCAGACTTACCCCTAACCTATAATCAAAATCTACCTATGATCATGTGCTATCGAATCAGCATTGTCAGATTGGTGTCCATGTCCCAAAATATGGAATGATGAACGATTTTATCATCGGAATAAGGAAAAAATAAAAATTTCACCCCTATAACCCCATCAGACTTACCCCTAACCTATATTCAAAATCTACCTATGGTCATGGGCTATCGAATCAGCATAGTCAGATTGGTGTCTATGTCCCAAAATCTGGAATGATGAACGATTTTATCTTCGGAATAAGGGAAAAATAAAAATTTCACCCCTATAACCCCATCAGACTTACCCCTAACCTATAATCAAAATCTACCTATGATCATGTGCTATCGAATCAGCATTGTCAGATTGGTGTCCATGTCCCAAAATCTGGAATGATGAACGATTTTATCGTCGGAATATGTGAAAAATTAAAGTTTCACCCCTATAACCCCATCAGACTTACCCCTAACCTATAATAAAAATCTACCTATGGTCATGGGCTATCGAATCAGCATAGTCACATTGGTGTCCATGTGCCAAAATCTGGAATGATGAACGATTTTATCGTCAAATTAAAGGAAAAATAAAAATTTTACCCCTATAACCCCATCAGACTTACCCCTATCCTATAATCGAAATCTACCTATGGTAATGGGCTATCGAATCAGCGTAGTCAGATTGGTGTCCATGTCCCAAAATCTGGAATGATGAACGATTTTATCGTCGGAATAAGGAAAAAATAAAAATTTCAGCACTATAACCCCATCAGACTTACCCCTAACCTATAATCGAAATCTACCTATGGTCATGGGCTATCGAATCAGCATAGTCAGATTGGTGTCCATGTCCCAAAATCTGGAATGATGAACGATTTTATCTTCGGAATAAGGGAAAAATAAAAATTTCACCCCTATAACCCCATCAGACTTACCCCTAACCTATAATCAAAATCTACCTATGGTCATGGGCTATCGAATCAGCATAGTCAGATTGGTGTCCATGTGCCAAAATCTGGAATGATGAACGATTTTATCGTCAAATTAAAGGAAAAATAAAAATTTCACCTCTATAACCCCATCAGACTTACCCCTAACTTATAATCAAAATCTACCTATGGTCATGGGCTATCGAATCAGCATAGTCAGATTGGTGTCCATGTCCCAAAATCTGGAATGATGAAAGTTTTCATCGTCAAATTAAAGGAGAAATAAAAATTTCACCCCTATAACCCCATCAGACTTACCCCTAACCTATAATCAAAATCTACCTATGGTCATGGGCTATCGAATCGGCATAGTCAAATTGGTGTCCATGTCGTAAAATCGCGAATGATGGACAACTTTGCTTGAAGAGCATTAAACTGCTTTATCGACATTTTTCGGCTGCATAAAACAAATATGGCATTTGCCACCTATAACCCCATTAGACTTACCCCTCACCTATAATCAAAATCTACCTATGGTCATGGGCTATCGAATCAGCATAGTCAGATTGGTGTCCATGTCCCAAAATCTGGAATGATGAACGATTTTATCGTCGGAATATGTGAAAAATAAAAATTTCACCCCTATAACCCCATCAGACTTACTCCTAACCGATAATCGAAATCTACCTATGGTAATGAGCTATCGAATCGGCATAGTCGGATTGGTGCTCTTGTGCCAAAATCTGGAATGATGAACGATTTTATCTTCGGAATATGTGAAAAATAAAAATTTCACCCCTATAACCCCATCAGACTTACCCCTAACCTATAATCAAAATCTACCTATGGTCATGGGCTATCGAATCAGCATAGTCTGATTGGTGTCCATGTCCCAAAATCTGGACTGATGAACGATTTTATCGTCGGAATATGTGAAAAATAAAAATTTCACCCCTATAACCCCATCAGACTTACCCCTAACCTATAATCAAAATCGACCTATGATCATGGGCTATCGAATCAGCATAGTCAGATTTGTGTCCATGAGCCAATATCTGGAACGATGAACGATTTTATCGTCATAATAAAGGAAAAATAAAAAATTCACCCCTATAACCGCATCAGACTTACCCCTAACCTATAATCAAAATCTACCTATGGTCATGGGCTATCGAATCGGCATAGTCATATTGGTGTCTATCTGGTTAAATCTAATCGTTCACTTAAATGAGACTTTTCCAAACTTTCGGCTGAAGTAGTCAAGATACTCTTTGTATTATCGATTTTTTCATTTTCGGCTGGCAACGACTTTTTTCTATATAGGTCTGTTATTGAGATTTTACTTTTAATAAATTGATGTATTATTTGTTACTTTAAAATCTGTATTGGCGGGATTTTTTGATTGAATATTGAAGTTAAACACAATCTTCATTATCGACATATTATGGCATTTCAACTTGGGGTGGAAATATCATAACTGCATTACCACCTTTCGGCTGGGTTATCAAAGACACTAACTGCATTACCATCTTTCGGCTGGAAACTTTCGGCTAACTTTAACAGTATGAAATTTTCAGATATATATGAAATAATAACATTTTTCCTTAGGTTGCTGATTTAAAGAAGCAATTATTGATGACCAATACCATCATTAACCATTTAACCTATTAAGTCTTTATCCTTCCCCTAGTAGTTTAGTGTTGTGTTGTCTTTGTGTTACTAACTATCGGCTATACCTAGGTGTCTGTAACCTGGCCGATTCTGTCCCACTTAATTAACCTATCCAATCCTTCGGTTTTGTTATATGTAAAAAAGAGTGTACGGTGGGTGGGCCCGACCTCACCCGGGAGCTCCTGTGTAAAAATTTGGTCGTACATTCAGAATCAATCAATCAGAATCAATATTAGTTAGGAAGCCGGAAAATATTAATTTAGAATTAAATTTCAGGAAATCTACAGATGCTTGTGAAATAATATTTCTTTGAAATATTAATTGTTGATTGTGTAGATTAGAACTGTGTTGTCATTGTGTTACTAACTATCGACTTTATCTAGGTGTCTGTAACCGGGCCGATTCAATCAATCAATTTCGTTCATATCAAATTTTGTCAGAGGAGTCCAACCCTTTTTACGGGCTATACTAATTTAAATACCCTCGAGTGTCTACTATTCGATATTAGTAGTGGCTATATTGCGGAAACTCTAGGATGGACTGTTAATTGGATTTGCTCTCATATCATATTTTTGTCAACATATCAAATTTTGTCAGAGGAGTTCAACCCTTTTTACGGGCTATACTAATTTGAATAGACTCGAATGTCTACTGTTCGATAATAGTAGTGACTATATTGCGGGGACTCTAGGGTGGACTGTTAATTGGGTGTGTATGATCAGTTCTCATATTATATTTTTGTCAACATATCAAATTTTGTCAGAGAACTCCAACCCTTTTTATATGTACGGGCTATACTAATTTGAATAGACTCGAATGTCTACTATTCGATAATAGTAGTGGCTATATTGCGGAAACTCTAGGATGAACTGTTAATTGGATTTGCTCTCATATCATATTTTTGTCAACATATCAAATTTTGTCAGAGGAGTTCAACCCTTTTTACGGGCTATACTAATTTGAATAGACTCGAATGTCTACTGTTCAATAATAGTAGTGACTATATTGCGGGGACTAGGGTGGTCTGTTAATTGGGTGTGTATGATCAGCTCTCATATTATATTTTTGTCAACATATCAAATTTTGTCAGAGAACTCCAACCCTTTTTATATGTACGAGCTATACTAATTTGAATAGGCTCGAATGTCTACTATTCGATAATAGTAGTGGCTATATTGCGGGAACTCTAGAATAGACTGTTAATTGGGTGTGTATGATCAGCGCTCGTATCATATTTTTGTCAACATATCAAATTTTGTCAGAGAAGTCCAACCCTTTTTATATGTACGGGATATACTAATTTGAATAGACTCAAGTGTCTACTATTCGATAATAGTAGTGGCTATATTGCGGAAACTCTAGGGTGGACTGTTAATTGGGTGTGTATGATCAGCTCTCATATCTTGTCAACATATCAAATTTTGTCAGAGGAGTCCAACTTTTTTTACGGGTTATACTAATTTGAATAGGCTCGAATGTATACTATTCGGTGTGTATGATCAGCTCTCATATCATATTTTTGTCAACATATCAAATTTTGTCAGAGGAGTCCATTCCTTTTTATATGTACGGGCTATACTAATTTGAATAGACTTGAATGTCTACTATTCGATACTAGTAGCGGCTATATTGCGAAACCCCTAGGATGAACTGTTAATTGGATGTGTATGATGACCAACCCTTTTTATATGTACGGGCTATACTAATTTGAATAGACTTGAATGTCTACTGTTCGATAATAGTAGTGGCTATATTGCGGAAACTCTAAGATGGGCAGTTGATTATGTGTTTAGCCTCAATCGGTAAATACATCTTTGAAAACATTAATATTTACATATCAGTATATAATGTTGTTTGGTTTTAATTAGAAACATTAACTGAATATTAGTTAACGTTTTTTTTTTCGTATAAATTAATTGTATTTTAAATATATGTAGATTATTTTCATACACTTGTAAAAATGTATTTGTGTGCGCTACTCTTTTTTGTTAATTTGTGTAGCTACACTTTTTATTAACGTTAGGAACTTCACACCGGTATCGGGACCGGTTAATTTCTCGAGATCGAGCCTGGATAAGGCATCAGGTGCAACATTTTGCGACCCTTTACGGTATTCAATATTAAAATTAAAACCTTGGAGCTTCAGGCTCCACCTCGCCAGTCATCCCGATAGATCACGTTGGTCCATTAGCCAGCGCAGACTGGAGTAATCCGTAATTATTGTAAAGATGTACCCCTCTACATATGGCCTGACCTTCTTCACACTCATTACGGCGGCTAAACATTCTAACTCCGTTATACTATATTTGCGCTGAACAGAGTTAAGTTTATGGGAATAATATGCGATGGGATGTTGCTCTCCTTGGTCAGTCTTTTGAAATAGAACGCTTCCCACCTCACATGTACTCGCATCGCACTGAATATAAAAATTCCGCGAAAAATCGGCATCCCGTAAGATCGGAGCTGTCGTTAAAGCAGTTTTAAGAAGTTCAAACGCATTTTGCGCTGATTCATTCCACACTAATTTTTGGCTTTTCTTCAATAAGCCGGTGAGCGCTGTTGTAATACGTGCATAGTTCCAAATAAACCGCCTGTACCACCCGGCCTTCCCGAGGAAACGCCGAAGTAGGCGAACCGTTTTAGGAACTGGATGTTCTGCTATTGATTGCACCTTATCGGGGTCCATGCGAATAATCCCATTTCCAATTACATGACCAATATATTTGGTCTCTTTGAGGACGAACTTGCTCTTTTCTACCCAAATTGTTAAATTGGCATCTTTCAACAAACCTGAAATGTTGCTTAACAACTCGAGATGTTCATTTAAGTCCGCTGATACCACGAGCAAGTCGTCCAAATGCATAGACCAAAGGGCATAACAGTGAAGTGATATAGGGTTCGACCCAGAACAGTGAATGCCGTTTTATCCCTTGAGCACACATTGAGTGGGACTTGCCAAGGCGTCTTTTAAATCGATAGATGAAATATACTTTGTCTGATCTAATCTAATGAGCAATCCTTCAATCAATGGCAAGGGATAGACATCTTTGATGGTGACTTCATTCACTTTCCGGGCGTCAAGGCACAGTCGCACATTCCCGTTCCCCTTGCGAACAACAGCAATGGGAGTGGACCAAGCGCTTTGGCTCTCCTCTATCACCCCCAACCCCAACATTCTATCAATTTCCCTATACATCACGGCTTGGATTGCAGGGGACACCAAATAGTACCGCTGTTTAATCGGAACCGAATTGCCTACTTCAGTAGTGTAGGTGATTAAGGAAGTTCTACCTAATCCAGTTTTAATGAAACATGGGACTGTTTAATAATTTTAGCTAATCTATTCTCCTGATCAGAGCTTAACTCGTGCGTATTTTCATGCACAGTAGGGGTTATAGGTCCATCATTGATTTCGCTTACAATTGCTGGAGCTAATCCGAACAAGTCCCAAAAGTCCATCCCAAGATAAAGCTTTTGGGTTAAGCCTGGAACAATATGTATGCATAACAAGTCAGTGAAGTTAGCCCGAAAATCCATCCCGAATTTTTTGGTATGTTTCTTGGCTAAAGTGTAGTCAACCCGAAAAAAGTGTAGTCGTTACAAAAATGTAGTGCTATCCCGAAACCCCGAACTTTTGTTACATACAAATGTAGGATTATCCCGAAATTAAAATCTAATTTAATTTCAATTTACACATTTTTAATAAATTTTTGTTTGAAAACTGTCAAAAATTGTGGCAACCTCTTATTGTGGACTAACCGTGCAATTTTATAATTTTATAAAAAACATTCTTAAAATATTAAAAAGTTCGAGGCCTATTGGAATAAAACATACAAAAAAATTAAAATTAGAAAATTAAGCTAAACCGATAAGTGCATTGGCAGTTCATGACAATAAAATAAGCAAACCATAATGCCAGAGATAAATTGCAATAGCGCTATATACGGTTATTTAGGTCTTGGCTGTGCTAATAAACCCTGCGAATTTTATTTTCATATCAGGTGGAAAAATGATGTAAATGTTGATGTGAATTTGTGTGGATAAACACTTCTCAAGCGAGAATTTCAAGAAAATTTTAAAATTCTAGCCTTGTATACGGCTATTTAGGTCTTGGCTGTGCTAATAAACCCTGCGAATTTCATTTTCATATCAGGTGGAAAAATGATGTAAATGTTGATGTAAATTTGTGTGGATAAAGACTCGAGTGAGAATTTCTAGCAAACTTTAAAATTCTGTGGAACAAATACCAGAGATAAATTGCACTAGCGGTATATACGGCTATTTAGGTCTTGGCTGTGTTAATAAACTCTGCGAATTTCATTTTCAAATCTGGTGGAAAAATGATGTAAATGTTGATGTGAATTTGTGTGGATAAAGACTTCTCGATTGAGAATTTCTTGCAAACTTTAAAATTCTGTGGAGCAAATACCAGAGATAAATTGCACTAGCGGTATATACGGCTATTTAGGTCTTGGTTGTTCTAATAAACCCTGCGAATCTCATTTTCATATCAGGTGAAAAAATGATATAATATATTGATGTGAATTTGTGTGGATAAACACTTCTCAAGCGAGAATTTCAAGAAAATTTTAAAATTCTGTGGAGCAAATACCAGAGATAAATTGCACTAGCGGTGTATACAGCTATTTAGGTCTTGGCTGTGTTAATAAACCCTGCGAATCTAATTTTCATATTAGGTGGAAAAATGATGTAAATGTTGATGTGAATTTGTGTGGATAAAGACTTCTCGAGTGAGAATTTTTAGCAAACTTTAAAATTCTGCGGAACAAATACCAGAGATAAATTGTACTAGCGGTATATACGGCTATTTAGGTCTTGGCTGTGTTAATAAACTCTGCGAATTTCATTTTCAAATCAGGTGGAAAAATGATGTAAATGTTGATGTGAATTTGTGTGGATAAAGACTCCTCGATTGAGAATTTCTAGCAAACTCTAAATTATGTAGAGCAAATACCAGAGATAAATTGCACTAGCGGTATATACGGCTATTTAGGGCTTGGCTGTGCTAATAAACCCTGCGAATTTCATTTTCATATCAGGTGGAAAAATGATGTAAATGTTGATGTGAATTTGTGTGGATAAAGACTTCTCGAGTGAGAATTTCTAGCAAACTTTAAAATTATGTAGAGCAAATACCAGAGATAAATTGCACTAGTGGTATGTACGGCTATTTAGGTCTTGGTTGTTCTAATAAACCCTGCGAATTTCATTTGCATATCAGGTGGAAAAATGATGTAAATTTTGATGTGAATTTGTGTGGATAAAGACTTCTCAAGCGAGAATTTCTACCAAACTTTAAAATTATGTAGAGCAAATACCAGAGATAAATTGCACTAGCGGTATATACGGCTATTTAGGTCTTGGCTGTGTTAATAAACTCTGCGAATTTCATTTTCATATCAGGTGGAAAAATGATGTAAATGTTGATGTGAATTTGTGTGGATAAACACTTCTCAAGCGAGAATTTCAAGAAAATTTTAAAATTCTGTGGAGCAAATACCAGAGATAAATTGCACTAGCGGTATATACGGCTATTCAGGTCTTGGCTGTGCTAATAAACCCTAAGGATCTCATTTTCATATCAGGTGGAAAAATGATGTAAATGTTGATGTGAATTTGTGTGGATAAACACTTCTCGAGTGAGAATTTCTAGCAAACTTTAAAATTCTGTGGAGCAAATACCAGAGATAAATTGCACTAGCGGTATATACGGCTATTTAGGTCTTGGCTGTGTTAATAAACTCTGCGAATTTCATTTTCATATCAGGTGGAAAAATGATGTAAATGTTGATGTGAATTTGTGTGGATAAAGACTCGAGTGAGAATTTCATACAAACTTTAAAATTCTGCGGAACAAATACCAGAGATAAATTGCACTAGCGGTATATACGGCTATTTAGGTCTTGGCTGTGCTAATAAACCCTGCGAATTTCATTTTCATATCAGGTGGAAAAATGATGTAAATGTTGATGTGAATTTGTGTGGATAAAGATTTTTCGAGTGAGAATTTCTAGCAAACTTTAAAATTATGCGGAGCAAATATCAGAGATAAATTGCACTAGCGGTATATACGGCTTTGTAGGTCTTGGCTGTGCTAATAAACTCTGCCAATTTCATTTTCATATCAGGTGGAAAAATTATGTAAATGTTGATGTGAATTTGTGTGGATAAAGACTCCTCGATTGACAATTTCTAACAAACTTTAAAATTATGTAGACCAAATATCAGAGATAAATTGCACTAGCGGTATATACGGCTATTTAGGTCTTGGCTGTGCTAATAAACCCTGCGGATCTCATTTTCATATCAGGTGGAAAAATGATGTAAATGTTGATGTGAATTTGTGTGGATAAACACTTCTCAAGCGAGAATTTCTAGCAAACTTTAAAATTCTGTGGAGCAAATACCAGAGATAAATTGCACTAGCGGTATATACGGCTATTTAGGTCTTGGCTGTGTTAATAAACTCTGCGAATTTCATTTTCATATCAGGTGGAAAAATGATGTAAATGTTGATGTGAATTTGTGTGGATAAAGACTCGAGTGAGAATTTCATACAAACTTTAAAATTCTGCGGAACAAATACCAGAGATAAATTGCACTAGCGGTATATACGGCTATTTAGGTCTTGGCTGTGCTAATAAACCCTGCGAATTTCATTTTCATATCAGGTGGAAAAATGATGTAAATGTTGATGTGAATTTGTGTGGATAAAGATTTTTCGATTGAGAATTTCTAGCAAACTTTAAAATTATGCGGAGCAAATATCAGAGATAAATTGCACTAGCGGTATATACGGCTTTGTAGGTCTTGGCTGTGCTAATAAACTCTGCCAATTTCATTTTCATATCAGGTGGAAAAATTATGTAAATGTTGATGTGAATTTGTGTGGATAAAGACTCCTCGATTGACAATTTCTAACAAACTTTAAAATTTTGTAGTCCAAATATCAGAGATAAATTGCACTAGCGGTATATACTGCTATTTAGGTCTTGGCTGTGCTAATAAACCCTGCGGATCTCATTTTCATATCAGGTGGAAAAATGATGTAAATGTTGATGTGAATTTGTGTGGATAAACACTTCTCAAGCGAGAATTTCAAGAAAATTTTAAAATTCTGTGGAGCAAATACCAGAGATAAATTGCACTAGCGGTATATACGGCTATTTAGGTCTTGGCTGTGCTAATAAACCCTGCGAATTTCATTTTCATATCAGGTGGAAAAATGATGTAAATGTTGATGTGAATTTGTGTGGATAAACACTTCTCAAGCGAGAATTTCAAGAAAATTTTAAAATTCTGTGGAGCAAATACCAGAGATAAATTGCACTAGCGGTATGTACGGCTATTTAGGTCTTGGCTGTTCTAATAAACCCTGCGAATCTCATTTTCATATCAGGTGGAAAAATGATGTAAATGTTGATGTGAATTTGTGTGGATAAAGACTCGAGTGAGAATTTCTAGCAAATTTTAAAATTCTGTGGAGCAAATACCAGAGATAAATTGCACTAGTGGTATATACGGCTATTTAGGTCTTGGCTGTGCTAATAAACCCTGCGAATTTCATTTTCATATCAGGTGGAAAAATGATGTAAATGTTGATGTGAATTTGTGTGGATAAACACTTCTCAAGCGAGAATTTCAAGAAAATTTTAAAATTCTGTGGAGCAAATACCAGAGATAAATTGCACTAGCGGTATATACGGCTATTTAGGTCTTGGCTGTTCTAATAAACCCTGCGAATCTCATTTTCATATCAGGTGGAAAAATGATGTAAATGTTGATGTGAATTTGTGTGGATAAAGACTTCTCGAGCGAGAATTTCTAGCAAACTTTAAAATTATGTAGAGCAAATACCAGAGATAAATTGCACTAGCGGTATATACGGCTATTTAGGTCTTGGCTGTGCTAATAAACCCTGCGAGTTTCATTTGCATATCAGGTGGAAAAATGATGTAAATGTTGATGTGAATTTGTGTGGATAAACACTTCTCAAGCGAGAATTTCAAGAAAATTTTAAAATTCTGTGGAGCAAATACCAGAGATAAATTGCACTAGCGGTATACACGGTTATTTAGGTCTTGGCTGTGCTAATAAACCCTGCGAATTTCATTTTCATATCAGGTGGAAAAATTATGTAAATGTTGATGTGAATTTGTGTGGATAAAGACTCGAGTGAGAATTTCTAGAAAACTCTAAAATTCTGTGGAGCGAATACCAGAGATAAATTGTACTAGCGGTGTATACGGCTATTTAGGTCTTGGCTGTGTTAATAAGCTCTGCGAATTTCATTTTCATATCAGGTGGAAAAATGATGTAAATGTTGATGTGAATTTGTGTGGATAAAGACTCGAGTGAGAATTTCATACAAACTTTAAAATTCTGCGGAACAAATACCAGATATAAATTGCACTAGCGGTATATACGGCTATTTAGGTCTTGGTTGTTCTAATAAACCCTGCGAATTTCATTTTCATATCAGGTGGAAAAATGATGTAAATTTTGATGTGAATTTGTGTGGATAAAGACTTCTCAAGCGAGAATTTCTAGCAAACTTTAAAATTATGTAGAGCAAATACCAGAGATAAATTGCACTAGCGGTATATACGGCTATTTAGGTCTTGGCTGTGCTAATAAACCCTGCAAGTTTCATTTGCATATCAGGTGGAAAAATGATGTAAATGTTGATGTGAATTTGTGTGGATAAAGACTCCTCGATTGACAATTTGTAACAAACTTTAAAATTATGTAGACCAAATATCAGAGATAAATTGCACTAGCGGTATATACGGCTATTTAGGTCTTGGCTGTGCTAATAAACCCTGCGGATCTCATTTTCATATCAGGTGGAAAAATGATGTAAATGTTGATGTGAATTTGTGTGGATAAACACTTCTCAAGCGAGAATTTCAAGAAAATTTTAAAATTCTGTGGAGCAAATACCAGAGATAAATTGCACTAGCGGTATATACGGCTATTTAGGTCTTGGCTGTTCTAATAAACCCTGCGAATCTCATTTTCATATCAGGTGGAAAAATGATGTAAATGTTGATGTGAATTTGTGTGGATAAAGACTCGATTGGGAATTTCTAGCAAATTTTAAAATTCTGTGGAGCAAATACCAGAGATAAATTGCACTAGCGGTATATACGGCTATTTAGGTCTTGGCTGTGCTAATAAACCCTGCGAATTTCATTTTCATATCATGTGGAAAAATGATGTAAATGTTGATGTGAATTTGTGTGGATAAAAACTTCTCGATTGAAAATTTCTAGCAAACTTTAAAATTCTGTGGAGCAAATACCAGAGATAACTTGCACTAGCGGTATATACGGCTATTTAGGTCTTGGTTGTTCTAATAAACCCTGCGAATTTCATATGCATATCAGGTGGAAAAATGATGTAAATGTTGATGTGAATTTGTGTGGATAAAGACTTCTCAAGCGAGAATTTCTAGCAAACTTTAAAATTATGTAGAGCAAATACCAGAGATAAATTGCACTAGCGGTATATACGGCTATTTAGGTCTTGGCTGTGCTAATAAACCCTGCGAGTTTCATTTGCATATCAGGTGGAAAAATGATGTAAATGTTGATGTGAATTTGTGTGGATAAACACTTCTCAAGCGAGAATTTCAAGAAAATTTTAAAATTCTGTGGAGCAAATACCAGAGATAAATTGCACTAGCGGTCTATACGGCTATTAAGGTCTTGGCTGCGCTAATAAACCCTGCGGATCTCATTTTCATATCAGGTGGAAAAATGATGTAAATGTTGATGTGAATTTGTGTGGATAAACACTTCTCGAGTGAGAATTTCTAGCAAACTTTAAAATTCTGTGGAGCAAATACCAGAGATAAATTGCACTAGCGGTATATACGGCTATTTAGGTCTTGGCTGTGTTAATAAACTCTGCGAATTTCATTTTCATATCAGGTGGAAAAATGATGTAAATGTTGATGTGAAGTTGTGTGGATAAACACTTCTCAAGCGAGAATTTCAAGAAAATTTTAAAATTCTGTGGAGCAAATACCAGAGATAAATTGCACTAGCGGTATGTACGGCTATTTAGGTCTTGGCTGTTCTAATAAACCCTGCGAATCTCATTTTCATATCAGGTGGAAAAATTATGTAAATGTTGATGTGAATTTGTGTGGATAAAGACTCGAGTGAGAATTTCTAGCAAATTTTAAAATTCTGTGGAGCAAATACCAGAGATAAATTGCACTAGCGGTATATACGGCTATTTAGGTCTTGGCTGTGCTAATAAACCCTGCGAATTTCATTTTCATATCAGGTGGAAAAATGATGTAAATGTTGATGTGAATTTGTGTGGATAAACACTTCTCAAGCGAGAATTTCAAGAAAATTTTAAAATTCTGTGGAGCAAATACCAGAGATAAATTGCACTAGCGGTATATACGGCTATTTAGGTCTTGGCTGTTCTAATAAACCCTGCGAATCTCATTTTCATATCAGGTGGAAAAATGATGTGAATTTGTGTGGATAAAAACTTCTCGATTGAAAATTTCTAGCAAACTTTAAAATTCTGTGGAGCAAATACCAGAGATAATTGCACTAGCGGTATATACGGCTATTTAGGTCTTGGTTGTTCTAATAAACCCTGCGAATTTCATTTTCATATCAGGTGGAAAAATGATGTAAATTTTGATGTGAATTTGTGTGGATAAAGACTTCTCAAGCGAAAATTTCTAGCAAACTTTAAAATTATGTAGAGCAAATACCAGAGATAAATTGCACTAGCGGTATATACGGCTATTTAGGTCTTGGCTGTTCTAATAAACCCTGCGAATTTCATTTTCATATCAGGTGGAAAAATTATGTAAATGTTGATGTGCATTTGTGTGGATAAAGACTCGAGTGAGAATTTCTAGAAAACTCTAAAATTCTGTGGAGCGAATACCAGAGATAAATTGCACTAGCGGTGTATACGACTATTTAGGTCTTGGCTGTGTTAATAAACTCTGCGAATTTCATTTTCATATCAGGTGGAAAAATGATGTAAATGTTGATGTGAATTTGTGTGGATAAAGACTCGAGTGAGAATTTCATACAAACTTTAAAATTCTGCGGAACAAATACCAGAGATAAATTGCACTAGCGGTATATAAGGCTATTTAGGTCTTGGCTGTGCTAATAAACCCTGCTAATTTCATTTTCATATCAGGTGGAAAAATGATGTAAATGTTGATGTGAATTTGTGTGGATAAAGATTTTTCGAGTGAGAATTTCTAGCAAACTTTAAAATTATGCGGAGCAAATGAAAATAAATAAATGTTGATGTGAATTTGTGTGGATAAACACTTCTCAAGCGAGAATTTCAAGAAAATTTTAAAATTCTGTGGAGCAAATACCAGAGATAAATTGCACTAGCGGTATATACGGCTATTTAGGTCTTGGCTGTTCTAATAAACCCTGCGAATCTCATTTTCATATCAGGTGGAAAAATGATGTAAATGTTGATGTGAATTTGTGTGGATAAAGACTCGATTGAGAATTTCTAGCAAATTTTAAAATTCTGTGGAGCAAATACCAGAGATAAATTGCACTAGCGGTATATACGGCTATTTAGGTCTTGGCTGTGCTAATAAACCCTGCGAATTTCATTTTCATATCAGGTGGAAAAATGATGTAAATGTTGATGTGAATTTGTGTGGATAAACACTTCTCAAGCGAGAATTTCAAGAAAATTTTAATATTCTGTGGAGCAAATACCAGAGATAAATTGCACTAGCGGTATATACGGCTATTTAGGTCTTGGCTGTTCTAATAAACCCTGCGAATCTCATTTTCATATCATGTGGAAAAATGATGTAAATGTTGATGTGAATTTGTGTATAAAAATTTCTCGATTGAAAATTTCTAGCAAACTTTAAAATTCTGTGGAGCAAATACCAGAGATAACTTGCACTAGCGGTATATACGGCTATTTAGGTCTTGGTTGTTCTAATAAACCCTGCGAATTTCATTTGCATATCAGGTGGAAAAATGATGTAAATTTTGATGTGAATTTGTGTGGATAAAGACTTCTCAAGCGAGAATTTCTAGCAAACTTTAAAATTATGTAGAGCAAATACCAGAGATAAATTGCACTAGCGGTATATACGGCTATTTAGGTCTTGGCTGTGCTAATAAACCCTGCGAGTTTCATTTGCATATCAGGTGGAAAAATGATGTAAATGTTGATGTGAATTTGTGTGGATAAACACTTCTCAAGCGAGAATTTCAAGAAAATTTTAAAATTCTGTGGAGCAAATACCAGAGATAAATTGCACTAGCGGTATATACGGCTATTAAGGTCTTGGCTGTGCTAATAAACCCTGCGGATCTCATTTTCATATCAGGTGGAAAAATGATGTAAATGTTGATGTGAATTTGTGTGGATAAACACTTCTCGAGTGAGAATTTCTAGCAAACTTTAAAATTCTGTGGAGCAAATACCAGAGATAAATTGCACTAGCGGTATATACGGCTATTTAGGTCTTGGCTGTGTTAATAAACTCTGCGAATTTCATTTTCATATCAGGTGGAAAAATGATGTAAATGTTGATGTGAATTTGTGTGGATAAAGACTCGAGTGAGAATTTCATACAAACTTTAAAATTCTGCGGAACAAATACCAGAGATAAATTGCACTAGCGGTATATACGGCTATTTAGGTCTTGGCTGTGCTAATAAACCCTGCGAATTTCATTTTCATATCAGGTGGAAAAATGATGTAAATGTTGATGTGAATTTGTGTGGATAAAGATTTTTCGAGTGAGAATTTCTAGCAAACTTTAAAATTATGCGGAGCAAATATCAGAGATAAATTGCACTAGCGGTATATACGGCTTTGTAGGTCTTGGCTGTGCTAATAAACTCTGCCAATTTCATTTTCATATCAGGTGGAAAAATTATGTAAATGTTGATGTGAATTTGTGTGGATAAAGACTCCTCGATTGACAATTTCTAACAAACTTTAAAATTATGTAGTCCAAATATCAGAGATAAATTGCACTAGCGGTATATACTGCTATTTAGGTCTTGGCTGTGCTAATAAACCCTGCGGATCTCATTTTCATATCAGGTGGAAAAATTATGTAAATGTTGATGTGAATTTGTGTGGATAAAGACTCCTCGATTGACAATTTCTAACAAACTTTAAAATTATGTAGTCCAAATATCAGAGATAAATTGCACTAGCGGTATATACTGCTATTTAGGTCTTGGCTGTGCTAATAAACCCTGCGGATCTCATTTTCATATCAGGTGGAAAAATGATGTAAATGTTGATGTGAATTTGTGTGGATAAACACTTCTCAAGCGAGAATTTCAAGAAAATTTTAAAATTCTGTGGAGCAAATACCAGAGATAAATTGCACTAGCGGTATATACGGCTATTTAGGTCTTGGCTGTTCTAATAAACCCTGCGAATCTCATTTTCATATCAGGTGGAAAAATGATGTAAATGTTGATGTGAATTTGTGTGGATAAAGACTCGAGTGAGAATTTCTAGCAAATTTTAAAATTCTGTGGAGCAAATACCAGAGATAAATTGCACTAGCGGTATATACGGCTATTTAGGTCTTGGCTGTGCTAATAAGCCCTGCGAATTTCATTTTCATATCAGGTGGAAAAATGATGTAAATGTTGATGTGAATTTGTGTGGATAAACACTTCTCAAGCGAGAATTTCAAGAAAATTTTAAAATTCTGTGGAGCAAATACCAGAGATAAATTGCACTAGCGGTATATACGGCTATTTAGGTCTTGGCTGTGCTAATAAACCCTGCGAGTTTCATTTGCATATCAGGTGGAAAAATGATGTAAATGTTGATGTGAATTTGTGTGGATAAACACTTCTCAAGCGAGAATTTCAAGAAAATTTTAAAATTCTGTGGAGCAAATACCAGAGATAAATTGCACTAGCGGTATATACGGCTATTAAGGTCTTGGCTGTGCTAATAAACAGTGCGGATCTCATTTTCATATCAGGTGGAAAAATGATGTAAATGTTGATGTGAATTTGTGTGGATAAACACTTCTCGAGTGAGAATTTCTAGCAAACTTTAAAATTCTGTGGAGCAAATACCAGAGATAAATTGCACTAGCGGTATATACGGCTATTTAGGTCTTGGCTGTGTTAATAAACTCTGCGAATTTCATTTTCATATCAGGTGGAAAAATGATGTAAATGTTGATGTGAATTTGTGTGGATAAAGACTCGAGTGAGAATTTCATACAAACTTTAAAATTCTGCGGAACAAATACCAGAGATAAATTGCACTAGCGGTATATACGGCTATTTAGGTCTTGGCTGTGCTAATAAACCCTGCGAATTTCATTTTCATATCAGGTGGAAAAATGATGTAAATGTTGATGTGAATTTGTGTGGATAAAGATTTTTCGAGTGAGAATTTCTAGCAAACTTTAAAATTATGCGGAGCAAATATCAGAGATAAATTGCACTAGCGGTATATACGGCTTTGTAGGTCTTGGCTGTGCTAATAAACTCTGCCAATTTCATTTTCATATCAGGTGGAAAAATTATGTAAATGTTGATGTGAATTTGTGTGGATAAAGACTCCTCGATTGACAATTTCTAACAAACTTTAAAATTATGTAGTCCAAATATCAGAGATAAATTGCACTAGCGGTATATACTGCTATTTAGGTCTTGGCTGTGCTAATAAACCCTGCGGATCTCATTTTCATATCAGGTGGAAAAATTATGTAAATGTTGATGTGAATTTGTGTGGATAAAGACTCCTCGATTGACAATTTCTAACAAACTTTAAAATTATGTAGTCCAAATATCAGAGATAAATTGCACTAGCGGTATATACTGCTATTTAGGTCTTGGCTGTGCTAATAAACCCTGCGGATCTCATTTTCATATCAGGTGGAAAAATGATGTAAATGTTGATGTGAATTTGTGTGGATAAACACTTCTCAAGCGAGAATTTCAAGAAAATTTTAAAATTCTGTGGAGCAAATACCAGAGATAAATTGCACTAGCGGTATATACGGCTATTTAGGTCTTGGCTGTTCTAATAAACCCTGCGAATCTCATTTTCATATCAGGTGGAAAAATGATGTAAATGTTGATGTGAATTTGTGTGGATAAAGACTCGAGTGAGAATTTCTAGCAAATTTTAAAATTCTGTGGAGCAAATACCAGAGATAAATTGCACTAGCGGTATATACGGCTATTTAGGTCTTGGCTGTGCTAATAAACTCTGCGAATTTCATTTTCATATCAGGTGGAAAAATGATGTAAATGTTGATGTGAATTTGTGTGGATAAACACTTCTCAAGCGAGAATTTCAAGAAAATTTTAAAATTCTGTGGAGCAAATACCAGAGATAAATTGCACTAGCGGTATATACGGCTATTTAGGTCTTGGCTGTTCTAATAAACCCTGCGAATCTCATTTTCATATCAGGTGGAAAAATGATGTAAATGTTGATGTGAATTTGTGTGGATAAAAACTTCTCGATTGAAAATTTCTAGCAAACTTTAAAATTCTGTGGAGCAAATACCAGAGATAATTGCACTAGCGGTGTATACGGCTATTTAGGTCTTGGTTGTTCTAATATACCCTGCGAATTTCATTTTCATATCAGGTGGAAAAATGATGTAAATTTTGATGTGAATTTGTGTGGATAAAGACTTCTCAAGCGAGAATTTCTAGCAAACTTTAAAATTCTGTGGAGCAAATACCAGAGATAAATTGCACTAGCGGTATATACGGCTATTTAGGTCTTGGCTGTGCTAATAAACCCTGCGAATCTCATTTTCATATCAGGTGGAAAAATGATGTAAATGTTGATGTGAATTTGTGTGGATAAACACTTCTCAAGCGAGAATTTCAAGAAAATTTTAAAATTCTGTGGAGCAAATACCAGAGATAAATTGCACTAGCGGTATGTACGGCTATTTAGGTCTTGGCTGTGCTAATAAACCCTGCGAATCTCATTTTCATATCAGGTGGAAAAATGATGTAAATGTTGATGTGAATTTGTGTGAATAAAGACTCGATTCAGAATTTCTAGCAAATTTTAAAATTATGCGGAGCAAATACCAGAGATAAATTGCACTAGCGGTATATACGGCTATTTAGGTCTTGGCTGTGCTAATAAACCCTACGAATTTCATTTGCATATCAGGTGGAAAAATGATGTAAATGTTGATGTGAATTTGTGTGGATAAACACTTCTCAAGCGAGAATTTCAAGAAAATTTTAAAATTCTGTGGAGCAAATACCAGAGATAAATTGCACTAGCGGTACATACGGCTATTTAGGTCTTGGCTGTTCAAACCCTGCGAATATCATTTTCATATCAGGTGGAAAAATGATGTAAATGTTGATGTGAATTTGTGTGGATAAAGACTTCTCGATTGAGAATTTTTAGCAACCTTTAAAATTCTTCGGAACAAATACCAGAGATAAATTGCACTAGCGGTATGTACGGCTATTTAGGTCTTGGCTGTGCTAATAAACCCTGCGAATCTCATTTTCGTATCATGTGGAAAAATGATGTAAATGTTGATGTAAATTTGTGTGGATAAAGACGCGAGGGAGAATTTCTAGCAAACTTTAAAATTCTGTGGAGCAAATACCAGAGATAAATTGCACTAGCGGTATATACGGCTATTTAGGTCTTGGCTGTGCTAATAAACCCTGCGAATTTCATTTGCATATCAGGTGGAAAAATGATGTAAATGTTGATGTGAATTTGTGTGGATAAAGACTCGAGTGAGAATTTCCAGCAAATTTTAAAATTCTGTAGAGCAAATACCACAGATAAATTGCACTAGCGGTATATACGGCTATTTAGGTCTTGGCTGTGCTAATAAACCTTGCGAATTTCATTTGCATATCAGGTGGAAAAATGATGTAAATGTTGATGTGAATTTGTGTGGATAAACACTTCTCAAGCGAGAATTTCAAGAAAATTTTAAAATTCTGTGGAGTAAATATCAGAGATAAATTGCACTAGCGGTCTATACGGCTATTTAGGACTTGGCTGTGCTAATAAACCCTGCGAATCTCATTTTCATATCAGGTGGAAAAATGATGTAAATGTTGATGTGAATTTGTGTGGATAAACACTTCTCAAGCGAGAATTTCAAGAAAATTTTAAAATTCTGTGGAGCAAATACAAGAGATAAATTGCACTAGCGGTGTATACGGCTATTTAGGTCTTGGCTGTGCTAATAAACCCTGCTAATCTCATTTTCATATCAGGTGGAAAAATGATGTAAATGTTGATGTGAATTTGTGTGGATGAAGACTCGAGTGAGAATTTCTAGCAAATTTTAAAATTCTGTGGAGCAAATACCAGAGATAAATTGCACTAGCAGTATATACATCTATTTAGGTCTTGGCTGTGCTAATAAACCCTGCGAATTTCATTTTCAACTTAGGTGAAGAAATGATGTAAATGTTGATGTGAATTTGTGTGGATAAAGACTTCTCGATTGAGAATTTTTAGCAAACTTTAAAATTATTTAGAGCAAATACCAGAGATAAATTGCACTAGCGGAGTATACGGCTATTTAGGTCTTGGCTGTTCTACTAAACCCTGCGAATTTCATTTTCATATCAGGTGGAAAAATGATGTAAATGTTGATGTGAATTTGTGTGGATAAACACTTTTCAAGCGAGAATTTCAAGAAAATTTTAAAATTCTGTGGAGCAAATACCAGAGATAAATTGCACTAGCGGTATATACGGCTATTTAGGTCTTGGCTGTGTTAATAAACTCTGCGAATTTCATTTGCATATCAGGTGGAAAAATGATGTAAATGTTGATGTGAATTTGTGTGGATGAAGACTCGAGTGAGAATTTCTAGCAAACTTTAAAATTCTGTGGAGCAAATATCAGAGATAAATTGCACTAGCGGTATATACGGCTATTTAGGTCTTGGCTGTGTTAATAAACTCTGCGAATTTCATTTTCATATCAGGTGGAAAAATGATGTAAATGTTGATGTGAATTTGTGTGGATAAAGACTTGAGTGAGAACTTCTAGCAAATTTTAAACTTCTGTGGAGCAAATACCAGAGATAAATTGCACTAGCGGTATATACGGCTATTTAGGTCTTGGCTGTGTTAATAAACTCTGCGAATTTCATTTTCATATCAGGTGGAAAAATGATGTAAATGTTGATGTGAATTTGTGTGGATAAAGACTCGAGTGAGAATTTCTTGCAAACTTTAAAATTATGTAGACCAAATACCAGAGATAAATTGCTCTAGCAGTATATACGGCTATTTAGGTCTTGGCTGTGTTAATAAACTCTGCCAATTTCATTTTCATATCAGGTGGAAAAATGATGTAAATGTTGATGTGAATTTGTGTGGATAAAAACTTCTCGATTGAGAATTTTTAGCAAACTTTAAAATTCTGCGGAACAAATACCAGAGATAAATTGCACTAGCGGTATAACCGGCTTTGTAGGTCTTGGCTGTGCTAATAAACCCTGCGAATTTCATTTTCAACTTAGGTGAAGAAATGATGTAAATGTTGATGTGAATTTGTGTGGATAAAGACTCCTCGATTGACAATTTCTAACAAACTTTAAAATTATGTAGTCCAAATATCAGAGATAAATTGCACTAGCGGTATATACTGCTATTTAGGTCTTGGCTGTGCTAATAAACCCTGCGGATCTCATTTTCATATCAGGTGGAAAAATGATGTAAATGTTGATGTGAATTTGTGTGGATAAACACTTCTCAAGCGAGAATTTCAAGAAAATTTTAAAATTCTGTGGAGCAAATACCAGAGATAAATTGCACTAGCGGTATGTACGGCTATTTAGGTCTTGGCTGTGCTAATAAACCCTGCGAATCTCATTTTCATATCAGGTGGAAAAATGATGTAAATTTTGATGTGAATTTGTGTGGATAAAGACTTCTCAAGCGAGAATTTCTACCAAACTTTAAAATTATGTAGAGCAAATACCAGAGATAAATTGCACTAGCGGTATATACGGCTATTTAGGTCTTGGCTGTGTTAATAAACTCTGCGAATTTCATTTTCATATCAGGTGGAAAAATGATGTAAATGTTGATGTGAATTTGTGTGGATAAACACTTCTCAAGCGAGAATTTCAAGAAAATTTTAAAATTCTGTGGAGCAAATACCAGAGATAAATTGCACTAGCGGTATATACGGCTATTCAGGTCTTGGCTGTGCTAATAAACCCTAAGGATCTCATTTTCATATCAGGTGGAAAAATGATGTAAATGTTGATGTGAATTTGTGTGGATAAACACTTCTCGAGTGAGAATTTCTAGCAAACTTTAAAATTCTGTGGAGCAAATACCAGAGATAAATTGCACTAGCGGTATATACGGCTATTTAGGTCTTGGCTGTGTTAATAAACTCTGCGAATTTCATTTTCATATCAGGTGGAAAAATGATGTAAATGTTGATGTGAATTTGTGTGGATAAAGACTCGAGTGAGAATTTCATACAAACTTTAAAATTCTGCGGAACAAATACCAGAGATAAATTGCACTAGCGGTATATACGGCTATTTAGGTCTTGGCTGTGCTAATAAACCCTGCGAATTTCATTTTCATATCAGGTGGAAAAATGATGTAAATGTTGATGTGAATTTGTGTGGATAAAGATTTTTCGAGTGAGAATTTCTAGCAAACTTTAAAATTATGCGGAGCAAATATCAGAGATAAATTGCACTAGCGGTATATACGGCTTTGTAGGTCTTGGCTGTGCTAATAAACTCTGCCAATTTCATTTTCATATCAGGTGGAAAAATTATGTAAATGTTGATGTGAATTTGTGTGGATAAAGACTCCTCGATTGACAATTTCTAACAAACTTTAAAATTATGTAGACCAAATATCAGAGATAAATTGCACTAGCGGTATATACGGCTATTTAGGTCTTGGCTGTGCTAATAAACCCTGCGGATCTCATTTTCATATCAGGTGGAAAAATGATGTAAATGTTGATGTGAATTTGTGTGGATAAACACTTCTCAAGCGAGAATTTCTAGCAAACTTTAAAATTCTGTGGAGCAAATACCAGAGATAAATTGCACTAGCGGTATATACGGCTATTTAGGTCTTGGCTGTGTTAATAAACTCTGCGAATTTCATTTTCATATCAGGTGGAAAAATGATGTAAATGTTGATGTGAATTTGTGTGGATAAAGACTCGATTGAGAATTTCATACAAACTTTAAAATTCTGCGGAACAAATACCAGAGATAAATTGCACTAGCGGTATATACGGCTATTTAGGTCTTGGCTGTGCTAATAAACCCTGCGAATTTCATTTTCATATCAGGTGGAAAAATGATGTAAATGTTGATGTGAATTTGTGTGGATAAAGATTTTTCGATTGACAATTTCTAGCAAACTTTAAAATTATGCGGAGCAAATATCAGAGATAAATTGCACTAGCGGTATATACGGCTTTGTAGGTCTTGGCTGTGCTAATAAACTCTGCCAATTTCATTTTCATATCAGGTGGAAAAATTATGTAAATGTTGATGTGAATTTGTGTGGATAAAGACTCCTCGATTGACAATTTCTAACAAACTTTAAAATTTTGTAGTCCAAATATCAGAGATAAATTGCACTAGCGGTATATACTGCTATTTAGGTCTTGGCTGTGCTAATAAACCCTGCGGATCTCATTTTCATATCAGGTGGAAAAATGATGTAAATGGTGATGTGAATTTGTGTGGATAAACACTTCTCAAGCGAGAATTTCAAGAAAATTTTAAAATTCTGTGGAGCAAATACCAGAGATAAATTGCACTAGCGGTATATACGGCTATTTAGGTCTTGGCTGTGCTAATAAACCCTGCGAATTTCATTTTCATATCAGGTGGAAAAATGATGTAAATGTTGATGTGAATTTGTGTGGATAAACACTTCTCAAGCGAGAATTTCAAGAAAATTTTAAAATTCTGTGGAGCAAATACCAGAGATAAATTGCACTAGCGGTATATACGGCTATTTAGGTCTTGGCTGTTCTAATAAACCCTGCGAATCTCATTTTCATATCAGGTGGAAAAATGATGTAAATGTTGATGTGAATTTGTGTGGATAAAGACTCGAGTGAGAATTTCTAGCAAATTTTAAAATTCTGTGGAGCAAATACCAGAGATAAATTGCACTAGTGGTATATACGGCTATTTAGGTCTTGGCTGTGCTAATAAACCCTGCGAATTTCATTTTCATATCAGGTGGAAAAATGATGTAAATGTTGATGTGAATTTGTGTGGATAAACACTTCTCAAGCGAGAATTTCAAGAAAATTTTAAAATTCTGTGGAGCAAATACCAGAGATAAATTGCACTAGCGGTATATACGGCTATTTAGGTCTTGGCTGTTCTAATAAACCCTGCGAATCTCATTTTCATATCAGGTGGAAAAATGATGTAAATGTTGATGTGAATTTGTGTGGATAAAGACTTCTCGAGCGAGAATTTCTAGCAAACTTTAAAATTATGTAGAGCAAATACCAGAGATAAATTGCACTAGCGGTATATACGGCTATTTAGGTCTTGGCTGTGCTAATAAACCCTGCGAGTTTCATTTGCATATCAGGTGGAAAAATGATGTAAATGTTGATGTGAATTTGTGTGGATAAACACTTCTCAAGCGAGAATTTCAAGAAAATTTTAAAATTCTGTGGAGCAAATACCAGAGATAAATTGCACTAGCGGTATACACGGTTATTTAGGTCTTGGCTGTGCTAATAAACCCTGCGAATTTCATTTTCATATCAGGTGGAAAAATTATGTAAATGTTGATGTGAATTTGTGTGGATAAAGACTCGAGTGAGAATTTCTAGAAAACTCTAAAATTCTGTGGAGCGAATACCAGAGATAAATTGTACTATCGGTGTATACGGCTATTTAGGTCTTGGCTGTGTTAATAAGCTCTGCGAATTTCATTTTCATATCAGGTGGAAAAATGATGTAAATGTTGATGTGAATTTGTGTGGATAAAGACTCGAGTGAGAATTTCATACAAACTTTAAAATTCTGCGGAACAAATACCAGATATAAATTGCACTAGCGGTATATACGGCTATTTAGGTCTTGGTTGTTCTAATAAACCCTGCGAATTTCATTTTCATATCAGGTGGAAAAATGATGTAAATTTTGATGTGAATTTGTGTGGATAAAGACTTCTCAAGCGAGAATTTCTAGCAAACTTTAAAATTATGTAGAGCAAATACCAGAGATAAATTGCACTAGCGGTATATACGGCTATTTAGGTCTTGGCTGTGCTAATAAACCCTGCAAGTTTCATTTGCATATCAGGTGGAAAAATGATGTAAATGTTGATGTGAATTTGTGTGGATAAAGACTCCTCGATTGACAATTTGTAACAAACTTTAAAATTATGTAGACCAAATATCAGAGATAAATTGCACTAGCGGTATATACGGCTATTTAGGTCTTGGCTGTGCTAATAAACCCTGCGGATCTCATTTTCATATCAGGTGGAAAAATGATGTAAATGTTGATGTGAATTTGTGTGGATAAACACTTCTCAAGCGAGAATTTCAAGAAAATTTTAAAATTCTGTGGAGCAAATACCAGAGATAAATTGCACTAGCGGTATATACGGCTATTTAGGTCTTGGCTGTTCTAATAAACCCTGCGAATCTCATTTTCATATCAGGTGGAAAAATGATGTAAATGTTGATGTGAATTTGTGTGGATAAAGACTCGATTGGGAATTTCTAGCAAATTTTAAAATTCTGTGGAGCAAATACCAGAGATAAATTGCACTAGCGGTATATACGGCTATTTAGGTCTTGGCTGTGCTAATAAACCCTGCGAATTTCATTTTCATATCATGTGGAAAAATGATGTAAATGTTGATGTGAATTTGTGTGGATAAAAACTTCTCGATTGAAAATTTCTAGCAAACTTTAAAATTCTGTGGAGCAAATACCAGAGATAACTTGCACTAGCGGTATATACGGCTATTTAGGTCTTGGTTGTTCTAATAAACCCTGCGAATTTCATTTGCATATCAGGTGGAAAAATGATGTAAATGTTGATGTGAATTTGTGTGGATAAAGACTTCTCAAGCGAGAATTTCTAGCAAACTTTAAAATTATGTAGAGCAAATACCAGAGATAAATTGCACTAGCGGTATATACGGCTATTTAGGTCTTGGCTGTGCTAATAAACCCTGCGAGTTTCATTTGCATATCAGGTGGAAAAATGATGTAAATGTTGATGTGAATTTGTGTGGATAAACACTTCTCAAGCGAGAATTTCAAGAAAATTTTAAAATTCTGTGGAGCAAATACCAGAGATAAATTGCACTAGCGGTCTATACGGCTATTAAGGTCTTGGCTGCGCTAATAAACCCTGCGGATCTCATTTTCATATCAGGTGGAAAAATGATGTAAATGTTGATGTGAATTTGTGTGGATAAACACTTCTCGAGTGAGAATTTCTAGCAAACTTTAAAATTCTGTGGAGCAAATACCAGAGATAAATTGCACTAGCGGTATATACGGCTATTTAGGTCTTGGCTGTGTTAATAAACTCTGCGAATTTCATTTTCATATCAGGTGGAAAAATGATGTAAATGTTGATGTGAAGTTGTGTGGATAAACACTTCTCAAGCGAGAATTTCAAGAAAATTTTAAAATTCTGTGGAGCAAATACCAGAGATAAATTGCACTAGCGGTATGTACGGCTATTTAGGTCTTGGCTGTTCTAATAAACCCTGCGAATCTCATTTTCATATCAGGTGGAAAAATGATGTAAATGTTGATGTGAATTTGTGTGGATAAAGACTCGAGTGAGAATTTCTAGCAAATTTTAAAATTCTGTGGAGCAAATACCAGAGATAAATTGCACTAGCGGTATATACGGCTATTTAGGTCTTGGCTGTGCTAATAAACCCTGCGAATTTCATTTTCATATCAGGTGGAAAAATGATGTAAATGTTGATGTGAATTTGTGTGGATAAACACTTCTCAAGCGAGAATTTCAAGAAAATTTTAAAATTCTGTGGAGCAAATACCAGAGATAAATTGCACTAGCGGTATATACGGCTATTTAGGTCTTGGCTGTTCTAATAAACCCTGCGAATCTCATTTTCATATCAGGTGGAAAAATGATGTGAATTTGTGTGGATAAAAACTTCTCGATTGAAAATTTCTAGCAAACTTTAAAATTCTGTGGAGCAAATACCAGAGATAATTGCACTAGCGGTATATACGGCTATTTAGGTCTTGGTTGTTCTAATAAACCCTGCGAATTTCATTTTCATATCAGGTGGAAAAATGATGTAAATTTTGATGTGAATTTGTGTGGATAAAGACTTCTCAAGCGAAAATTTCTAGCAAACTTTAAAATTATGTAGAGCAAATACCAGAGATAAATTGCACTAGCGGTATATACGGCTATTTAGGTCTTGGCTGTTCTAATAAACCCTGCGAATTTCATTTTCATATCAGGTGGAAAAATTATGTAAATGTTGATGTGCATTTGTGTGGATAAAGACTCGAGTGAGAATTTCTAGAAAACTCTAAAATTCTGTGGAGCGAATACCAGAGATAAATTGCACTAGCGGTGTATACGACTATTTAGGTCTTGGCTGTGTTAATAAACTCTGCGAATTTCATTTTCATATCAGGTGGAAAAATGATGTAAATGTTGATGTGAATTTGTGTGGATAAAGACTCGAGTGAGAATTTCATACAAACTTTAAAATTCTGCGGAACAAATACCAGAGATAAATTGCACTAGCGGTATATAAGGCTATTTAGGTCTTGGCTGTGCTAATAAACCCTGCTAATTTCATTTTCATATCAGGTGGAAAAATGATGTAAATGTTGATGTGAATTTGTGTGGATAAAGATTTTTCGAGTGAGAATTTCTAGCAAACTTTAAAATTATGCGGAGCAAATGAAAATAAATAAATGTTGATGTGAATTTGTGTGGATAAACACTTCTCAAGCGAGAATTTCAAGAAAATTTTAAAATTCTGTGGAGCAAATACCAGAGATAAATTGCACTAGCGGTATATACGGCTATTTAGGTCTTGGCTGTTCTAATAAACCCTGCGAATCTCATTTTCATATCAGGTGGAAAAATGATGTAAATGTTGATGTGAATTTGTGTGGATAAAGACTCGATTGAGAATTTCTAGCAAATTTTAAAATTCTGTGGAGCAAATACCAGAGATAAATTGCACTAGCGGTATATACGGCTATTTAGGTCTTGGCTGTGCTAATAAACCCTGCGAATTTCATTTTCATATCAGGTGGAAAAATGATGTAAATGTTGATGTGAATTTGTGTGGATAAACACTTCTCAAGCGAGAATTTCAAGAAAATTTTAATATTCTGTGGAGCAAATACCAGAGATAAATTGCACTAGCGGTATATACGGCTATTTAGGTCTTGGCTGTTCTAATAAACCCTGCGAATCTCATTTTCATATCATGTGGAAAAATGATGTAAATGTTGATGTGAATTTGTGTGGATAAAAATTTCTCGATTGAAAATTTCTAGCAAACTTTAAAATTCTGTGGAGCAAATACCAGAGATAACTTGCACTAGCGGTATATACGGCTATTTAGGTCTTGGTTGTTCTAATAAACCCTGCGAATTTCATTTGCATATCAGGTGGAAAAATGATGTAAATTTTGATGTGAATTTGTGTGGATAAAGACTTCTCAAGCGAGAATTTCTAGCAAACTTTAAAATTATGTAGAGCAAATACCAGAGATAAATTGCACTAGCGGTATATACGGCTATTTAGGTCTTGGCTGTGCTAATAAACCATGCGAGTTTCATTTGCATATCAGGTGGAAAAATGATGTAAATGTTGATGTGAATTTGTGTGGATAAACACTTCTCAAGCGAGAATTTCAAGAAAATTTTAAAATTCTGTGGAGCAAATACCAGAGATAAATTGCACTAGCGGTATATACGGCTATTAAGGTCTTGGCTGTGCTAATAAACCCTGCGGATCTCATTTTCATATCAGGTGGAAAAATGATGTAAATGTTGATGTGAATTTGTGTGGATAAACACTTCTCGAGTGAGAATTTCTAGCAAACTTTAAAATTCTGTGGAGCAAATACCAGAGATAAATTGCACTAGCGGTATATACGGCTATTTAGGTCTTGGCTGTGTTAATAAACTCTGCGAATTTCATTTTCATATCAGGTGGAAAAATGATGTAAATGTTGATGTGAATTTGTGTGGATAAAGACTCGAGTGAGAATTTCATACAAACTTTAAAATTCTGCGGAACAAATACCAGAGATAAATTGCACTAGCGGTATATACGGCTATTTAGGTCTTGGCTGTGCTAATAAACCCTGCGAATTTCATTTTCATATCAGGTGGAAAAATGATGTAAATGTTGATGTGAATTTGTGTGGATAAAGATTTTTCGAGTGAGAATTTCTAGCAAACTTTAAAATTATGCGGAGCAAATATCAGAGATAAATTGCACTAGCGGTATATACGGCTTTGTAGGTCTTGGCTGTGCTAATAAACTCTGCCAATTTCATTTTCATATCAGGTGGAAAAATTATGTAAATGTTGATGTGAATTTGTGTGGATAAAGACTCCTCGATTGACAATTTCTAACAAACTTTAAAATTATGTAGTCCAAATATCAGAGATAAATTGCACTAGCGGTATATACTGCTATTTAGGTCTTGGCTGTGCTAATAAACCCTGCGGATCTCATTTTCATATCAGGTGGAAAAATTATGTAAATGTTGATGTGAATTTGTGTGGATAAAGACTCCTCGATTGACAATTTCTAACAAACTTTAAAATTATGTAGTCCAAATATCAGAGATAAATTGCACTAGCGGTATATACTGCTATTTAGGTCTTGGCTGTGCTAATAAACCCTGCGGATCTCATTTTCATATCAGGTGGAAAAATGATGTAAATGTTGATGTGAATTTGTGTGGATAAACACTTCTCAAGCGAGAATTTCAAGAAAATTTTAAAATTCTGTGGAGCAAATACCAGAGATAAATTGCACTAGCGGTATATACGGCTATTTAGGTCTTGGCTGTTCTAATAAACCCTGCGAATCTCATTTTCATATCAGGTGGAAAAATGATGTAAATGTTGATGTGAATTTGTGTGGATAAAGACTCGAGTGAGAATTTCTAGCAAATTTTAAAATTCTGTGGAGCAAATACCAGAGATAAATTGCACTAGCGGTATATACGGCTATTTAGGTCTTGGCTGTGCTAATAAGCCCTGCGAATTTCATTTTCATATCAGGTGGAAAAATGATGTAAATGTTGATGTGAATTTGTGTGGATAAACACTTCTCAAGCGAGAATTTCAAGAAAATTTTAAAATTCTGTGGAGCAAATACCAGAGATAAATTGCACTAGCGGTATATACGGCTATTTAGGTCTTGGCTGTGCTAATAAACCCTGCGAGTTTCATTTGCATATCAGGTGGAAAAATGATGTAAATGTTGATGTGAATTTGTGTGGATAAACACTTCTCAAGCGAGAATTTCAAGAAAATTTTAAAATTCTGTGGAGCAAATACCAGAGATAAATTGCACTAGCGGTATATACGGCTATTAAGGTCTTGGCTGTGCTAATAAACAGTGCGGATCTCATTTTCATATCAGGTGGAAAAATGATGTAAATGTTGATGTGAATTTGTGTGGATAAACACTTCTCGAGTGAGAATTTCTAGCAAACTTTAAAATTCTGTGGAGCAAATACCAGAGATAAATTGCACTAGCGGTATATACGGCTATTTAGGTCTTGGCTGTGTTAATAAACTCTGCGAATTTCATTTTCATATCAGGTGGAAAAATGATGTAAATGTTGATGTGAATTTGTGTGGATAAAGACTCGAGTGAGAATTTCATACAAACTTTAAAATTCTGCGGAACAAATACCAGAGATAAATTGCACTAGCGGTATATACGGCTATTTAGGTCTTGGCTGTGCTAATAAACCCTGCGAATTTCATTTTCATATCAGGTGGAAAAATGATGTAAATGTTGATGTGAATTTGTGTGGATAAAGATTTTTCGAGTGAGAATTTCTAGCAAACTTTAAAATTATGCGGAGCAAATATCAGAGATAAATTGCACTAGCGGTATATACGGCTTTGTAGGTCTTGGCTGTGCTAATAAACTCTGCCAATTTCATTTTCATATCAGGTGGAAAAATTATGTAAATGTTGATGTGAATTTGTGTGGATAAAGACTCCTCGATTGACAATTTCTAACAAACTTTAAAATTATGTAGTCCAAATATCAGAGATAAATTGCACTAGCGGTATATACTGCTATTTAGGTCTTGGCTGTGCTAATAAACCCTGCGGATCTCATTTTCATATCAGGTGGAAAAATGATGTAAATGTTGATGTGAATTTGTGTGGATAAAGACTCCTCGATTGACAATTTCTAACAAACTTTAAAATTATGTAGTCCAAATATCAGAGATAAATTGCACTAGCGGTATATACTGCTATTTAGGTCTTGGCTGTGCTAATAAACCCTGCGGATCTCATTTTCATATCAGGTGGAAAAATGATGTAAATGTTGATGTGAATTTGTGTGGATAAACACTTCTCAAGCGAGAATTTCAAGAAAATTTTAAAATTCTGTGGAGCAAATACCAGAGATAAATTGCACTAGCGGTATATACGGCTATTTAGGTCTTGGCTGTTCTAATAAACCCTGCGAATCTCATTTTCATATCAGGTGGAAAAATGATGTAAATGTTGATGTGAATTTGTGTGGATAAAGACTCGAGTGAGAATTTCTAGCAAATTTTAAAATTCTGTGGAGCAAATACCAGAGATAAATTGCACTAGCGGTATATACGGCTATTTAGGTCTTGGCTGTGCTAATAAACCCTGCGAATTTCATTTTCATATCAGGTGGAAAAATGATGTAAATGTTGATGTGAATTTGTGTGGATAAACACTTCTCAAGCGAGAATTTCAAGAAAATTTTAAAATTCTGTGGAGCAAATACCAGAGATAAATTGCACTAGCGGTATATACGGCTATTTAGGTCTTGGCTGTTCTAATAAACCCTGCGAATCTCATTTTCATATCAGGTGGAAAAATGATGTAAATGTTGATGTGAATTTGTGTGGATAAAAACTTCTCGATTGAAAATTTCTAGCAAACTTTAAAATTCTGTGGAGCAAATACCAGAGATAATTGCACTAGCGGTGTATACGGCTATTTAGGTCTTGGTTGTTCTAATAAACCCTGCGAATTTCATTTTCATATCAGGTGGAAAAATGATGTAAATTTTGATGTGAATTTGTGTGGATAAAGACTTCTCAAGCGAGAATTTCTAGCAAACTTTAAAATTCTGTGGAGCAAATACCAGAGATAAATTGCACTAGCGGTATATACGGCTATTTAGGTCTTGGCTGTGCTAATAAACCCTGCGAATCTCATTTTCATATCAGGTGGAAAAATGATGTAAATGTTGATGTGAATTTGTGTGGATAAACACTTCTCAAGCGAGAATTTCAAGAAAATTTTAAAATTCTGTGGAGCAAATACCAGAGATAAATTGCACTAGCGGTATGTACGGCTATTTAGGTCTTGGCTGTGCTAATAAACCCTGCGAATCTCATTTTCATATCAGGTGGAAAAATGATGTAAATGTTGATGTGAATTTGTGTGAATAAAGACTCGATTCAGAATTTCTAGCAAATTTTAAAATTATGCGGAGCAAATACCAGAGATAAATTGCACTAGCGGTATATACGGCTATTTAGGTCTTGGCTGTGCTAATAAACCCTACGAATTTCATTTGCATATCAGGTGGAAAAATGATGTAAATGTTGATGTGAATTTGTGTGGATAAACACTTCTCAAGCGAGAATTTCAAGAAAATTTTAAAATTCTGTGGAGCAAATACCAGAGATAAATTGCACTAGCGGTACATACGGCTATTTAGGTCTTGGCTGTTCAAACCCTGCGAATATCATTTTCATATCAGGTGGAAAAATGATGTAAATGTTGATGTGAATTTGTGTGGATAAAGACTTCTCGATTGAGAATTTTTAGCAACCTTTAAAATTCTTCGGAACAAATACCAGAGATAAATTGCACTAGCGGTATGTACGGCTATTTAGGTCTTGGCTGTGCTAATAAACCCTGCGAATCTCATTTTCGTATCATGTGGAAAAATGATGTAAATGTTGATGTAAATTTGTGTGGATAAAGACGCGAGGGAGAATTTCTAGCAAACTTTAAAATTCTGTGGAGCAAATACCAGAGATAAATTGCACTAGCGGTATATACGGCTATTTAGGTCTTGGCTGTGCTAATAAACCCTGCGAATTTCATTTGCATATCAGGTGGAAAAATGATGTAAATGTTGATGTGAATTTGTGTGGATAAAGACTCGAGTGAGAATTTCCAGCAAATTTTAAAATTCTGTAGAGCAAATACCACAGATAAATTGCACTAGCGGTATATACGGCTATTTAGGTCTTGGCTGTGCTAATAAACCTTGCGAATTTCATTTGCATATCAGGTGGAAAAATGATGTAAATGTTGATGTGAATTTGTGTGGATAAACACTTCTCAAGCGAGAATTTCAAGAAAATTTTAAAATTCTGTGGAGTAAATATCAGAGATAAATTGCACTAGCGGTCTATACGGCTATTTAGGACTTGGCTGTGCTAATAAACCCTGCGAATCTCATTTTCATATCAGGTGGAAAAATGATGTAAATGTTGATGTGAATTTGTGTGGATAAACACTTCTCAAGCGAGAATTTCAAGAAAATTTTAAAATTCTGTGGAGCAAATACAAGAGATAAATTGCACTAGCGGTGTATACGGCTATTTAGGTCTTGGCTGTGCTAATAAACCCTGCTAATCTCATTTTCATATCAGGTGGAAAAATGATGTAAATGTTGATGTGAATTTGTATGGATGAAGACTCGAGTGAGAATTTCTAGCAAATTTTAAAATTCTGTGGAGCAAATACCAGAGATAAATTGCACTAGCAGTATATACATCTATTTAGGTCTTGGCTGTGCTAATAAACCCTGCGAATTTCATTTTCAACTTAGGTGAAGAAATGATGTAAATGTTGATGTGAATTTGTGTGGATAAAGACTTCTCGATTGAGAATTTTTAGCAAACTTTAAAATTATTTAGAGCAAATACCAGAGATAAATTGCACTAGCGGAGTATACGGCTATTTAGGTCTTGGCTGTTCTAATAAACCCTGCGAATTTCATTTTCATATCAGGTGGAAAAATGATGTAAATGTTGATGTGAATTTGTGTGGATAAACACTTTTCAAGCGAGAATTTCAAGAAAATTTTAAAATTCTGTGGAGCAAATACCAGAGATAAATTGCACTAGCAGTATATACGGCTATTTAGATCTTGACTGTGCTAATAAACCCTGCGAATCTCATTTTCATATCAGGTGGAAAAATGATGTAAATGTTGATGTGAATTTGTGTGGATAAACACTTCTCAAGCGAGAATTTCAAGAAAATTTTAAAATTTTGTGGAGCAAATACCAGAGATAAATTGCACTAGCGATTTATACGGCTATTTAGGTCTTGGCTGTGGTAATAAACCCTGCGAATCTCATTTTCATATCAGGTGGAAAAATGATGTAAATGTTGATGTGAATTTGTGTGGATAAAGACTTCTCGATTGAGAATTTTTAGCAAACTTTAAAATTCTGCGGAACAAATACCAGAGATAAATTGCACCAGCGGTATATACGGCTATTTGTTTGCTAAAAATTCTCACTCTAGAACCACACAAATTCACATCAACATTTACATCATTTTTCCACCTGATATGAAAATGAGATTCGCAGGGTTTATTAGCACAGCCAAGACCTAAATAGCCGTATATACCGCTAGTGCAATTTATCTCTGGTATTTGCTCCGCATAATTTTAAAATTTGCTAGAAATTCTCACTCGAGTCTTTATCCACACAAATTCACATCAACATTTACATCATTTTTCCACCTGATATGAAAATGAAATTCGCAGAGTTTATTAACACAGCCAAGACCTAAATAGCCGTATATACCGCTAGTGCAATTTATCTCTGGTATTTGCTCCACAGAATTTTAAAATTTTCTTGAAATTCTCGCTTGAGAAGTGTTTATCCACTCAAATTCACATCAACATTTACATCATTTTTCCACCTGATATGAAAATGAAATTAGCATAGAGTTTATTAACACAGCGAAGACCTTAATAGCCGTATACACCGCTAGTGCAATTTATCTCTGGTATTCGCTCCACAGAATTTTAGAGTTTTCTAGAAATTCTCACTCGAGTCTTTATCCACACAAATTCACATCAACATTTACATCATTTTTCCACCTGATATGAAAATGAAATTCGCAGAGTTTATTAACACAGCCAAGACCTAAATAGCCGTATATACTGCAAGTGCAATTTATCTGTGGTATTTGCTCCACAGAATTTTAAAATTTTCTTGAAATTCTCGCTTGAGAAGTGTTTATCCACACAAATTCACATCAACATTTACATCATTTTTCCACCTGATATGAAAATGAGATCCGCAGGGTTTATTAGCACAGCCAAGACCTAAATAGCCGTATATACCGCTAGTGCAATTTATCTCTGATATTTGGTCTACATAATTTTAAAGTTAGTTAGAAATTGTCAATCGAGGAGTCTTTATCCACACAAATTCACATCAACATTTACATAATTTTTCCACCTGATATGAAAATGAAATTGGCAGAGTTTATTAGCACAGCCAAGACCTACAAAGCCGTATATACCGCTAGTGCAATTTATCTCTGGTATTTGCTCCGCATAATTTTAAAGTTTGCTAGAAATTCTCACTCGAGAAATCTTTATCCACACAAATTCACATCAACATTTACATCATTTTTCCACCTGATATGAAAATGAGATTCGCAGGGTTTATTAGCACAGCCAAGACCTAAATAGCCGTATATACCGCTACTGCAATTTATCTCTGGTATTTGGTCTACAGAATTTTAAAGTTTGCTAGAAATTCTCACTCGAGTCTTTATCCACACAAATTCACATCAACATTTACATCATTTTTCCACCTGATATGAAAATGAAATTCGCAGAGTTTATTAACACAGCCAAGACCTAAATAGCCGTATATACCGCTAGTGCAATTTATCTCTGGTATTTGCTCCACAGAATTTTAAAGTTTGCTAGAAATTCTCACTCGAGTCTTTATCCACACAAATTCACATCAACATTTACATAATTTTTCCACCTGATATGAAAATGAAATTAGCAGAGTTTATTAGCACAGCCAAGACCTACAAAGCCGTATATACCGCTAGTGCAATTTATCTCTGGTATTTGTTCCGCATAATTTTAAAGTTTGCTAGAAATTCTCGCTTGAGAAGTGTTTATCCACACAAATTCACATCAACATTTACATCATTTTTCCACCTGATATGAAAATGAAATTAGCAGGGTTTATTAACACAGCCAAGACCTAAATAGCCGTATAAACCGCTAGTGCAATTTATCTCTGGTATTCGCTCCACAGAATTTTAAAGTTTGCTAGAAATTCTCACTCAAGTCTTTATCCACACAAATTCACATCAACATTTACATCATTTTTCCACCTGATATGAAAATGAAATTCGCAGAGTTTATTAACACAGCCAAGACCTAAATGGCCGTATATACCGCTAGTGCAATTTATCTCTGGTATTTGCTCCACAGAATTTTAAAATTTTCTTGAAATTCTCGCTTGAGAAGTGTTTATCCACACAAATTCACATCAACATTTACATCATTTTTCCACCTGATATGAAAATGAGATCCGCAGGGTTTATTAGCACAGCCAAGACCTAAATAGCAGTATATACCGCTAGTGCAATTTATCTCTGATATTTGGTCTACATAATTTTAAAGTTTGTTAGAAATTGTCAATCGCGGAGTCTTTATCCACACAAGTTCACATCAACATTTACATAATTTTTCCACCTGATATGAAAATGAAATTGGCAGAGTTTATTAGCACAGCCAAGACCTACAAAGCCGTATATACCGCTAGTGCAATTTATCTCTGGTATTTGCTCCGCATAATTTTAAAGTTTGCTAGAAATTCTCACTCGAAAAATCTTTATCCACACAAATTCACATCAACATTTACATCATTTTTCCACCTGATATGAAAATGAAATTCGCAGGGTTTATTAGCACAGCCAAGACCTAAATAGCCGTATATACCGCTAGTGCAATTTATCTCTTGTATTTGTTCCGCAGAATTTTAAAGTTTGTATGAAATTCTCACTCGAGTCTTTATCCACACAAATTCACATCAACATTTACATCATTTTTCCACCTGATATGAAAATGAAATTGTCAGAGTTTGTTAACACAGCCAAGACCTAAATAGCCGTATATACCGCTAGTGCAATTTATCTCTGGTATTTGCTCCACAGAATTTTAAAATTTGCTAGAAATTCTCACTCGAGAAGTTTTTATCCACACAAATTCACATCAACATTTACATCATTTTCCCACGTGATATGAAAATGAGATTGTCACGGTTTATTAGCACAGCCAAGACCTAAATAGCCGTATATACCGCTAGTGCAATTTATCTCTGGTATTTGCTCCACAGAATTTTAAAATTTTCTTGAAATTCTCGATTGAGAAGTGTTTATCCACACAAATTCACATCAACATTTACATCATTTTTCCACCTGATATGCAAATGAAATTCGCAGGGTTTGTTAGCACAGCCAAGACCTAAATAGCCGTTTATACCGCTAGTGCAATTTATCTCTGGTATTTGCTCCGCATAATTTTAAAGTTTGTTGGAAATTCTATCTCAAGTCTTTATCTACACAAATTCACATCAACATTTACATCATTTTTCCACCTGATATGAAAATGAAATTCGCAGAGTTTATTAACACAGCCAAGACTTAAATAGCCGTCTATACCGCTAGTGCAATTTATCTCTGGTATTTGCTCCACAGAATTTTAAAGTTTGCTAGAAATTCTCACTCGAGAAGTCTTTATCCACACAAATTCACATCAACATTTACATCATTTTTCCACGTGATAGCCTAAATAGCCGTATATACCGCTAGTGCAATTTATCTCTGGTATTTGCTCCGCATAATTTTAAAGTTTTCTAGAAATTCTCTCTCGAGTCTTTATCCACACAAATTCACATCAACATTTACATCATTTTTCCACCTGATATGAAAATGAAATTCGCAGGGTTTATTAACACAGCCAAGACCTAAATAGCCGTATACACCGCTACTGCAATTTATCTCTGGTATTTGCTCCACAGAATTTTAAAGTTTGCAAGAAATTCTCACTCGAGTCTTTATCCACACAAATTCACATCAACATTTACATCAATTTTCCACCTGATATGAAAATGAAATTCGCAGGATTTATTAGCACGGCCAAGACCTAAATAACTGTATATTTTATTGTCATGAACTGCCAATGCACTTATCGGTTTAGCTTAATTTTTTAATTTTAATTTTTTTGTTTGTTTTATGGAATAGGCCTCGAGCTTTTTAATATTTTAAGAATGTTTTTTATAAAATTATAAAATTGCATGGGAGGTCCACAATAAGAGGTTGCCACAATTTTTGACAGTTTTCAAAATTTTTTTTATTAAAAATGTGTTAATTGAAATTAAATTAGATTTTAATTTCGGGATAATCCTACATTTTTATGTGACAAAAGTTCGGGGTTTCGGGATAGCACTACATTTTTGTAACGACTACACTTTTTTCGGGTTGACTACACTTTAGCCAAGAAACATACCAAAAAATTCGGGATGGATTTTCGGGCTAACTTCACTGACTTAGCATAACCGCCTAATCTTCCCTAAATAGCAGATTGGTAAAATATCATGGCCAAAAATCCGCTGTTTCTCCCCACTAGCGGTGTTCAGAAATGGCGATAGATGATGTACTTTAACATTTGGATTATTTAGGTATAATTCGGACCCGGCGCCTAAAACACTGATATTTGCTCCGCTATTCAACAAATCGTGATAAGAGACACCAGCTATACTGACATCTGCATATGGTCGGTTATCGCTGTGTATGAAAAGTGGATTCGGATGTCATTTTCGTTAGATTGCGCAGCAGCTTCCAGTATCTTAATGTCCTGCTTTCGGTATTTTTTTTTGAGGCAAGAGGGCGTTTGGGTAGATTTATTGTGATGTGTATCGTTGTGTTCGGATATTAATTCCGTGGAATTGAAAAATGGATTTGTGAATACAACGTGAATTGAGTGGTTTGAACTTGTGTTAAGAGATGACATGGTATTTAAGAATGGGTTTGTGCTAGCAGACAAATATTTTATATTTGTCTCCGTAGCAATTCGGGGCACGTATTTGATGAGTTTCCTGCATCAATATCCTGGTCGAATTCATTACCTGGGTAGGAGGAGTACCAGGGGAGCTCGTTTCCCTCTTTGGGTTTCCCGTTTGAGAATGATTACAGGTAGGACAATTGGTTTTAATAACGTTTGGAGTCCCGCATCCATAACAATACTTGTTCAAATTAGTCGCTTGATTTGGCTGTCTCCATGAATTCGCATTATTAGTCTGATTTGAATTCTGATGACTTTGAGGCATATTTCTAAATGTATTTCCTTTTACAGGTGCATAATATTGATTAGTATTAATACCATAAATCTCGTTTGCGAGGTAGGGATTATAATCCAATAAAGGGTTTGTAGACGGAATCTGTGTTTGGTAAGGACCGTCAGATGATTGAAAACACCCGTATTGATTGGGGGAAAATTGTAAGAGCTCATTTACATTTACATAGCGCCGAGGGCTTTTCCAGCAGCTAACCGTTCCCAAGTATCTTCTATTTCTATACACTGATTTACTAAGTCGGTAATAGATGACATTCGAAAACCAGCTAGTTTATATTGCAACCAGATCAGATTCAGAGAGTGGGGCCTGCAGAGCCAATGCTGATTCAGAAATGTCTATATAAAAGTCTTTGAAGCTTTCTTTTGGAGTTTGTTTGCGAGCTGCAAGAGATTGCTTAATTTCTACGTCAGACCCATATTACGCATTCGTTTCTCTCTAGAGAAGACCAATATCATTTGAGAGCGGGGTTTTTTTAACAATAAATGTAATCCATTAACTAATCTTTCCGAACAAACATTGTTAGCCCACGCAATGCGTTCGACTCGGTAGAGAAATCGTTCAATTGGCATTCCACTTGTGAATTTGAATATTGTGAATTTCAATATTGTGACCAGATATCCGATCTTCTGAACGAAGACTTGCAAAAGAATCGGAATTTCGTTATTTGATGTGAATTGTCTGTTGCCTAGAAAAACAGATTTAGGATGTGAACGATTATTGCTCGCGCTTTGAATTTCGGTGTTAGCTATATTGGCTTCTTTTGAAATTTTTGCCTCTGCGGACAGAGGAATATCTTCAGTCATTGACAATTTCCGAGTTAATTCAATAAGTTTGGCATATTCGGAATCTGATCTCGCATTTTGGAATTCGAATTTTTGCTATGTGAAGTGATCGGTTTAGCATTTAGCTGAAGACCATTATTTGTCGATTCTGAACTACCCGGTAAGTTCTCTGATACAATTTGTGCTATAATGGTTGAAATCCATTTTTTAGCCCCACTGTTAACTTTTGTCACTTATAAAATTGAATTTGAATTGTTTTTGTAAAACACTTGTAAAAATTTTTCTTAGTGTGACAATATTTATTGATTTTATTATTAGGAAGATCGATTTCGAAAATATATTTCTCCTTCAGTTCCTTTTTTACAACTAAGATTGATTGATTTAGTTGTAAAAAGGAACTGAAGAAGAAACACATTTTCGAAATCGATCTTCCTAATAATAAAATCAATAAATATTGTCATTCTAAGGAAAATTTTTTACGAGTGTTTTACAAAAACAAATCAAATTCCATCTCTGATATACTTGACCGTTTTGGTATTTCGTTATCGTCTACCTGATCGTTATCCGAATTGCCAGATCCCAAGCTTTACATCCCTAAACTTGATGCCGCCTTGACCGGTTCGGGTAAAACACTACAAAGAGATTTTTCGAAATCTGCTATATCCAGTTTGGATTGAAATAATGATTGTACGACTTCAACCAATTTATCACAGGCTTCTAACATGTAGTTTGCTTGAGTGCAACAACTAGGGGAAGAATTACTCAAACGTTGAAATCGACCGCTCAAATGCAAAATACGGGTACTTAGAAGCACTAATTTCTCTTGTCGTTCACCCACTTCAAGCTCAGCAACCTCTTGGACTCTTTGAGGTGCTTTCCGAGCTGACATATGAGGCTTTTTAGGAGGATCATGAGTATTATCATTTTCCTTGAGTAGTCTTTTGGAAAGTGCAGATAATTTTTCTACGACAGTTCCGCCAATTTGTCGAACAGCACCCTCTACTTCAAATTCATCTTCGCTTAAGTATTTGGGATCCATGTTAGCTAATTGTTTAAGTTAACAATATTAAATATTTACACCCAATAGTATTTTATATATATTTTAATATTCTAGTATTTATATTTTAATATACTAGTATTACTATTAGTTTAAAGTAGTTTATGTATATAAGTGTCAAGAGGTTACTACAATGCTTGAAAAAAAATGTTAACTGCTTTATGGCAATAATTATGGAAATTTTGAAGATTTGTTATCTATTCGACAGATACCTACCATTCTACTACCAAAAATAATATATTAAATAATGATAAAACTAAAAGAAAATATTCTTCAAATAATTTAAAAATAATCCACACCTAATATTTATCGTTGACCGTAAATGATAAAGACAATGAAATAAATTTAAATATTAAATATTATGATACACCTAAATGAATTCAAATAGATTTTTTTATAAATACTAGTTCCACTGAAGATGCTGCACCATACCTCAACTCAAAGGGAAGAAACCGGTTAATGTAGACCTGGATTAACAAAACAAATTCTTTACAAAAATACTCCTACGTTAAGTGAAAAAAACACAAAATTTTAACTTTCCACCAATCACTGGTAAAGGTTCCAAAAGTTCATAACCGAATAAAAATGTATGTGCGAATAAAACAGATTAGTATCTTTAACAACACAAATTAAGCAATCGAACAATGTCATAAATATTAAAAAAAAATTAACATTACTATGTACGGAAAATTATTGACGTGTCCAATTGACCTTCAAAAATCAGATAAAATTAATATAAACTGTACCAAGTTGTAATACAGTATCGAATTCTAACTTAAACATTACAATCAAACGTAATAGATTTAATCGGTACTATTTAAAACCAAAGCGGTTAGTTTACCTCTGTGTGACATTCATCATTGAAAAAAAAGTTTAAAGTGTAAAAATCAAAAATGTTCAAGAACAGATAACACTCCATTTCAATAATGAATCACACAAATTAACCGATCCAAGTCTAAAATAAAAATATGCAAAAAGTCCTACCTCAAAAACCAATTTAAATTATGACCGCGAATCATGGCCCGTTAGTTTGGGCGCCATCGTAAAAGTCTTCTTAACGTCTAAATGTTCCGATAACAAAACGTTTCAGACTCTTCTGGTTGTCGATTCCAGTGCAGCATGTCTCAGCCGGCTAGCAACAGTGGTTGAGGAGTGGTTCTTTTCTCTAACGCAGGAGAGCTAGTATTTGCTGCTTGATGTCAGGTAAGACGTTGGCTCCCTTATGAGTTCAGAAGGGTTACTATTTCATCTCCAGCGGAAGCCAAAAAAAAAAATTACTTACACATTTTATTGTATCGCACTAAACAAGAAAACAAATCTTAAAAGAAATACACTGTTTCATGAGAATGAAGAAAATTGATTTAGTAAAATTCACACCCGACGCGAGAAAAAAAATGAACGCAACTGATACCATTTTCAAATAATTTATTATTATATAAAAATCCCGAAACCATTTAATGTAGGCTGTCCGAATGATCTTCCCCAGTCCTTTAATTCGCCTACCTAGGTTAGTATTAGTGGTTAGTACCTTAAATTAAATAAAAATAGAAAAAAAGAAATTATATAAATAAAATATTGAAACGGGTTAGAACTTTGGCTACCGCTAAAGTCAATCCAGTTTCACAGATTTGCCACTTTCTGTTCAGTACCCCACGCGGCATTGATTTCCGTAGCTCAGTCGGGTAGAGGGAATGGTGTGGGTTTGGGGGTACCTCATTGTTGCCTAGATTACCGCATTAAAAAAAGAATAATAATAATTAATTAAAATGGGGGAAAAGTGAATGGGGTATCCGGACCCCGAAGTAGTGGACCAACCTATCAACCCATTGTTTGGGCAAAATTTGACCGTAGTTGTATACGTAAAATGTTTATACAAACATCTTACTCTAAACTAATCTAATTTGGCCCATAGGCCCTATACGTACACAAAAAACAAAATCCACAATCAAAATAGAAAAACATCACCAACACAGACAGTTTATTAATTTAAGAACTTTATTTTATTATTTCTAAACTGATTAACACATCAAAAAAAACAATTTTACTCAATCACTCAAAAACAACTAAAAAAAATTACTTGACCACACCTTGGTCTATCTAAACACTGACTGTCCCAAACAAGAACATTGTTGTACCTCTTTTTGAGTTTCATAGGAAACTTTTTGCGATCTCATCACAAAAATTCATACGAAAATTGTACACCAACGTGACATCGATTTTGCTGAATCGATCCACGCGAGAATATTTTTTCTTTAATACATCCGTTGAGGAAGTTCAACAACAACCACAATGCTTTTCAATATTTGCATCGGTCATTGTAATTTACCTAGTAAATAAAACAAATACATTTGTTATGTACATAGGCAACATATTCAAATTACGTTCATGTGCATATTTGCGTTTACTTAACTGTGGCACATATGAAAAATTCTAAGGTGAATGAATCATATGATACCACTATAAATAAATGCAAAGGAGAAATGTAGAAAGCCGGCATGACGAGGGCATGAATGGGATGTAGTTGAAGATATTATCTTCGAGGTCATGCCGATGAGGAAGTTGATTTTGTTGGGATGGGTTGATAACAGAATTAGGTTTAATTCCGTTACAGCGTGGGGGAAACCCAATCCCTGAGATGACAAGAGATCTCATGCTCTATTCGGAACGGACATGGTGGACAGGTTCAGTCTTTGAACAGCCCAACGTGGCGGCCGCCCCACACTCTGAGAAAGTCTCAGCCGGGCAACTTAATTCTAGTATTCTTAACATTTAACATATTTTTTTATTTTTTTTATTTACTAAAGCTAGCATCTGTCCTACTACCCTACCCTATTGATCATACCCAATCCTAACCCTTAGTTCTGAAATATTGGTTGATGGTGGGGTGCTCAGCAGCTGGACCTCCTGCGGCGCTTGGTGTTATCCCTGGATGAACTCTGACTGGTTTCTTGTGCCGGCATTCTCCTGGCATATATGGTCCGCCAGGTCGCGTTTCGTTTCTACCATAGTATAATTGCCACGATGACTGCTAAGAACAAAATCGCCGTGAGCGTGTAGTTACCGGCGTGGTGTATGCTTAATGGTGGTTGCAGCCGCTCCAATTGTAGGTCACTGATGGTTTGGTGTAATCCGTAAGCGCTGTGTCTATGTCCCCCGAGCTGAAGACGGACCCGTGGGACTGTACCACTGTTGACAGGTTGAACACTGGCATGAATGACATTTGCTTTTTGGTGGTATATGTTCTAGGACTTTCAATTTGCACTAAACGTCCGCTCAAAATACAGCCTGGTGTTAATGTCAGGATTCCGCTGCCCTTCAGCATGATCGGCCAAGTTTGGTCCTCGCAATGTAGGTTGAACACGGATTCCTCATCCATTACAATGCTCCATTTGTTATTCTGCTGCAGCCGCCGGAGATAGATGCTGGGTAACACTGCTTTGATGCGGCATTGTGATGGTGGCGTCTTTTCATGTGTTAGCAGGGCTATTTCACTCATAAGATTCCTGTCCTGTATAAACCGTTTTAGACCCGTTGACTTACAGATAATGGTGTTTTCGCTAAACGTCCTGCAGGTCTTCCATGCCTCTCCTGAGACTGGGTAGTACTCGGATCTTGCCGTATTCACCATCAGATAAGCGCTTTCTGGATCAATGAAAATGAATTGGCCCTCGTGCCTGGTTGGTACTGGTATGACGTTTAGTACCTCGAAGTCCTCTCCTAGCAACAACAGCAGTCGGGCTTCAAATTTGACCTGGTTCTGCACAATTGCGGCTTTTATGGTGAGCAGCTGATACAGCTGTGCCCAATGTTTCTTATGAACTGGTACCCGTACCGTACTGGGTAGGTGTTGTTGTAACACGTTTAACTGTTTTTCTAATTCCGTCGGACTTCATATCTGGACGCTGGTATGGGCGTGGTGTACGTCCGTTAGTACCTCGATCAACTCACTTTGCATGTCTTTGAACAACATCATCGCTGACGTTAGATGCAGTAAGGTATCTGTGAATTCCTCGTGCATCCACATCCCCTCGATCTCTTCGTGCAATGCCTGGTAGTGTTGTTCCATGAGATCCTTCTCCCGTTGCATAATATTGGCGGTAAGGTCTAATACCTGTGTTTGCTGCTGGAGCAGTTGTTGGAGTTGTACTGTTCCAGCTGCTAGCTCCTGTATCTGCCGGTGGTACTCCTGTCCATCTCGTTGATCTAACACACCAAATAAATCTCCGAAGATATTGCCCACGAAATCCAAAGGTGTCCTTTTGGTTCTCGACGTAGGTGACCGTAGCATGTAGTTACTTTTCTCGCCTTGCCATGAGGTAGACGGCGGGTTGCAGCAGTTCAGGGTAGTTCCGTATATAGTGCTGGCCTTCGGTGGTATTCCCCTTACACGTTCCTTGAAGACGGTGAAGGGTTTCTTTCAATAAACCCCATTCGTGCCAATACCCAGTTAAGTCAAAGAAAATTACCAGCTTCCAATTATTGGTGGACAACGACGCGCGACCCAGCTCTTCGAAGTATATTCCTGGCTCGGAATTAAACTCATCAAACTGGATGTTGCTCCTGATGATGGCGTTCCCTATTAACTCTGTTATCAGGGCCCATATAATACCGGGCTGCATGGTGGAACTAAGGACTGGGTATAAAGTTGAATTTTGTTATCCTCTAAGGTTTTAATTCTACATTTATAAGTGTACATTGATTGGATAAGCTACCCTGATCCTAACCTAATCTGGCTTTTAACTAACTCTGAACATGGCGTTGGCTCAAGTTCCCCGGTATCAGATTGAGGTTTCCAGATTTAAGACTACTATTACCTCTCCTAATCCTAATGTCTTAATTAACTTATTTAGCACTGGCATTCTGTCTCCGCGCAGGATACCAGTCTCAATCCGCCGTTGCATCACCTAGGCATGCATCTGGGGGTGCGTAGATGATGCAACCACGGTTTGGTTCACGTTATCGAGTGTGATCTTACTCGTGATCGTGCTCTCCTTCTTTCTCTTTTTCTGCTCCCTCAATCGCTTCCTTCTCTCTCTTCTCCAGACACTCAGTTGCAACCTGCAACTGTTGAGCCTCTCTTTTGATTTCGCCGCATCTGCTGGTGTTATACAACACCCTGCGATGCGGCTCTCTTCCCGCAGTTTCTCTTTAAGCTTGGCCTTTTGGCCGCCCCGCCTCGGAGTCACCGCATCCTCAGGCTCGCACAGTGGCAGGATCGTTAATAGTCTCCTGCCCCAGTATTCTGCTCGACTGATGGGCTTTTTAATCTTTTCCGAGGGCCTTTCCCCTTCTTCTTCCCTTACTGTTGCTACTTCTTCTTTCCCTAGCTCCTCTGCCATAACTTTACGGAATCCCTGGGAAAAGGAAAGACCGTTGTTAGCAACAACTGACTTACCGGTTCTAAATGGGTACTGGAGCTATTCTCAGTCCGTCTAGGTTTCTGTGCTACCCCTAATGTCCTTAGCGTGGAATATGCCCAGCCGTTTTTCCTTCTCGGCAACTAACTCGTAGGCAACGTGGCCTACGCGCTGGAAAACTTTAGCCGGGACAAATTTCTTATCCAGCTTTGCCGAGTAATGCTGAGCGGCATTACTTTGGGCAAAGTTGCGCACCAAGACTTCTTGTCCCACACTCAGTGCACGATCTGCTGATCGTAAGTTGTACCGGTGTGTTGCTTTCTCGTGGGCTTGCCGGAGGTGTGCTAGAACTAACTCCCTAGCCAATTCCAGTCGATCATTTTTAGCCCCTACCGTGAAGGTATCTAACCTTTGATCGCCTAACAGACGCATACTGTGAACCGTGGTCAACCGTATGTTGACCGAATACTAAGTAGGATGGTGCGTAATCCGTGGAGGAATGTGCTGTATTTCTCAAAGCACTCGCAATCGCACTCAGATGCTCATCCCACGTACGCTGGTCTCCTTTTATATATGCCCGGATTGCGGCTAGCACCGACCTATTTACACGCTCAGATGCATTGGATTGTGGGGAGTACACTGGAGTGAAAACATGTTTAACTCCCAGTTTGACTACACAGTTCTCGAACAAATTTGACCTGAACTGCTTGCCATTGTCTCTGTGAATCACTTCAGGCACTGAAAACACTGGGAACACCTCATTTTCGAGGTACTCCACGACCTTTCTGGCCGTTGCATCGCGTAGTGGCTTTAGCAAAACGAATTTAGAATATTGGCCCAGTATGATAAGGATGTAAGTGTTGCCGCTTTTAGACCTGGGATATGGTCCTAGGAAATTCAGGTACAACTTATGGAAAGGCCTAACGTATTCCACATACTCCCCCATTTTTGGTCTTAGAAGGGTGTTGGTGGCTTTAGTCAGCTTACACGTTTGGCACTGGCGCACGTAACCCTTTGCATCTTTGGCCAGTGATGGCCAAAAATAGTAACGTCGAATGAATTGAATCATTTTTCCTGTGCCCATGTGTGCTGCCATGGGTGGTTCGTGGGCTTGGATTAAAATGCTACTGGTTAGGCTACCAGGGACCCAAAGTTTCCAACTGGGGATATCGGTCTTGGTATCCGGATCTTTTGGTGGCTTGTGAATGAGTATCTTCCCCTCGACAACTTTGATGTTGTCTGATATGGGCTTCATGTTGCGCAGGGTTTTCGCCAGAGTCTCAGTCTGGACTGGTAAAGTCAGGAGCTTGCAGGTCTAAGTGATTAAGAGTCCCAACTAGGCTTAAAGTTGCTACCTCATCTGAATGTATTCTGCTAGACGACCTGAGAGTTCAGATTGGTTAAACTCGTATCTCTCCACATAAGCTCGGAATTTCTTGATACTGAGAACTGTCGCTAGGCATTCAAGTTCGATGACACTATAGTTTTTCTGTGCACCATTCAGTTTATGCGAAAAGAAAGAGATTGTATGCTCTCCATCTTCTTCATCTTTCTGGAAAATAACATCGCCCACCCCTTGAGGCGTCTTCCTGGATATAGAACGTACGCGCATAATCCGGGTGCACTAATACCGGCGCCTCGGATAAGCATGATTTTAATTGCTCGAATGATTGTTGGGCTTGCTCATTCCACTTGATTCTTCCTTTAGATTTTAAAAGATCAGTGATCGGTGAGGCGGTTGACAAATAATTCGAAATTAATTTCCGATACCAACCACTCATTCCGAGGAACTGTCTGATGTGTTTGACTGTCTTCGGAATTGGGAAGTTTTGGATAGCCTTAACCTTTTCTGGATCCACCTTAATGCTTACATCCTCAATAACATGCCCGAGGTATTTAAGCCGTTTTAGAAGAAATTTGGATTTCTCCACATTGATGGCGGGCTTCACTCAACTGCGTCGCTTCTAGCTTTAATAGACGGATATGTTCTTCGATTGTTGGGGAAGTGACTAGTAGATCATCTAGGTAGACAAATACACGGTCATGTAGTTCGTGAGGAATCACGTTGTGCATGAGCCTACACATCGTTTGGGCTGCATTGCACAGACCGAAAGGCATTACCGTGAATTGGTAAAGTGGTCTATCGAGAACAGTAAATGCAGTCTTTGTCCTGGCTGATGGATTTAATGGGATCTGCCAAAAGGCATCCTTAAGGTCGATACTGGAAATGTTTATCTAGACGACTGAGAAGCCCATCGATTATGGGTAATGGATATGCATCCTTCACTGTTATCGCATTTAACTTCCTAGCGTCTAGACATAGCCTTGTTTTCCCATTACTTTTACGCACTATCGCCATTGGTGAGCTCCAAGCACTACATGATTCCTCTATCACACCTAACCTCAGCATTCTTTCAATCTCCATATCCATATCATTTTGTACAGCGTGAGATTGCATAATATCGCTGTTTTGTGGGTTTCGCATCACCAGTGTCAATATCGTGTTCTAGTAGGTGAGTACGCTCTAATCCGTGCTGTTCTGATGATAAGAAATGAGCCTTAACCTTATCTAGTAAGTTCTGTTGTTCCCTGGATAAGATGTGGTGGTCATGAGTCAGGATCTCATTAGCTGATATTGGTTTTCGGTTTAGATTTATCATGTTTATCTCAGACACAGAAATCTGTAGGTTGAATTCATTCCAGAAATCTGTTCCCAAGTATAATTTTTGTGACAGTGACGGGGCAATGTACAGGCAGATAACTTTAGATAAACGTTAAAGGCAGCTGTTACGTATACATAGCCTAAAATTTGTGCTGCTGTGCCGCTCGCAGTATATGTACCTGTGACTTAAATGGTTGATACACTAGTCCCTGGTCCAATAAAAACTGCTCACTTCTCTTTCCTAACACAGTGATATTAGCCCCGGAATCCAGTAGACCAAAGAATGAATGTTTATTCACTGTAATTTTGGCATACGGCCGATTGTCTGGCTCTGATTGGATAACTGTCGAAATAATAATAATACTTTATCATCCGAATCAAATGTCTGTTATCCGTTTGACAAAAGGTGGAATGACAAAGAGCTTTAGGCATGGTTAGGCAACTCTGGGTCGGTGTTGCATGCAGCTTCTTCTGTTGCCCCATGAGCTTGGCGACTCGGTTCTGGAGGGCCGAGATGGGACTTCCGAGTATATCCCATCTCGGATCTCTAGTTTTCCGTTGGTTACACCAAGTATAATACGGTTTGAGCACATTTTTAGTACCACATCCAAAACAGAATACACCGGTAACCCTCTTGTTGCATTCCGTGAAGGAATGACTAGTTTCTCCGCAATTCCAGCAGCTGAAACTGCGGTTACCAGCCGACGCTAGGCTTGGATCTCTGGGGTGACTCCCCGTTCTTGAATTGGATCTTTGCTTTAGTTGGTGGTTGATTGCACACACCTGTTGGTAGTATCCATCACCTTGTTCATGTTCTGTTAACTCGAAATCTTCATCATTCATTAAATCAGTTGGGCAACGTTTTTCTATCGCGCTTAGGCGAGATGGATGAGCATCGAATCTTACTTGGGGCCTTGGCCTAAACCCTTCCGACCCTTGCGGTGAATTACAGGACTGATTGGTAGATCTTAACCCAGCTTCGGGATTATGCCCGAATCTCTTCCATAGTGCCTCCAAAGAGCTGCACTGACGGATGAATGAAGCCAAGCTTGCAAAATCCTTTTCATTATGCAGTTCCATTTGCAATTCCGGCCAATTTCTCCTTATTACGGTATAGAGAACGTTGTCTGTTATCGACTGATTAGACTGCACTACTATTTTCTGAATAGCCTGGTAAAATTCTTGGATTGATTCTCGGGGGTATTTCTGTTTTCTGTTAATTACATTCGCCTAACATCATCATCAGTTGTACTGGTAGCGAATCTTATTGTTATAACCTGCTTTAAATCTTCCCAAGATATCTCCGGGTTACGATCCACTGAACTCCAAAACCATTCCAATGCTTCGTCTTCCAAGCATAGGTCTAATACTCTTACAATGTGATCGTAAGGAACACTTGACATGGAGGCATGCCATTCTATTCGGGCTAAGAAACGTTGGATGGTTAGCTCACTGTGGAGCCCCTGGAATCTCACCTTCCACGTCCTTACTTCTTGCCTTACCTTTGTATTATTCCACGTTAATACTTGAGGGAGTCCCGTAGAGTTATGTGGAGTCTGTTGAAAAGATTTCCTGTGTGATGATTCTGAGTGGGAATCATTACCCAGTCTCAACTGATTGGGTTCGAAATCGAAATCTTCCGACTGGTCCTTCCTTAGATCTTCAAGTGTGGGAGCTGGAACCTTGACATGTGGCACCTTGCCACTGGGACCTGCGTCCCCTTTGATAGCTTCAACAGATACTACTTCCTTTTCCTTTTGTGCCTGTACTGCGATTACAAAATTTTCTAATTTCTCTAGGGCTTGCTTGAAAGTCATCTTCCTTCGCTTAACCAATGCTGTGACTTTGCCACTTTCGAAAACGATTTCTTTCAGGTCCTCGGACATTTTCAAGAACTTTGGTGTTTTACTCACCTGATTGGCTCTGCCCTGGATATGCATTAGTTTCGCCATTGCCCTGGGCAACCAATCCGCAGCGGAGGTGTTGTTTCTCAGATCCTGTACCATGTCTTGACATAGCTGCAGAATCTTTTTGCTACACGCCTCTATTTCGCGCTGTGGTTGTTTCTGCGCAGCTACGTGAGCCTTGTCCGGCGCTAGAAACGAATCATCGTGTTCTTCCTCTCACTTGCGCAACAATGCTTCTTTTAATGTTTGGGTTACTCCCTGGTCAGCCTTGTCCATCAGGTTGCGCACCTCAAACTCTATGAGCAATTCCTCTTCACTTAGTTTGTCTACGTTTGTAATGAGCACGACTTAGATCCGACAAAGGAGCGATCGGAATGCTTCAGTTTCGCCGGTTGATTTTCGCTCTGTTAACAGAATTCCCCTGTAATTCTATATGAGGTGACTTGCAGCACGTTTGCCGGCTAGGGGAAGACGGTGGGCGGGGTTTTGTCACCAATTACAGAGGACGAGATGTGCTGTACTTTAATTAGACTCACATTGATGATTCACTGATAAAAAAAAAACGGTATGCAAACATGTTCCTTACATTACAAAGAAAGTTGAATTGTAAATGAGGAGATACCACTAATTGATGATATACTAATAGAAGAACAAGGTTCTGTTAGATATGATCCGTTTTCGCAAGGTACCAAACACCCTCCCTTTAGGCTATACCGCGCATCTAGTTTGGTATGCCCCTATAAGAAATAATATGTTAACCCATGCTATCTAATAAACTATTCACACATAATGATGCTCCTCATTAGATAAGAACATATAAATAACCACGGCGAAACAAATCAAATTCAACTACTAAACTACACAATGAGATCATACAGTGGAATAAAAAAAAATACAATTATAGTTCACGAAATAATTATTGGTATAAAACTTGTAAATTTGCTTAACATGTATAATGAATATAATAAAAGAAAAGTATTCATAAAAAGTTAAAGACCAAAAAAAAATTAAACACTAAATTTTTAAATATAATAGAACATGCAAGCATTTTAGGATCCGCGGTCCTTAAATAATAAATTCTTAGAAATCGTATAAATAATATATGTATATATATAGTTAGTTATGGTTTTCGCGTTAGGTTGCAGTCGAGAACCACGAATAATTTTCTGTAACTTATTTATTTTTAGTAGTTGTTTATTCATCAACTTAGTTACAACAAATGCCCCGTTTTAGCATTTAACAATTTCTTATATACTAAAACGGTCAATAACCTAAAATTAACAACGTACACATGAAATTATCAAAATAAGCAACTTAAATATAATTCAAGAAACACAACAAAGTATTGGCTTAATATGCAATGTAAACAGATTTGATAAAATTTGGGACTGAAATATATGGTAAATAAAGTAGTTTGTTAGTATCGTATTCCCTAAGTATTTCTTAGTGGAATGCTTTGTTGTTTTATTCAATGACAATTACAAAATTATGATTTGGTATGCAATACTGGAAACAATGGATTATGTTGCGTTGCGTGTGGAGCGGTGGCCAATGACCCAGCGCGTAACTAGTTATAAAAATAAATATAAATGTAAATAGATAAACTTTTAATAAAGAAATAGTTGCATAAATATAGTAAATATAATAAATATAATTTGAAGAATAAATAAATAAATATTAAATAAATATAGTTTAGTTTAATAAATATAGTAGAAAAATTGTGGATTAGCCACATGTTAAAAACTTATCCTGTTACATATGTGATCCGATGATGTAGCAAGATATCGAAATGGCGGTAAAATTTCATGCGACGCCGATGCAAATTTTCCGATATATCCAGTAAATAAAAAGAAATCTTTTTTTTTCAATTTTTCTATTTTTGTTTGTCCTAGTGTGGTATTTTGTGTTTCGCCCGGTGTTACCAAGGTACAAATCTGGCGATAAAATTCGTTTAAGCGATCCGTAATTGTTATCAATTTTCCAGGGACAAATATTAAACCCGGATAATTTAAACCCCCTTTGGTAACAAAATATTGTCGCGGAAATGCTGGTAGCGCAACTAAATATCGCGCACAATCGTAACGCCTCGTATCTTTTTGTTTGATTCTATTAAAAAAACATAAATTATATTTTTACGTTTAACAGAGCAAACAATTTTGGGCACACACTTTGCACAAATCAAAATAAGTTAAGATCATACCTCACGTCTTCTGTATTTCCGCGACCACAAATTAATTTTAGATACACAATCAATATTAAGTTTTAATCTAGGTACTGTACTTGCAAGAGTTAATTTAAAAAAAAATAAACAAAATGAGAAATAATTTAAATAAAATAAAACAAAACAATAATTATGACGTATTTTTATTTTATGTATGTTCGGACTTACAATGCCAATGGCGAATGCAAGTAACAATAATTATTGTTGTTTGTTATCACTTTCTCTACCACACTGTATTCTAATTAGAATATTTTACTGGCACGACCCAAAACAGAATGAATGATGGGAAAAATTATCTTAATTTATTGGTGATCAATGATTGTTGTTGTTGTTATTCATAGAGGGGGAATAAACGAACAAAATTATCAAAAAAGAACATTTCGATAACCATTGCTGCACCATCTATGAATTGTCAACCAAATCACAAGATTATACCAATAAACATAAATCATGTCCCACTTATTAATTTTGACAAGATACCAAACAAATTAATAATTCAAATTTTCACAGCATGACCTCATCATCTACAGACCAAGCGAAAATGCAACCAAGAATATGTCCTTAACCGCCGTGGATCATTACAAATGTTACAATTGTGGGGCAGCCCCACACCCTTGAGAAGGTCTCTAAAAGCCGGGCAACAAAAAACTCATTTTGATATAATTACAAAAAAAACTATTAAGATTATTTCAATCACTCGTATTAAATTATTCCGACTATTTCATGACCAATAAACCAACGATTATCTGATGTCCTTTGCGTGGTACATTCCCAGAGTCTTTCCATTAACATCCATAACTTCATATATTACAGATCCAATCCGTTTGGAAACAAGCAAAAATAGCAAAACTAGTAAAAATGGAGGTGAAATATTTGGATTGTGACGAGTTGGATGTAGAATGTCAAATCCGTGACATAACAGGCAACGTGGCGAATAAAATGTTAAAACTTCAGGAAATGTTGGTAAAGGAGAAGGACCAACATTCAGACCCACCTACTCGTGACACAAAGCAGCTTTAAAATCGCCAAAACGCGAGGTTAAACTGTGTAGTGATAAGTTAAGAAATATCGAAGGACAGCTACATAAGCTTTCCAAAGCACAAAACATCGAAGTAAATAAATTGTTAGAGCTAACGACTGGCGTAATACATGTGAGTGATAGGTTAACTCGAATTAATAGCTCAAAACCAGTGACGAACATATCGTCCAAATTAATCGGTGCGTGTCAAAAACTGCTAATTTGTCTGCAAGATAGCAGAACAAACCGTGTCAACAAATATGGAAAACTCTTTAAAACAAGTGTTCGAAGAGATCATAGTCGAAGAAGATGCCTCCAATGAGAGTAGCGATGAAGACCCGGTGCTAAAACGAGCACCGCAACATCAGCCATCAACCTCCACCCAATGTAATAATCTTATATTACCAAAAGCAAAATCGAGAGAGGAACTAGACATCGAGATAACCGATAACGAAAGAATAAATATGATTGCCGATCAAATTTGTCGAAAGCTAAACCTGACGGAGGGACCATCCCATAAAAATCTCAATAAATTGGGTTCAAATACCAAACACAATGAGGAAAATTATAAACTCACAGGTAATAGAAATAACAACCAGGTACCAGGACATTTTGATCCTACTGTACCACCACCATTTTTCGGAATACAACCAGATCAACATAGCACTTGCATAATACCTCAAATCCGGGATGCAAGATATCCCAAACAATATCTGAAGATATACAATTGGAAATTGGAATACCGTGGGGATGAAAGAGATGGACTACCGATAGAAAGGTTTTTTTCTAGGGTTCAGCGGATAGCAGCGGACAACGAGCTACCTAAAGAGAGACTAGTAGCCAACTTTAGCGTGCTGTTAAAAGGAGCAGCACTCAGCTGGTATTGGGAATATCAAGAGACGTATGGAATAGTGAGCTGGGAAGTACTTAGTGCAGCTATGATCGATCGCTTCCGAACAAGAAAAACTGACGACGATGTCAGGCAAGAGATGGAACGAAGGAAACAAAAATTTAAGGAATCTTTCCTTGATTTCTATCATTCTATTCGAAGTACGGCACTCTCACTGCTAAAACCGATGACTGATAATGAATTGATCAGTCTTATTTGTCGAAATATGCGAGGAGGCTTACAGGCCAACTTTGCAGGACAAAAATTTTCAAGTATCTCGGAAATGGTGCGTCAGTGTGTAATGGTGGAAGACACTTGGAACAGACTGGGATGGACACCTGAAATATATCATCAAGCAAGACCACGTCAAGTCAACGAACTGGAAGTGATTGGTGACAATGATTTTGATGATACTTTTGGGTATGATTATACTGAGCGGTCCCAAACCTCTGATTCTGTTTGTGCATTTTCGAATGCTGAACCTTTCAATCGAACATATGCAATAGATAAAAAGTATACAAACTTCCAGAAATCATACTCTCCCAATTCTTGCTGGAACTGCCTCGCTATTGGTCATGTTTATAAAGATTGTCCACTAAAAATCAAACATAGATTTTGTTTTGGTTGCGGGACTCCGAATATTTTGAAAACTCAGTGTAAACATTGTAATAGATCCCCGAAGGGAAACGTGATGAGGGATTTCAGAAATCCTGGGGCTCTGAATTCCCAAACACCCACAGTCTTACCACCCAGGCAAACACAAGAAGATGTGGCAACGAACACCGATCCGGAGTTCTACAGAACAATTCTGAAGAGAGCTCCCAACACGAAGACAGACTGCTAAAACAGACTCGAAAAGTCAACACAAACACCAAAATTTAAAACTTAGACCCATCGACCCTTAGTGCATCGACTTCAACTACTTGGATATTCGGCCGCAACCAAATTTAATTAAGGTCTTATTTACATTTTTATAATTAGAATTAAGCGTAAATATTTTTCATTTTATAATAGTCCGGTGGAGGGTTTTAGTTAAGTTAGAATTTACTTGAGGTTTTTACAATTGCCAAGTTACAGTTTACTGGACGTCCTTAGTAAATAGTATATTAAAATTTAACGGATATAATAATTGTATAACGTTAAGTTTTTGATTTATTTTCGATTTTTCAATCATATGTTCATGGATTTATTTTCTTTTTACGATCTTATTTCAATAAAACCATTAAATAATTATATTAATTTCGAAATTCAATTTTTCATTTATTTTTTTTGGGTGTTCTGGTGTAATGATTTACTTTTCGGTTGAATAATTTTCGCTTTGCAAGTGTTCATGATGAGAAACTAAAAATTTTAATGTAGAGGTTGAGGGTAAGTGTGATTATGACATGTTAGTTAAGTTGGTCCGAGTCCTGTTATCCTTTTTCATCCTGCAAATTTTAAATTCCTGTGGTCTAGCACGCATCTTGTGATCCTCGGTAAAACCCACCCCATACCCTGAGCATAGCCGGCAGAACATGACCACGCCGGGGTTCTCACAAGATGGAATAATTAATTCGGTGACAGGTGGCATTCAATTTTTAGGAAACGAGAATTTTCCCGCGACCAACTCATGCCAGGTATACCCGTTACAGGTTCTAATATTGGAAAGCGAGTATAGTGATCTAAAATTATCATGATATGAGTAAAGCCATTATTGGTCCTTGGGTAAGGTCCAAGGAAGTCAATATAAAGCCTCTGAAAAGGTCTTATCGTCTCTATCAATCGACCCATATCTGGTTGGGTTGAAAAATTTACCGGTTTGCTCGTCTTGCAGATTTCACAGCCATTAACGAAATTTTTCACCTGCAGGGCCATTGCAGTCCAATAAAATTGACGACGCAACACTTCTAGGGTTTTAACAATGCCTTGGTGAGCTGCAGATGGTGGGTTATGTGCCTGCTCGATGAGATACTCTGTGAGTCCAGGTGGAATAACTAATTTCCACTGGGGTATATCAGTAGATGGTTGACTTGATTCCTTAACCTTAATAAAGAGTTTGCCATCGCTGGTTTTGAAATTTGTATTAACGGATGGATTTTCGAGCAGCGCCTTGATTTTATCCTGGTACTCTGGATCCTGGAAGACTGGTGATTGCATATCAATACTTAATGGCTCGTTCGTGGATACTTTCACTTCTTCGACACTAACGCGCGACAGACTGTCAGGTACTACGTTTTGTGTGCCTGTCCTATACTCTATCGTAAATCTGTGTGATTGTAATTTTAACGCCCATCTAGCTAAACGCCCTGATAAATCTTTTTGATCCATTAGCCATTTCAAACTGGAGTGATATTTAATGATTGTGAATGGATAACCTTCGATGTAAGGTCTGAATTTCTTCACACTCATCACCGCAGCCAAGCACTCTAACTCGGTGATTGTATAATTTCTCTGTGCTTTGTTCAGCTTTGATGACATGTACGCGATAGGATGCTCCTCTTCTCCATTCTTCTGAAACAGCACGCTACCGACACCAGTGGTACTCGCGTCGCATTGAATGTAAAAATGTTTTCCGAAATCGGGATTCACTAAGACAGGTGCGGAAATTAAGGACTGTTTGAGTTGGTGAAATGCGTTCTGTGCCAGTTCGTTCCATTTTGGTTTGATGCCCTTCATCAGCAAATCGGTAATTGGAGCAGCCAAGGTCGAATAGTTAGGTATAAACCGTCTATACCACCCGGTCATCCCCAGGAACCGCCTAATTTGTTGTGTCGTCCGAGGGACGGGGTATTCGGCAACTGCCTGGACTTTGGACGGATCCGCTTTAAGGCATCCATCGCCAATCACATAACCGAGGTATTTTGTTTCCTTGAGCATGAATCTGCTCTTATCTACATTTAAAGTGAGATATGCCTCTCGCAACAATCTCGCTACTTCAGATAACAATTGAATATGATCTTCAAATGACGCCGAGACGACCAGAAGATCATCAAGGTAAACAAAAACCCGATCATGTAATTGGTGCGGGATGACCTTATGCATAAGTCGACACATCGTTTGGGCTGCATTGCACAACCCAAACGGCATGACGAAAAACTGGTAGAGTGGCCGTCCCGGGACGGTAAAAGCCGTCTTATCCCTTGAGCCTTGATCTAGGGGTATTTGCCAGAAGGCATCCTTTAAGTCGATTGAAGAACCTTGTTTGGTCCAACCGACTTAGAAGCCCGTCGATCAAGGGCAAAGGATAAGCGTCTGTCACCGTCACCGCGTTTACTTTACGTGCATCCAGGCAGAGCCGAACCTTTCCATTTGCCTTACTTACGATGCTCACTGGAGATGACCAAGAGCTCTGGCTCTCCTCGATTACACCTAATGCCAGCATCCGGTCAAGTTCCTTATACATTTCCGCTTGTTTGGCCGGTGAGACGGAATAGTGTCTTTGTTTTACCGGTTGCGCTTGACCGATATCAATTTTGTGCACGATGAGGTGCGTACGTCCTAAACCCCACTTATCGCACGATGGAAACTGATCGATGACCTTCAACAACATTGCTTGCTGCGAGACATTTAATTCATGTTTGTCTGTCTCGATTGATAGTAAATGATTAGCCTCCTCAATTTCGCTTACCATCATTGGAGCTAACCCGAAAACATCCCAGAAATCGATGCCCAAATGCAGAGGTTGGCTCAATCCAGGGGCTATGTGAATTCGAAGAGTTCTGGTTTTCCCAGGATAAGAGATCTTTGCTAAGATGTGTCCTATAACACGCTGCATTTGTCCACTGGCTGTCCATAGTGTTGACGGTAGGGTGTTACTTTTATATTATTCGCATTCAGAAATTCTACTGAATTACAGCCTAGTACCGTCACGTTTGATCCGCTGTCTAAAAGTCCGCGATAAGGTACCCCATTGATGAGGACGTCTGCATTAGGTTTTAAATCACTCGTATTAATAACGGTCTCGGAAACCATTCTTTGCACCTGTTTGCGAAATTTAAAATATCTAAGCGCGCGATCTGGGGTCTAAGTTTTAAATTTTGGTGTTTGTGTTGACTTTTCGAGTCTGTTTTAGCAGTCTGTCTTCGTGTTGGGAGCTCTCTTCAGAATTGTTCTGTAGAACTCCGGATCGGTGTTCGTTGCCACATCTTCTTGTGTTTGCCTGGGTGGTAAGACTGTGGGTGTTTGGGAATTCAGAGCCCCAGGATTTCGGGGATCTATTACAATGTTTACACTGAGTTTTCAAAATATTCGGAGTCCCGCAACCAAAACAAAATCTATGTTTGATTTTTAGTGGACAATCTTTATAAACATGACCAATAGCGAGGCAGTTCCAGCAAGAATTGGGAGAGTATGATTTCTGGAAGTTTGTATACTTTTTATCTATTGCATATGTTCTATAGCATTCGAAAATGCACAAACAGAATCAGAGGTTTGGGACCGCTCAGTATAATCATACCCAAAAGTATCATCAAAATCATTGTCACCAATCACTTCCAGTTCGTTGACTTGACGTGGTCTTGCTTGATGATATATTTCAGGTGTCCATCCCAGTCTGTTCCAAGTGTCTTCCACCATTACACACTGACGCACCATTTCCGAGATACTTGAAAATTTTTGTCCTGCAAAGTTGGCCTGTAAGCCTCCTCGCATATTTCGACAAATAAGACTGATCAATTCATTATCAGTCATCGGTTTTAGCAGTGAGAGTGCCGTACTTCGAATAGAATGATAGAAATCAAGGAAAGATTCCTTAAATTTTTGTTTCCTTCGTTCCATCTCTTGCCTGACATCGTCGTCAGTTTTTCTTGTTCGGAAGCGATCGATCATAGCTGCACTAAGTACTTCCCAGCTCACTATTCCATACGTCTCTTGATATTCCCAATACCAGCTGAGTGCTGCTCCTTTTAACAGCACGCTAAAGTTGGCTACTAGTCTCTCTTTAGGTAGCTCGTTGTCCGCTGCTATCCGCTGAACCCTAGAAAAAAACCTTTCTATCGGTAGTTCATCTCTTTCATCCCCACGGTATTCCAATTTCCAATTGTATATCTTCAGATATTGTTTGGGATATCTTGCATCCCGGATTTGAGGTATTATGCAAGTGCTATGTTGATCTGGTTGTATTCCGAAAAATGGTGGTGGTACAGTAGGATCAAAATGTCCTGGTACCTGGTTGTTATTTCTATTACCTGCGAGTTTATAATTTTCCTCATTGTGTTTGGTATTTGAACCCAATTTATTGAGATTTTTATGGGATGGTCCCTCCGTCAGGTTTAGCTTTCGACAAATTTGATCGGCAATCATATTTATTCTTTCGTTATCGGTTATCTCGATGTCTAGTTCCTCTCTCGATTTTGCTTTTGGTAATATAAGATTATTACATTGGGTGGAGGTTGATGGCTGATGTTGCGGTGCTCGTTTTAGCACCGGGTCTTCATCGCTACTCTCATTGGAGGCATCTTCTTCGACTATGATCTCTTCGAACACTTGTTTTAAAGAGTTTTCCATATTTGTTGACACGGTTTGTTCTGCTATCTTGCAGACAAATTAGCAGTTTTTGACACGCACCGATTAATTTGGACGATATGTTCGTCACTGGTTTTGAGCTATTAATTCGAGTTAACCTATCACTCACATGTATTACGCCAGTCGTTAGCTCTAACAATTTATTTACTTCGATGTTTTGTGCTTTGGAAAGCTTATGTAGCTGTCCTTCGATATTTCTTAACTTATCACTACACAGTTTCACCTCGCGTTTTGGCGATTTTAAAGCTGCTTTGTGTCACGAGTAGGTGGGTCTGAATGTTGGTCCTTCTCCTTTACCAACATTTCCTGAAGTTTTAACATTTTATTCGCCACGTTGCCTGTTATGTCACGGATTTGACATTCTACATCCAACTCGTCACAATCCAAATATTTCACCTCCATTTTTACTAGTTTTGAATAACGAGACACTTCACTTGAAATAATTTTGCAATTTTTTTTTTTTATGCTTTACTTAACAATGTTAACGATACGATACGATATAGAAGAAAATTAAGAATTAGTTTTGTTTTACAGATAGGCCGACAGCTGGACTAACATATTATTATTATTATTTTTCTAATAAAAATTAAACTGATCAGTATCTAACAGACTGAAATTTATAGGTATATGATAATGTCCCATGTTTAAAAAAAAAACAAAATAAATATGACTCCACATTACTGATTAGCATGACGTCACTAGAAACGGAATTGTCCCCAAAACGCTATTTGCGGATTTCATACTCTGAAATGTAGTTTAAAAAAAAACAGATGTACACTTCACCTAAATAAGCAACAAAGTCAAACGCTCAAAACGCGAATTATATTGAAGAGTGAAATATACACGATCTTCGAACTTTAATCTGAAACTAATTTCTAAACCCGATACACTACAAATGCTAAAATTCTCTTGTTATACCACGTAACAAATATTTTCTAACTGAAAATAGAAATTAGCAATTTATATATATAGTTATAAAAATTAATATAAATGTAAATAGATAAACTTTTAATAAATAAATAGTTGCATAAATATAGTAAATATAGGGTTATCCAATTCAAGCTTGATAAAGTAAACTTAAAAAAACACACAAAATATTCGGAATGTATTGTAATTTTTATTTCCTTTTACAGATTGATCCTTGCCATTTTTAGTTAAACAAGATATCATTCAAATGTCCTCCACGGGACTTCTTACAGGCCTTGATTCTTTTGCGGTAATTTTCAATGACTTTTCGGCACATTTCGGGCGGTATCTCGGCCATTACCTTACGAATATTAGTTTTCAATTCGTCAAGAGTTTGAGGATTGTTTGCGTAAACACGATCTTTCGCGTAGCCCCACAAAAAGAAATCCAAAGGCGTTAAATCACAGGATCTTGGAGGCCAATTGACATCAGCCAAGCGAAAAATGAGCTTCATCACTGAAGAAAATTTTGTTCGAAAAATCAGCATCGACGGCCTGTTTTTCCAACACCCAATTTGCGTATGTTAAATGCTCCATATTCTTAAATGGCAGAATGTCAACTAAATAAATGACAGCGTACTTGACGTTTATCTTTGACAGATGTCGGTATACAGATTTCTACTTTATCAACCTCGAATTGGATAACCCATTATAATAAATATAATTTGATGAATAAATAAATAAATATTTAATAAATATAGTTTAGTTTAATAAATATAGTTTAAAGAGTAGAAAAATTGTGGATTAGCCACATGTTAAAAACTTATCCTGTTACATATGTGATCCGATGATGTAGCATGATATCGAAATGGCGGTAAAATTTCATGCGACGCCGATGCAAATTTTCCGATATATCCAGTAAATAAAAAGAAATCTTTTTTTTTTCAATTTTTCTATTTTTGTTTGTCCTAGTGTGGTATTTTGTGTTTCGCCCGGTGTTACCAAGGTACAAATCTGGCGATAAAATTCGTTTAAGCGATCCGTAATTGTTATCAATTTTCCAGGGACAAATATTAAACCCGGATAATTTAAACCCCCTTTGGTAACAAAATATTGTCGCGGAAATGCTGGTAGCGCAACCAAATATCGCGCACAATCGTAACGCCTCGTATCTTTTTGTTTGATTCTATTAAAAAAACATAAATTATATTTTTACGTTTAACGGAACAAACAATTTTGGGCACACACTTTGCACAAATCAAAATAAGTTAAGATCATACCTCACGTCTTCTGTATTTCCGCGACTACAAATTAATTTTAGATACACAATCAATATTAAGTTTTAATCTAGGTACTGTACTTGCAAGAGTTAATTTAAAAAAAAAATAAACAAAATGAGAAATAATTTAAATAAAATAAAACAAAACAATAATTATGACGTATTTTTATTTTATGTATGTTCGGACTTACAATGCCAATGGCGAATGCAAGTAACAATAATTATTGTTGTTTGTTATCACTTTCTCTACCACACTGTATTCTAATTAGAATATTTTACTGGCACGACCCAAAACAGAATGAATGATGGGAAAAATTATCTTAATTTATTGGTGATCAATGATTGTTGTTGTTGTTATTCATAGAGGGGGAATAAACGAACAAAATTATCAAAAAAAAAACATTTCGATAACCATTGCTGCACCATCTATGAATTGTCAACCAAATCACAAGATTATACCAATAAACATAAATCATGTCCCAATTATTAATGTAGAGAAGATACCAAACAAATTAATAATTCAAATTTTCACAGCATGACCTCATCACCTACAGACCAAGCGAAAATGCAACCAAGAATATGTCCTTAACCGCCGTGGAACATTACAAATGTTACACGTTGAACTCCATTCTGAGCTACCTGTTACCTAATTAACCCTAGCTTTACCTAATTTAAAATTGAAACGTATAAGTCTATAAATAATACGATCTTACTAAAAATGCTTTTATGCTAAAGATATACAACCACAGTCAATTCCGCCCTCGCTACGAGGTGACGGTCCAAATATCCACTACTTGGGTCAAACAAGGATAGGCAAAAGGGAAATGAAATTGATTTGGATGAAATACGAATTCATAACTTCGATTTCTCGCAAGTGAGACACATTGCCTTGGTGAAGCCAATTGGTATTTCATTAATTTCTCACAGTCATATCTCACAGTAATCATTCAAAATCCCCTTGGATGAGTATGACTGTGTGAGTGGCAGGCCGAGTCGTTCACTCAAATAGGAACAACAACACGCCGATTGCTGTTGTCAATTTCCATAACTTTGCGATACTAACTCGACTGGTTTATGGCCAATCTGTATTCGATGCACATCCGCTTGCAGACTCCTAGATGCAACTATCACCTGGATGCAACTATTACCTAAACGAGTAGACTGGCGACCCCTTCCCGAAGGATGATATTTTAAAATTTTAAAAACAAGTGAAGAAAACGCGACTCTTACATATAAAGTTAAAAATTGGAAATTTCATTTTTATCTAATTTTAAAAAATGACAAAACTTAACCTGTGGTAAATTCTAGCCACAAGCTAAATTGTTGCCACTAAACGGAGGACGGTTAGGGGTTCAATTTTACAATTCCAGCTGGAATGCGGAATGATGTGTCAACTTACCTGAGAATGAGCGGGCCTTTATACCACCCAAGATCGTCGCTTGGCAGGGGGGATATGCTCATTACTTCCGGGATCGCATCACTCAGCCTTGCCAGTGTAGAATTGCAAAATTGTACGTTGTACAAGGTATACGAAAGCCGCACAACATTTTTGTTGGTGCATAGAATGAATCGTTGTAAAAAAAAAATAAGTTCGCCGAGTTCCATATACGACCACAAATACCAGTTCACCGCCCGGAGTACGGGTTGGGACTTGCCACAAGAGAATTGAATATTCGGAGATCCGGTACAGGAAAACGACAATTTAAGAAACTCATTTGTGTGTGTACGACCCACCCAGAATTAGGTCAGGCACACCGAAAAGCATGACCGCAGCCATACTCACACAAAAAAAATTCCTTATTCTATTCACTAGATATTCATTACACTGTTTAACATTTAAATCACTTTTTTCACTTTAAAAAAAATTTAATTTGACCAAATCTCCGGCCACACTAAAAACTGTCCTGAAATGGTGAAACTGAATTCAAACTTTACTTCTCAAAACAAAATTAAATTACCGAATTTAAATGTTGAACTATTGGGCTACTGCCGAAGTTTGGGCGCCACTTGAAAAAGTGGTGCCTACATATATAAATAAATTGTTTAATTAAATTTGGAACTGATCTTGTGTCCCTGTTTGGGCGCCACTTGAAAAAGTGGTGCCTACATAAATATTTTAATTAATTGTGGAACAGATGTTGTGCTCCATTTGGGCGCTACTTGAAACGGGTTAGAACTTTAGCTACCGCTAAAGTCAACCCAGTTTCACAGATTTGCCACTCTCTGTTCAGTACCCCACGCGGCATTGATTTCCGTAGCTCAGTCGGGTAGAGGGAATTGTGTGGGTTTGCGGGTACCTCATTGTTGCCTAGATTACCGCATTAAAAAAAGCATAATAATAATTAATTAAAATGGGGGAAAAGTGAATTGGGGTATCCGGACCCCGAAGTAGTGGACCAACCTATCAACCCATTGGTTGGACAATTTGACCGTAGTTGGATACGTAAAATGTTTATACAAAGATCTTACTCTAAACTAATCTAATTTGGCCCATAGGCCCTATTGGGGGTGGGGGGAGGAATACGTTAGTAAAGTTTGATAGTGGTATGCTATCTAGGTCCGTGAAAATAAAAAAGCTGCTTAGCGTCAACAATTTCTATTCCACAGGCTGTCGGTAGCAACCCACTATCGTTATTTAGTGGTTAGTAACACCAAACCAAATACTTACCAATAACACCGGTAAATCCGTTCACAAAAATCAAAATCCACAATCAAAAAAAAAAAATTAAAACCAAATACACAGTTTATTAATTTAAGAACTTTATTTTATTATTTCTAAACTGATTAACACATCAAAAAAAAACAATTTTACTCAATCACACAAAAAAACTAAAAAAAATTACTTGACCACACGTTGGACTATCTAAAAACCGACTGTCCCAAACAAGACAGGTAGAAGGTTGTACCTCTTTTTGAGTTTCGTAGGAAACTTTTTCCGATCTCATCACAAATATTCCTACGAAAATTGTACACCAACGTGACATCGATTTTGCTGAATCGATCCACGCGAGAATATTTTTTCTTTAATACATCCGTTGAGGAAGTTCAACAACAACCACAATGCTTTTCAATATTTGCATCGGTCATTGTAATTTACCTAGTAAATAAAACAAATACATTTGTTATGTATATATAGGCATCGTAATCAAATTACGTTCATGTACATATTTGCGTTTACTTAACTGTGGCACATATGAAAAATTCTAAGATGAATGAATTATATGATACCACTATAAATAAATGCAAAGGAGAAATGTAGAAAGCCGGCATGACGGGGGCATCAATGGGATGTAGTTGAAGATATTATCTTCGAGGTCATACCGATGAGGAAGTTGATGTTGTTGGGATGGGTTGATAACGGAATTAGGTTTAATTCCGTTACAATGTTTAGATACTTAAAAATGAATAAAAATATAAAAAATTACGGCCCCATTGCGGATCCGGTACTGCCGCCGAAGGAAATTGATGATTTCTCCGTTATTTTTAAACCACCTTGATTAATTCGTGGCCTATTCTTGTAATTTTTGTAATTTTTATAATTTTTTTTGTTTGTCGCCATTGGGACGCTCAACCATTCCATTTAAATATTTTTGATTTATCCTTTAGATCTTTCGGTTGTCTGCAATCTTCATCATCCATTACCACACCTCTTGTCCACGGTATCCGCCGAGCAAAATATATTTCGCGAAACACAATCATTTATCGTAAATAACGTTACGTTTGTACAACATTAATACCTATACTAGTAACAAAATATACAGTACGCGAAACACAAGAATTCATGCTGAATAAAAATAGGGTAGTCAACGGATTTAAACGAGAGATAAAACTGTAAATTTCATTTTCGTTTTTTTTGTGGTTGAATTTTTTTTGTATCTCCGCAGTTTTATTTAATTGTAAAACCGTCACAAAATATAAACACCACCTAAAAACGATTTGTGATAGTTTTTAGCACTTTACTGTGAAAAATATTTTGGAATTAGTTTACATAGTAAATTTTTGTTATGACACCGTCATTGTTGTTTTACTTACAAAATCAATTTATAATTATTTTTTGATTTGGTTGTTCACTCGGGTTTGACGTAAAGTTATATACGGAGTGAAATTAGAGTCACAAAAAATATCATGATAATTTTTATCATTTTGGTCGGACTGAACACGCCGAGTGTTGCTTGGAAATAACACATACACATTTATAATGTTTTGAATTTGGTATTATGTTTGCTGTCTAAAATCATTAAGTTAAAACGGTCGATGATGAAAAGATGTAAAAGATACAGGAGAGGTATTATTTAAAATTATAGTTGTCATATTTTCTTACTAAATATAACACGGTGTAGAGTTAATAATCGAAGCATCTTTAATCAAAGCCAACCAACAGATTTTTACCCATGTTATACTTTTGTTTTCAGATATACCAACTTGCACGCAACACAGTAATACTACTTCTTGAAAGTAATCCCGACATTGGGCAGCTGCTTGAATGGGTGATCGATCGATGTTATACGGCAAACACTCGTGAAGCAGATGCATGTTTTTTAGCACTTGCAAGTATTTTTAGTGCAAGGTAAGTAATATTTTTCTAGAATAAATTGTTTTTACTCGTAAATAGGTTTACCTGTATATGCTTTCATTCGTTTCTTTTCGTGATAACTGATAACATAACCCAAATTTTACTGAAAATTTTGGTGTAAAATGTTCAATTTGTACTTTTGCCCTGGCGGGATTGTATACAAGCGAATATAGAAAGTTAAATAATTTCCATGCTAAGATAAAACAAGAATTGTTTTTCCGGAGAATTAATTTTCTCAAATTGTTTTTCTTCCGATTTTCTCTTTAAGTTAAGGCCCCGATTCACGTATATTGCAAAAATGTCACTTTTTGTGGTACCATAGCATAATAACTAACCAGCCAATATTTGTATTTAGTATTTTAAAAAATTACTTGCAGTTTAATTAAATTACTGACATTACTGACAATTACTTCATCACTTCAAAGTATGTAATATTCGAAAAAAACGTAAAAGTGTTAGTACTATGGCGGCTCTATCAGGCGAAGATAATTACATTTCAAAACACGCAGATAAAAAACTGAAGTTATTCACGGTGGCTTTTTGCAAAATTATAGATAGTTACTTGTAATTTTCCATAATATTAGTTCACCTTGAACAAAAAGACGGCAATTTGGCTTTTACAGTTCTTATGGAACAAAAGTATTCGGATATTTACAAAAAATAAACTTATTTTTTCATTATTTACTCAGTTATTTAATTTATAATCATGCTGGTGAGTTCTAATGAAAGTAAAATTACAATAAATGTCAAAATGTACTCCATTTTATATAAAATAAAATTATTTTATATTTCGAGGTGTACGAAGAATACTAGAATGCACTGTACTTATATTATATACATGTGTTTCGATACAATTTGATGTATTTAGATGGAAAATAAAAGCAAGAGGACGGTCGATGTATACAGCTGATATTTTGTAGTGGTGTGTATGAAATTATGATTTTCTTTCAAGCCTGCCGCACGAAAATAGTCTACGAGCTTGGCTCAACATAAGAAAGTTAAAAAATGTGTTATCTAAAAACGGTACCAGCTTTTATTTTTATTTTTTGCTATGTCTACATAGCAAAAAATAAAAGTAAAAGCTGGTACCGTTTTGAGATAACACATTTTTAACTTTCTTATGTTGAGCCAAGCTCGTAGACCATTTTCATGCGGCGGCCATCAATCTCTAATAAATACAATAATCAATTGTATAAGTATTTTTCTTAAATATTAATACATACCATATATGTATGTAGATATATTGTATATGTATACTGTATGTAAATTAGGAGTAGTTTGAATGTATTATAACTGTAGATTGGTGATACACAAATTGAATGAAATTGACTATGTGCTGTTGTTAGCTTAGTGATTTAGAATAATAATACGCAATTAGTTCGTTTATCCAAATTTTCACGAGAGAATTGATTTTATTTTGTTTACCTTGAATTTACATCTCGTAAATCGCGAAACACAATTTTATACGAGCAGGTTTGATCGTTTGTTGTTAAAATTACAACACAAGCTCATATTTTTTGCTAATTATGTAAGCAGAATGACGACTTGCGACATTCGACTCAAACTAATGTTGACAACTTTTCAATGAAAACAAAAAAAAACATTTCGACTTGTGTCTTGCATTTATAACCGACAACGCAAAATGATTTAAATAAAAAAGAGTTCTGACGATATTTGTCGTGTTGTAAGTCGAAGTCGTAATGCTTACATAATCCACCCCCAGATTCCAGATCCATAGTCGAGTGTGCAATATCAAAAATCTATTGAATTGCACAAGAGAGTTGAGTGCACAAGAGAATCAAATTTTATGTCCATAACAAAATATAATAATAACATATAATATGATTGCTCCAGTATATTTTATAGAACTATAACAAATTTTCTACCTACTTCTGACTACTAGGCTTCTGAAACCGGATCAATTTTATAATTATTACAAACATATCCTGTCCCTATATCTGGTTATTTTTAAAACCGTTAATCTTGGTCACACACTCTAAATAATAGTAAATTAATAATAATGATATTGGCTTCTTAATTTGCAACTTTAGTTCTCCGGAACTTGCCAATAAACCTTCAATCCTGGTGTGCTGTCGATAGAAGTACCATATAGAGAAAATCAAACAATTATCCATCAAATGCATATTGGAACAATTAGGAACCTGACCCAAGTCGCAGTCTAATAAACGACGCAGTTGAAACCAGTTCTGAAATATTGTGCCCACATTTTCGACGTTTCAGATGTACAATCAAGATCCTTTGCTTCTCATTGTTTTTGGCGACGTTGGGATGTATATGATTGATTCGATAAAGGTGCAATTCCCCGCTAAATTATTATATAGCACAGCAGAACTTTCATTGTATGCTGGTCATCAACCGTCCATAAAATGCAGAGACCAACCGCCAAAAAGCGGTAACCAACTTGGGAAAGAGGTCGAGTACGAACACTAAGTGGGGTCATTATTGAGAATCTTGTCTACGACAAGTCAACATCAAGCAACGTTATGTAATAATAAATCACTTATGGAAATACACCATTTTTATCAATTACCAGATTACTATCAGTGAATAAAAGAGGATCCCAAAAGACGTATTTATATTTTAACTTGTTTTACAGAAAAACTGATTGATTGATTGATTGGACTGTAGGACCATATACTGGAAAAGTGTCCATGATAACGCCGGGCCTAATCCTACAGCCTGTTTACATATAACAATAGGAAGGATAGGAAAGTTTTTTTTTCTTTTGGGACAACGATCCGGTTTCAGACACCTAGCGATCTTACGGCACAACACAATTCTAATCTACTTCTAATCTACTAGAGGAAGGATAGAGGCTTAATAGGTTTAATGGATAATGATGGTATTGGTCTTCAACAATTGCTTCTTTACATCAGCAACCTAAGGAAAAATGTTATTATTTCATATATATCTGAAAATTTCCTGAGATTTTATTCTATATTAATATTTTTCGTCTTCCTAAACAAAATTGATTGAATTAATCGGCCCGGTTACATACACCTAGATAAAGTCGACAGTTAGTAACACAATGACAATATAATTCTAATCTACACTATCAGAAATTAAAAATACAAAGAAATATTATTTCACAAGCATCTGTAGATTTCCTGAAATTTAATTCTAAATTAATATTTTCCGGCTTCCTAACTAATATTGATTCTAATTGATTGATTCTGAATGTACGACCAAGTTCTTACACAGGAGTTCCCGGGTGACGCCGGGCCCACCGTACACTCTTTTTTACATATAACAAAACCGAAGGATTGGATACGTTAATTCAGAATCAGCCCGGTTACAGACACCATAATTTTAACTTGTTTTACAGCAAAAAACATAAAATTCGTAAAAGAGGAGAAATTAATATTTTTTGGAAAAGATAGAAATACAATTTTTTTTAAATACAAATACAATATGTGACCAACTAACTTTTGTTTTTTTTGACAGCTACTAGTATTCCAGAACATTTTTGATCAAATTCTTAAATTACAGTAAATTACAGAATTATGAAAGAACATGCTCTGTTACCCGGCTCTTCATTGAGGTCACCCTGGGAAAAATAGGAATTTTAATGGTTTTAAATTTAAAATGTTAACAAAGGGCGTAGCTCAAAACCTGTTCTGCTGACAAAATTATAATTGAATGGCACACTTATGCAAAGTATCTTAAAATGTAGTTTATTTAATTTAATTGTAAAATTGTGATTTTATTACAATTTTATAAATAAACATACATACAGAAAATAATTGTTTCATATAATTAATTTACGTATTATTAATTCCTTAACAAATTGTGTTAAATTTGTGTCAATTTTGTCTAAATTGTCTAAACTGAAACAAATATTGGCCCTACCATTAACAAACGGTGCAGTAATGCGAGGCTAATTGCTAATGAATATTTATTGCTATAAAATTAGTAATATACAGATAGATCAAAAACAGTCGTCTTGACAGACAAAAAATGTAAACTTCAAGATGGGTCTTATATAAACTATCGGCTATCATAAGCTATTTTACCTTACCAATGCTGTCGTATTCTAAGACTAAAATCAGTCCTTATTTTCATAAACATTTGGTTCGTATGAACAGATTCATAGTGAAATATGGTGTATGATGATTCTTGCACTATATAGAGATTATATTTTGCTCATATATCAACGACCCTAAGTAGTCGAACTTTCCTTCTCACTTACCATATGGTTGCCCTCTAGTAACTGTGATTTTTTGTTCACAACGCTGATGTGAAGCAAATTTTTTGGACGGTTTATCGGAAACGAACTGACTTGATTTATAAGGATATAAGGAGCTGCGCTGCTCTATGTTCTGACGGATGATATTCTCTAATGACACGACGAAAATAGTTTTAGCTATTTGGTTTCATTGCCGGACTTTGTAACCGTACCGTACGTTATTTTTGAAGCATCCAAACATTTGCTTATCGACTACATATTACATTATTTTGCAGCAATTTTTTAATATTTTTATTCAAAGAATGCAGTTTAAATTGGATGAATAATTAGAATCACACACCCCTTAAAAAAGTATATCAGAAGATTATGTTGGAATAAGAAAAGCCAAAGAGGTAATAGATAGGAACATTTTGGATATTTTGGAAATTCGCTCCTTATACGACTGGAATTCTACATTTAAAGTGGGGTGTGGGTTCTACATTTCACTAAACGTTTGTTAATAAATAAATAAGTAAATCTCAAATTCAATTATTTTATAATATTAGACAAGATACATTGAAATTAGCTGATACATTGTCGAGTTTCGTTTAGCCGAACCAACCTAATCTATTTAAGTACCTTATGTTTAATTTAAGAAGGCTGTGGTGGGATTACCATAACACTCAACTTAATCAATAATGGTTCAGGCATTTACAAATTCCATTCGACATTGTGAGGTTGTACATTCCAACTAGGTTTATTCAAGAGATCGATTAAATTGTAATATCTATCGTGGAATAGCGTTGTTAAACACTGGTTGGTTTAAAAAACGTGGTGGTAGCAAAGTTATTTATAGCGAGCGCATCTTAGCCACGAGTACCATTGTAGGTATAATTTATTCAAACATATGTAGAGGCAACCAAATCTTCATATTTGTAGTTTATTTAAAAACTTTCAATAGGCGTGCGACAGCATCTGATATTTATGTGCAAATTAATGAAGACTCTTAATTCAAGGTATACAGCAAAGATAAACTTTCGTTGTCCTTTAAAATTACATCATGAGTATGGAAACGTGATCCTATCGGCCAAATACTTTTTAATTTATGCTTATAATACTTCATCCGTCTGCTTAACATAGGCTAGTGCAGCTGATATTAGAATATGTTAACAACATCTGGGTTTTAAGTCGCAATGTTGTTCTCTTGAAACAAATCATCCTGCCATTATAATTCTCAGCTCATCAGATCGACATACAAATGAGCCAAAAGCGATAACCATACGCAAAAAGCATGAAATGGTCTCAGTCTAGGAAAACATGAAAACATTTACCGGTCAAGGCAGGCTATTTGAACAACGTTTATCTAGCCTCCTTAATCCAGCTCATTAGCTATTTTAACTAGCTCATGTCCTACCCCGGAAGCAACTAGAGCAGGATCTCGTTAGTCAATTCCAAGAAGGTCCTGGACAAACCCCTTTGCCGATACGTTTAGTGGCCTCCTAGGTAGATAAACCTTACTGGAAATATTTTTCTGGTTATGAATACTTTCAGTGGTGCCTTCCCTGTGATCCTAGTTCACTAACACGTTGGTGTAAGAGTTTAGGCGAGGAAGAGCTCAATAAAATGCTTCCACGATTAAAGTTTTATTATAACGCGTCATTCACTTTTACACATTTCTAAAATTAATATCTGAACATTGCACTGGTTAGATTAGTGGTCGCTATTAGTTGCGAGTGGTTGATGTGAAATGGGTTGGCCTCTACATGCGGTAGGGCAAACCTTCATAGAATTGGCACTATCTGTATAGCATCCCTCGCGGCATTTGTTCTCGCAGCTCATTCGGTGTAGTGGGAACGGCGTGGGGATGAGGATACCCAGATAGCAGTCTGGTTAACCGCGATCAGTTTATTTCTTTTGAGGGAAACTAATTAGGAAGGAAAGAATTTTAACGAGGGGATTTGGGCTGGTCTCGAACGCTGAAGTGGCGAAAGAAACAACAAAAAAAATATGTCAACTCATCCCGCTGATGAGTTGACTATGGGTGTGCATATTTTATGACTCTTAGTGAGTCATCTCCTACCTGGCCTTCCTTAGTGCCAATAATTCAGCCACTTTGATGTTGTTAGTTAGCTTCGGTTAACAGATCGGCTTTAACAAAGAGGAAATGGACAACCTAGGCCGTATCAGTTCCTGTCTTAAGAAGACCGTTAGAGGAACGATCTGTTACTAATTTTATTTGGTTATTAGTAAAGCTTTAACCTAATACTTACTTACATATACTCACAAAAAAAAAAATCTTCTGTCATGCCGACGACTTATTTACATTCGCTCTCTAACTTTGAAGGAATTGTGCATCTATCTGGTTTAACAAATGATGGTTGGTGATTATTGAATGTATAGGCCTATACCTCTCATGTTGATTTTGTCCTACGCTTATGATTTATCCTAGATATGTGGGTTACTTTCACGTTCTAGTTATGGCAAATCATATTCAATTTTTAAGCTCCATAGCTGGATAGTATTTTCAGTTTGATGATTTATTTATGGTCCTAGTTTAGTTGTTCTGCATCGTCTGAAGTTCAAATATATTTGTTATCTGGTTTGATGTGAATCCTCAGAAATATTGATCTTCAGTTCTGTTCCTATGATTACAGCCAAGCTTTCGCAGAAAGTGATGTACCACTTGGTACACAATGATTTTATCGTAGTTGAATTTGTGCTCCAGGTCTGATTTATCGGATATGCAATTCGATGTTATTACTAGCTTGCCGTTTTCTTTACACCAACGTAATCTGGCGTAAAATGAACACAGTGTAGGTTAATCTCCAAATAATCCTTCCAATGACAATCATAGACATTATAGAGTTAATGACCTTAATAGTTCACATATACGACCGAGTGTCTATGTAATTTCCTTTATGCCAGATGGAGAGTTGAGTTAAAGGACAACCAAATGACAGTACTGCAAAGGAAAGCGCTGATGGTGTTAAACGGCCTCGGCTTCCTGCAAAATATATCATACGAAACTGTTCCAACTCGTGCTAAACATTGAAAGTATATTTAGTTGTTTCTCTTTACATGGTACTCCTTTATCGCGTCCAACCCTGTATCACATTACCTTTACCATTTTCATTCTAATCCTATTAACTTAGACTAATTTAGTTCAAATATTCATTACAAGAACTTTTCTATAACGTTTATAACATTTTAAATTTGAATATTTTTATAATCCTTAACTTAATATCCTAATATCTATTATTGCTGATGGCGTTACCTCAATCCCACTTTGCTAACTTATCTGAATGGGGTTGAGCCAACCTCATCCTTTCTTTAAACTAAACACTAAATTTAATATTCTTATTAACTAATGACGCGGGTATACATAATATCGCTCGCGGTATACCAGCCTTTACCTTACCATTACATCATCTAGGTACATGCCCGACTATACATAGATGGTCTAATGGGAAAGTGGATGAAGTACGCATTTGCGTTTTATACGGCGGTGCTTCCAATTTTGATGTAGAGTCATCGCTAGCGACTTCAAAAGTTCGCCATCATTCAACTTGTCTAGGTTGAATTCCATTTTAAAAAACTAAAAAAAATATGCCTAACTAACAAAAACAAACAGAAACAAAAAACCTAACTACCTAAAATTCGATTTAAAAACAAACAAAATATACACACCCACAGTCCCTTCGATCTCACGTGTTGAGAAAACAGAATAACCCGCACTTCCTGGATCAAATAAGGAAAGTGTTACGTCCGCGGGACGTTCCATGCAAAAATCGCAAGAATTGGCGGTTATAGGGGTAAAACGCTAAGTTTTTCTTCGATGTTCGAATTCAATAAGGCAATCCTAGTTTTTTTTAATCGCAATGGTGATGAGGCAATAAAAGAATTTTTTTTGTTTTTGGTACGCTCAAATTTTGGCGGGACCGAGAAAAAAAAAATCGAGATGATGCGAAAAAAAAAAAAAAAGTGGGAGTGCGGACAGTCAGTTTTTAGGTCTCAAAGAAGACCATCATTTTTATATACCCTAATAAAAAGGAAATAAAAATATAAAAATATAAAATAATAAATTAAATTTTTTTTTTTTCTTATCGAAGTATCGAATAATTATGTATAATAATGAGTACGCGATCGCGGGGAGTGGTGGTGAATGTTAAAGTGATCGTGAATGTTTTTAGTTTTTTTTTGCGAAACATATATCTATAGAATATACATATATATAATATAGATATCGATAACTATATGTATGAATTTTATAAAGAATCAAAAAAAAAAAAAGTAAACAGAATTCGTTCGGTGCATCCCAAATCCACCCCAATAACCATAAATAAATTTGCATAATTAAAAAAATAAAACAAAAAAAAAAAAAATTTGCAATTCATCGCATCACGGTAATAAAAGAACAAAAATAAAAACCCCGTTCGCGAATCGACTCAAATAATATTTGGGAATAGTGAAAATAAAATATTGTGTAATAGTTAATAGTATGGATTGTCATAAGTAACTTATAGTGAAACTTAGTGAAATAGATATGTAAAATAGTTTGATTGTGAACGATAAAGACGTATAAACAAAAAAATTTATCTTGAAAAGAAAAAAAAACGTGTCCGTTGTAAAGTGCCGTATAATTGATGGTACGACAAGAAAAATGGCGAGAATTCTTGAATAGTGATTTTTTTTAGAGATTACAATAAGTGGTTCCGTGGAATAAACTCAAATGCTGTAAAAGTGCCTTCTATAATCCTAATAAATAATAACGATAATAATACGTGTAATAATCATAATAATATTAATCTTAATAGCAATAATAATAATAAAATCATAAAATAAAACACGGAAAATTGATGGTCATCAATCATCGTGATATTAACATAAGAGTGAACCATAATAGTTAAATGAACGTTTATGCGTGTTATCACGGCATATATAATTACATTCCAATTAATTGGCGATAATTATAATAATATTTAGAATAATTATAATATCAATAATAATAATAATAGCAATAACCATAAAACAATAAAAAAAGGAAAAAAATTTAAAATTGAAATTTTGGAGTATATAACGTAAACTACGAACGGATACAACAATCAACATACATCAGAATCAATTAAATAATTTAAGTATCATTACTTTGTTTTTTTTTACCTTTTATTATATTATATTATATTATACTATATTATGTGCAAGTCTTTTATATGTCTTATTATATCTTCAACAACTTAGTTTTAGTTAACTTGATGCTTTGGTTATATTTGCTTTCTCTCAAGTTGGGATATAATGAAGAAATATAAAATCCATAAGCTTAAGTTAAACTTTTAGTAGGGTTAGCTAGGGCATTAGTTTATCGTGTTAGACTTGTAAACCATTTATTATTATTATTTTTGTTTTTTTTTTGCTTTGCGATTTTATCAATATAATTGAAATTTTAAATTTATCTCCGAAGTGCATTATTGTTTTTATGGGTATTGTCGGGGTAGGTGGTTTCCGTTTTCTTGATTCTTTCTTTCGTGTTGTTACATGTAAAATCATGAAATAAAGTGGTAATTGAGATGAGGATGTGGCTGAGGTGAGTATGCAGGTTAGGTAAGTAGTGTAGTCTACAGCTGGTTTCCCCTCTTCCTTACACGGTCAGTACTGATCTCACTATGTTCTGGATTCCCACCCCATCTGCTCCTGAGTCCTAGCCAGCGTAATCGACCGTTCCAGAACCTCTAGTGGGATAATTAAAATCTGTTAACGAGTGGTGGACCCTGGTCACTCTTTGGTGCTTTATACCCACCAGTGCTGGTAAACAGTTCAGTCTCGTTACAGTGGCGCCCAAGGATTTGGCAACTCCTTTCCTAATCCCTTTCTTCTCCCTTCCTTCTCTGATTTGTTTTTACTCAGCTGGTTGCTCTAATAAAGCAACCGAGGAGCTTCACTCCTCAACGATGACGATTATTAATGCCGCCTCTATTAAAATTAATTCCATAATTTATTTTCTTTGCAGCTTTAACTTAGAATATTTTTCTTTTGATTTGTTTTTGTAATTTTTTTTTGGCATTTTTTTTTTAGTTTTGTTTATGCGGTAAATCGTCGTTTTCATTTGTTGGTCATTGGGTTATATTAGCTATATCCTATTCATGTAAGGGTAATCGCAAATACGCAGTACTAATCGATTTTATTTTGTTTTGCATTTCTTGGGATGCCTATTTGTTCTGACACCTCACATGCTACCGCCAACTAATGATTTTTTTTTTAGAATTCGCAGCTTAATCTTATATATATTTAATCGACACAGCTGTTCGTTTTTCTAGTAACCGATATACTGTTGATTGATGAAATCACACCGCACTGATTCTTTCTGAGTCTAAACGACTTATTGATTTCGCGGGCGTTAAGTGTGGTTTCATTAATTAATTAACTTTAACGTAACATAATGTAGGTTTTCATAATTTCATTTCAACAACATTTCTTTTCCCTTTCCCTTTCCTTATACCAGCTGAGGCTACACGGCCTATAAACACATACTACACCAGCCAAAGTGTGTACTCATCTTGGTTGCATCCTCTCTCTCATTGTGATTTTTCTTATTGATTAGATTTAATTAATTCATAACTTTTGGTTATAATATACATACATATATATACTTATACTTAATACATATACATATATTTGTTCATATATATTTATATTATTATATTTTGTTGGGGTATTTTTTTTTAGTGATTTTTTTTTCTCGCAATTTATCGTTCAGTAGGTAGTAAGTCTTGATATTAAACAATTACTTATTCGGGAAAACATTTTTTTTTTATTGATTTCGATAAAGATAAATTCTGTTTGTTTCATTATTATATTTTTTTTTATTTTCTCTCATTTTTTCGATTATTTAAATAACGTAGCGTAATTCGAACATCGAAATTATTTGCCTTAGCATTCATCATGGACTCGGTAGGACACAGTCAATATTTAGAACCAGACGAGTTCCGAATTGAGTGCGAAATTCGAAATATACAGGGAAATCTATTCGCACAAATAACGGAACTAAATGATTGTCTCTTAAAAGAAAAACTTGATCCCAATCTGGCTCCATCTCGATCTCACAAGTTGGCCCTGAAATCGCCACGAAGGGAAGTGACTACTTGTTCCACTAAGATCAAGGAATTACAGGCGTCGCTACATGACAATATTACACAGGACCCCGAAAAGATTGAATTCCGGGCGTATACTTCCAGGTTTTATCATATTCGCGGCCGGCTAGAGCGCATATCAACCTCCAAAACCGTCCAGGTAGCGGCTGAAAAGTTGTTACAATCTTGCCAATCCCTTATTGACTTCATTCATGATGTTGAGAATAATGTGGTTTCTGTGGATGGCTCACTAACAGTATTGGATGCTGTTCAGGTTCAAGAGCTTTCGGCTTCGGAGGACGATAGCGATACCAGCTCCGGAATTCGTATGTCACAAAAAGGCATTAAAAATGTAAGTGATAGTGTGTCTGATCTTAATCGTAAGTTGGCTCCTTTAACTTTTCAATCCGATTACGGCAAGCAAGTGTCTGCTGGTCCTATAACGTCTTCATCGGCAACATTACAAAGAGTTCATATATCGACGGATGCTAACATGCAATTTAGTAATGCGCCTATTTCATCAGCTGTGAAAGTCATTGAGTCACATCCTTACACTACTCCGAGAGTAAGGTTTGAAGAAAATCTACTGTTGCCTCCAATTACAAACCCTAATGAATTGATTGAGTATCGAAAACCGACATATCCGCCCTATCAATCCACTGAGAGCTATCGGTCACAAAATCCTGGGCAGACAAATATGCAACACTTTTATTCTGCTAATGCAAGTGTTCCAAGTATTCCTAATTACACCATTCCCGGTAGAAATCTTCTACAACAACCAGGTGCTCCATTTCAACAGTGGGATCCCCTAATGATGTCGGAGGCAAGGGCGCATTCTTCTTTTATTGCGGTTCAGCCCCCTCAGATTAATGTTCAGCCCCCTCAGATTAATGTTCAGAGTACCCAATCCATGCCACATCAACCATTAAACATGGATGGTGCAAACTCATTTAGCGCTAATAGAGTAATAATTCCATCAGCCCACTCTACCCCGGTGGCTAAATGGGGTATAACCTTTGACGGGTCGGCAACCGGTTTAGCGGTCGAAAAATTTTTGTTTCGCGTAGAGCATCTAGCCAAAACAAATAATATTCCTTGGCAACAACTCCTTAACGATATGCCAGTTCTGTTAAAAGGTATCGCCAGCGAGCACTACTGGCTAATACTCGAACGCCATCCTAATTGTAATTGGGAACTTCTTCGGAATTCCTTCGTGCACCGCTTTCAGGATAGGCGGACGGATGTGGACATAATACGTTTGATTGATGCTCGAAAACAGCAACCGAAGGAAACATTCATCGAATTTTATTATAGTATTTTAAAACTAGCCCTTCCTTTAAGAGTGCCACTCTCAGAGCTCCAAACATTGGAAATATTGAAAAAGAACATGCGCACGGGCTTACAGGTCCACCTCGCAGGTAGGCAATATTCTTCTATAGCCGAGCTGGTGAGTACATGCGTAGCAACGGAGGATACATGGCGCATGGTGGGAGTGATCCCGGAGCAAACCATGCATCGACCGGAACAAACCATGCAACGGCGTTTTTTTCCTACACCACGAATGCATGAAGTCGTAGGAGCTGTGAATCAAAACGAGAAGTTGCGCTATTACTCAGTGAACCCCATATTTCCGATTGCAACGTCCGATGCTTCTCAACCACTCGCGTTTCAGCAACCACCGGAATTACATAACCCACAGGTAGACGCATTTCGCTCAGTGTCCGATAACGCTCCAACGTCTTCAAACGTACCGCGCAAGTCTGCCATGGTTGTTTGTTGGAATTGTCGGAAATCTGGCCATTTATATACCGACTGCGAGCTGGTTCGGTCGCATATTTTCTGTTACGGGTGTGGGGCACCGGAAGTATTAAAACCTCACTGTCCTCATTGCAACAGGATGTCGATTCCGGTAAACTCCACGAAGGGAACGATCTGGTCAACCCGTCCCCCTGCGAAAATTTTACAAAGACCACCTCCACACATGTCGACGCCAGCCGTTCAACCTCCATCGTCGGATTCCCAGTAGGTAATTCGTCTAAGACCCAAACCAGCATTGCTACCTATATTAGACGCCAGAAATACCGATCCAATAGGTACTTTAAAAATCGTCGTGAAATGTACCGAAATATTGGCAAAACAAAATTTTGCGATTCCATTAAGCTTCTCGAAGACAATCGACCATATGCGGTAGTTAATATTAATGACATCGATGTGCAAGGGTTACTCGATAGCGGAGCGAATATTTCAGCATTAGGTAAAGATTCTATGCAGTTCATTCAGGACCATCAACTTCCCCTTCATCCTATTTCCGCAGTCGTCCAGATAGCTAACGGATCTCCCCTTCAGATACAAGGGTTCGTAAATGCCAGAATTCGGTATAATGATAAGACTCATATCATGAGGCTTTTCATTGTTCCGAGTCTGGAGCAGAAATTGTATCTGGGATATGACTTCTTTAAGTTATTTGGATTACAAATATCCGTTATCTCCTCCTGCCATACTGACCTTTCCCTTCCTTTTCACAACCTTAATCCTACCGACGATAAACGACATCAGCTTTCCGTGGATCAGCGTGAACGGTTACAAGCAGTCATTGATTGCTTCCCCAACTTCGAGCGGGTGGGACTTGGTCGAACCAACCTAGTACAACACACGATCGACATTGGGGATGCTCCACCCATTAAACAGCGACACTACGCAGTCTCTCCAGCAATTCAACAACTGATGTATGACGAGCTAGATCGGATGATTGCAAATGATGTGATTGAAGAGAGTCACAGTGCGTGGAGTTCACCAATGGCGATCGTCAAAAAGAAAAATGGCAGTGTTCGACTTTGTTTAGATGCGCGCAAGCTAAACAATGTCACAAAGAAAGACGCGTTTCCGTTACCGCTGATCGACGGGCTGTTGAGTCGTTTGGACCGTACTCGTTTTGTTTCGAGTCTGGATCTAAAGGATGCCTTCTGGCAAATTCCCTTGGACCCAGGCTCGAAAGAAGTGACGGCGTTTACTGTCCCGGGACGCCCATTGTATCACTTTAAGGTAATGCCTTTCGGGCTTTGTAATGCGCCTCAGACCTTGTGTCGATTGATGTCTCGAGTCATTCCTCATCACTTACAAGAAAAGGTATTCGTGTATCTTGATGATTTATTAATTACAACAGCTAGTTTCGATGAGCATTTATCGTTGCTCCAGGATGTCGCTGAAAGGTTGACAAAAGCTGGGCTAACGATAAATATCCAAAAAAGCAAATTTGTACTGAAAGAGATAGAATACCTAGGATATGTGATTGGTGAGGAGGGCTTGAGACCTAATCCTGATAAGGTTGAGGCCATTATGAAGTTCCCGACGCCGAAAAATGTACGGCAAATACGAAGGTTCCTTGGCGTCGCGGGATGGTACCGTCGTTTCATTAACGGGTATTCCTCATTATCATCTCCATTAACGTCCCTCCTTAAAAAAAATCATAAATTCCGCTGGTCCGATGAAGCAGAATCAGCATTTACAAAACTTAAGCAAGCGTTAGTGTCCACTCCAGTACTGGTCACACCGAACTTTAATGAACGTTTCTTCATACAATGTGATGCCAGTTCAACGGGTATAGGAGCAGTATTGTTCCAGCGAGATAAGGATGGGCACGACAAACCTATAGCGTATATGTCCAAAAAGCTGAATTCTGCTCAGCGTAACTATTCGGTCACGGAGCAAGAGTGCTTGGCCGCTATCGAGGCAATTAAGAAATTCCGTTCTTACGTAGAAGGCCTGCCATTCACGGTAATAACCGATCACGCAAGTTTAAAGTGGCTCATGTCTCTGAAGGATGCATCCGGAAGATTAGCTCGCTGGAGCTTAAAACTACAAGGTTTCAATTTTGAAATTGAATATCGGAAAGGCTCACAAAATGCAGTCCCAGATGCTCTTTCAAGACTTGAGATGGAGTCTCTGGATATCCACCACCTTCCAAACATTGATTCGCCATTATATGTTGACCTAACTTCACCAGCTTTCCTTGATCCCTCGTATTCCCAGTTAATCCAGTCCTTACAACGATCAAATAAGCCAATGAATCTATTCACCGAACAAAACCTCATTTACATTAACCCTTATCCTAACAAACATAGCCTTCCGGATATTCCCTTCTATAAGCTCCTGATTCCCGAATCCCTCCGTCCGACAGTCCTTACCGCTGCCCATTGTCCTCCAACCGCCGCACATCTAGGAATTGAGAAAACTGCAGAGCTCATCCAGCGATATTACTACTGGCCCACCGTCGTAGCTGATGTAGCGCAATTTGTCAATTCCTGCGATGTGTGCAAATGCAATAAAGCCTCAAACCAAACCTCCAAACCACCGCTCGGTTCCCTTCCCATGACTTTTCGGCCTTTTCAACGAGTATATCTCGACTTTCTGGGACCCTATCCACGCACCAAAGCCGGCAATACTGGAATATTGATTGCTGTCGATCATTTCTCAAAATTTGTCCTCACAAGACTAGTTCGACAGGCCACTGCAGTGGAGGTGTGTAGGTTCTTGGAGGTAGACATATTCCTAATGTTTGGCGTTCCGGAGGTCATCTTTACAGATAATGGTCGGCAATTTGAATCTCTCCAACTCCGGCGTTTATGCGAGAAATATGGGGTTCAACATATGTTTACGGCGAAATATTCCCCGCAGAGCAACGCTTCAGAACGTGTTAATCGTACCTTGCTGGCTTCCTTGCGGGCGTATATTAAACAAGACCAGCGTATTTGGGACACCAACCTTCCTGCAATAACTAACGCTCTTCGCAATTCCGTTCATGCATCCTCCAAATACTCTCCCCACTTCCTTGTGTTTGGTCAGCATGCTATCTTACACGGATCCGTGTACCCGATACTACGGCAGGCCACTCAATTTGGTGGGAATCAATTGCACAGCGTCGAAAAACCCGACTACCTACACCAAGTGTACGGCGATGTACAGACTAATTTAACGCGATCCGCAGATAATGCCAAAAAGCGTTATAACTTAAGAACGCGGCAACCTAAAATTCAGGTAGGGCAACAGGTGTACGTGCACAACTTCAAACAAAGTAGTGCCATAGATAAGTATGCGGCAAAACTAGCACCTAAATACATAAAGTGTGTAGTTACAAAATTAATAGGTAATGTATCATGTGAAGTGGCGGATGAAAACGGTGGTTCCATGGGAATATACCACTTTAAGGACGTTAAAGTGTAGTAGTGGTAGGTACACTGAAAAATTCCAAATTAGCTTGCTCTCGTGACTACCTGAGTTCTTTGCCCGGCTTGTGAGACCCATCAACAGGGTGTGAGTCGTCCCCACGACTGTTACGTCCGCGGGACGTTCCATGCAAAAATCGCAAGAATTGGCGGTTATAGGGGTAAAACGCTAAGTTTTTCTTCGATGTTCGAATTCAATAAGGCAATCCTAGTTTTTTTTAATCGCAATGGTGATGAGGCAATAAAAGAATTTTTTTTGTTTTTGGTACGCTCAAATTTTGGCGGGACCGAGAAAAAAAAAATCGAGATGATGCGAAAAAAAAAAAAAAAATGGGAGTGCGGACAGTCAGTTTTTAGGTCTCAAAGAAGACCATCATTTTTATATACCCTAATAAAAAGGAAATAAAAATATAAAAATATAAAATAATAAATTAAATTTTTTTTTTTTCTTATCGAAGTATCGAATAATTATGTATAATAATGAGTACGCGATCGCGGGGAGTGGTGGTGAATGTTAAAGTGATCGTGAATGTTTTTAGTTTTTTTTTGCGAAACATATATCTATAGAATATACATATATATAATATAGATATCGATAACTATATGTATGAATTTTATAAAGAATCAAAAAAAAAAAAAGTAAACAGAATTCGTTCGGTGCATCCCAAATCCACCCCAATAACCATAAATAAATTTGCATAATTAAAAAAATAAAACAAAAAAAAAAAAAATTTGCAATTCATCGCATCACGGTAATAAAAGAACAAAAATAAAAACCCCGTTCGCGAATCGACTCAAATAATATTTGGGAATAGTGAAAATAAAATATTGTGTAATAGTTAATAGTATGGATTGTCATAAGTAACTTATAGTGAAACTTAGTGAAATAGATATGTAAAATAGTTTGATTGTGAACGATAAAGACGTATAAACAAAAAAATTTATCTTGAAAAGAAAAAAAAACGTGTCCGTTGTAAAGTGCCGTATAATTGATGGTACGACAAGAAAAATGGCGAGAATTCTTGAATAGTGATTTTTTTTAGAGATTACAATAAGTGGTTCCGTGGAATAAACTCAAATGCTGTAAAAGTGCCTTCTATAATCCTAATAAATAATAACGATAATAATACGTGTAATAATCATAATAATATTAATCTTAATAGCAATAATAATAATAAAATCATAAAATAAAACACGGAAAATTGATGGTCATCAATCATCGTGATATTAACATAAGAGTGAACCATAATAGTTAAATGAACGTTTATGCGTGTTATCACGGCATATATAATTACATTCCAATTAATTGGCGATAATTATAATAATATTTAGAATAATTATAATATCAATAATAATAATAATAGCAATAACCATAAAACAATAAAAAAAGGAAAAAAATTTAAAATTGAAATTTTGGAGTATATAACGTAAACTACGAACGGATAGAACAATCAACATACATCAGAATCAATTAAATAATTTAAGTATCATTACTTTGTTTTTTTTTACCTTTTATTATATTATATTATATTATACTATATTATGTGCAAGTCTTTTATATGTCTTATTATATCTTCAACAACTTAGTTTTAGTTAACTTGATGCTTTGGTTATATTTGCTTTCTCTCAAGTTGGGATATAATGAAGAAATATAAAATCCATAAGCTTAAGTTAAACTTTTAGTAGGGTTAGCTAGGGCATTAGTTTATCGTGTTAGACTTGTAAACCATTTATTATTATTATTTTTGTTTTTTTTTGCTTTGCGATTTTATCAATATAATTGAAATTTTAAATTTATCTCCGAAGTGCATTATTGTTTTTATGGGTATTGTCGGGGTAGGTGGTTTCCGTTTTCTTGATTCTTTCTTTCGTGTTGTTACATGTAAAATCATGAAATAAAGTGGTAATTGAGATGAGGATGTGGCTGAGGTGAGTATGCAGGTTAGGTAAGTAGTGTAGTCTACAGCTGGTTTCCCCTCTTCCTTACACGGTCAGTACTGATCTCACTATGTTCTGGATTCCCACCCCATCTGCTCCTGAGTCCTAGCCAGCGTAATCGACCGTTCCAGAACCTCTAGTGGGATAATTAAAATCTGTTAACGAGTGGTGGACCCTGGTCACTCTTTGGTGCTTTATACCCACCAGTGCTGGTAAACAGTTCAGTCTCGTTACAAAAGGAAAGGAAATTGAACTTGAAATTTTGATGAACTCATTTACTCATCCCAATTTATTGCAATGGGCGTCTTAACTTCTATTGAGCGATCCTCACTGCCATTGTAAATTAGTAAACAGCAGTTCATTATTGTACCCAAATGATCAAGACACTGTTTTTGACGATTTTACCACAATTTGCCGTCATACTCTAACCTTTAGAGGGGCTCAACCGTGCGATCGACAACACTTCATCATGTGAGTCAAATGACGTTAGCGAGTCCTTTCAATTAAGGCCCTCGAACGACAGTTGCTATTTGTTTATCAATTGGGAGTGATAACACGCCGGTTATCACTAAGGATTTCCACAATGTAGTATGACTTCACTTAGCTTATGTCCAATCCTGGAGTCTTATATTCGTCCACTAATAGAACCTAGCTAGGTGGGCCATACCCTGGGCGTAGATAAAGCTAGATTTGGTGGACTGGCGAACCCCATCCCTAAAGATGAAAATTAAATTTAAAATGCTGAGGTAGAAAAACGCAGAAACCTAAATATACATTGTATTGCTGGAAATCCACATTTTATTCGAATTTAACAAATTTATCCTTACTTGGCGTAATTTCTTACTACAAACTGGATAACAAAACCGAGGTAGAATGGAAAGGCAACCTTAGAATTTGAATCGGGATATGGAACGACGTTTCAAATTAAACTGGGAATGAGCAGCCCTTTATACCCCTGGTATTCTACCGGCCAAGAAAGGGATATGTCCATTACTCCAGGGATCACATCATTCACCCTTGCCTATTCAGTATTGTAAAATTGTTGGTTGTACATGGTACCAAAAACCGTACAACTTATTGAGAAATTAGATACCAGTATTAGTACCAGTTTTACATTGTGACGGATGTATTCCTGAATTCCAAATACTACCACGAATGTTAGTTACCCTCGGAGTGCGGGTTGGTACTTGCCACAGATAAACCAATCATTCGAAAATCCAGCATTGCAGCTCAAAAATTGTTAATTCCTCTCGGTACGTGTAGGACCCAGGGTCAGAGCTACCAATAAGGCAGTACCGCAGCCATACTCGTACCAAACATAATTTTACATTAGTCACTAAATGAAACTTGTACACGACTATGTGCACCGGTTGTATTAAAATACTTAAGACTGTTCGGCACTAAATTAACAGTAATGCCGATATGGTTTAAATCAGAAACTGTGATAGAAACCTCAATTAAATTTGAAATAGGATATATTGGTGGTAGTTCCTACCAAAATACCTGTGCCAAATTATGGCCCGTTTGGGCACCACTTGAAATGGGTTGGCCTCTACATGCGGTAGGGCAGCTCCAGTTTCATAGAATTGCCACTATCTGTATGGCATCCCTCACGGCATTTGTTCCCGCAGCTTAGTCGGTGTAGAGAGAACGGCGTGGGGATGAGGATACCCAGATAGCAGCCTGGTTAACCGCGATCAGTTTATTCCTTTTGAGGGAAACTAATTAGGAAGGAAAGAATTTTAACACTAGAACTACGAACCGGTCAAAATGCCCGGTTGCATCATTTATTTATAACATTTCCTCTTTAAGTTTTATTTAATATTTTACGATAATGTCATGACTTTTATTAAATTTGTGTATACAATAATATTATAAATTATTTCGTTCTTACGCTTCTAATTTTCAGAGATATCTATGTGTTATACCTAAATATACGAACCGGTCATTTTGACCGGTCATGAAAATATCATGAATACATGTTGTGTATTCCCGGAATTTTTATACATCTATAATTCCGGTGAATCCCCGGAATTCAAAAATTCTACGTTTTCAATTTATTATGTGTAAATTTGTTTATATGTAATAAAATTTCAATTTAGTATTCTTGCTTGTCGTGTATAGTTGCAAGTTGCAACGCGCATAAAATAAACATTGAATATTTTTGTAAAAAATTGTGGCGAATATATGTACATATTTCTTTATAATCTCACATTATTCTTGCACACATTGTGAGTGGTTTGTGATTGAATATTTTTTTTCATTATTATAAAGAGAAATAAAATTTTAATATTTTTTAGTTATAAGTTTTTACCCTGAAAATGCCGAGACGTTCGAAAATACCAAAATTTCTTGGAGAGATAACAAATATATGCGAAGATATATCCGATGTCAGTGAAGATGACTGTAAATCAACAGATATTTCAGAGGTTCAGATTGAGAAAGAGAAAGTCTATTTATCCTTAGACAGCGATAGTGAAGAAGAGAACATACTCAAGGTACGTAAAAGAAAAAGTATAAAATTGCCTTCATATTCCGATGAGAGTGAAGATCAGCAAACTGAAATTGCCTATGATGGAACTATTTGGAATAAAATCAAATCTGGATCCACTCCAGGGATGAGACCAAAATATACCATTTTCAAAGAAAAAATAGGACCTGCAGGATATGCAAAACAAAACATTATAAAGGGTGTCGTAAGTAGTACTTTCTCATTACTAATTAATCGTCAAATTATACAACATATCATAACTTGCACAAAACAAGAAGCTTTTCGAGTTACTGGTGAAAAATGGGATTTATCAGCAGAAAAATTCAATGCTTTTCTGGCCATTTTATTTGCGCGTGGCGCATATGAAGCTAAGAACTTGAAATTATCTTATTTATGGTACCAGAAATGGGGCCAGCCTTTTTTTCAAAAACTATGCCAAGGGATGACTTCACGAATATTTTACGTTTTATCCGCTTTGATAAAAAAACAGAAAGAAGTCAGCGATTAAAAACGGATAAATTTGCAATGATTTCATATGTTTGGAAATCTTTCATTGAAAATAGTCAGAACTGCTATACACCGGGACAAAATATTACAATCGACGAGCAATTATTTCCAACTAAAGCGAGATGCAGGTTCACTCAATATATGCCGAACAAACCTGATAAGTTCGGAATAAAATTTTGGTTGGCATCCGATCTCAAGTGTAAATTTATTATAAATGGTTTCCCGTATTTGGGACAGGATGTAACAAAGGAATCGTCAGTTCCTTTGGCTGAATTTGTTGTTCTAAAATTAATTAAACCATATACCTATTCTGGAAGAAATGTAACGACTAACAATTTTTCCACCAGCCTATCACTAGCCTCGAAATTATTGGAGAAAGGTACTACTTTAGTTGGAACTGTTCGCGCATACAAAAAAGAATTACCAAAACTTGCGAAACAAAAAAAAAGATAGTTTACCTCGATTTTCATCTGTAATTTATAGAACAAACAATGCCACTTTGACAATATATAAAAGTAAGCAAAAAAAAAAGTTCTCTTGCTGAGTACGAAACATAATTCAGTTAGCATTGAAAAAGATGATAAAAAGATGCCTGAAACTATAGAATTTTATAACAAAACTAAATTCGGAGTAGATGTTACCGATCAAATGGCCAGGAAGTATAGTGTGAAGTCAGGATCTCGAAGATGGCCTCTGCAAATATTCTTCAATATTCTCGACTTTGCTGCAATAAACGCATGGATTTTATACAAAGAAACAACTGAAGAAAATTTATCAAGAAAAGATTTCTTGTTTCAATTAGCAGAAGAACTTTCAGGAAAGTATGAAGACTCATCGGAACTAGAATACTTGAACAACCTCTTGAAGAGTCCTGAAAATTTGAACATACGAAAAACGTGCCAAATAGTTTTATGCAATGAGAATAAATCCGTAAATATCCGGGCTCGTTGCCAAAAATATGTTTGTGGCAAATGTACTTTTAAAAAAATTTTGATATGTAAAATTTGTCGTAAATAAAATGGAACCTAAATACAAAATGAATGATAATACTCTTTATGTTATGTAATTACAATATTTGAATGAAATATATTTTATTTTCTTTAAAATTAAATTATCTTATGAATTTATAGTTTTCTTCTTGAATTCTACTTTTGTTTAATTAAACAAACAAACCGGTCATTTTGACCGGTTGGTAGAAATAGGTATATGGTAAATCTTCTTAGTTCTAGTGTTAACGGGGGGATTTGGGCGGGTCTCGGGCTCTGAAGTGGCGAAAGAAACAACAAAAAAATATGTCCCATCCCACTGATGAGTTGACTCAGGGTGTGTATATTTTATGACTCTTAGTGAGTCATCTCCTACCTGGCCTTCCTTAGTGTCAATAATTCAGCCACTTTGATGTTGTTAGTTAGCTTAGGTTAACAGATCGGCTCTAACAGAGAGGAAAGGGACAGCCTAGGCCGTATCAATTCCTGTCTTAAGAAGACCGTTAGAAGAACGATCAGTTACTAATTTTATTTGGTTATTAGTAAAGCCTTAACCTAATACTTACTTGTATATACTCACCAAAAAAAAAATCTTCTGGCCGCCTGTTGGATCCAAAACACTGATCACACTAAGTCTATCAGAAAAAACTACGAACACTATTTGATTTCAACCAAAAAAAATGTTTATTAATTTACTCTTACACAAAAAACTTTACAACACCAAATTCACAGAAAATTTCACTACCAATCCATAAAAAAAACCATGACCACACGTTGGTCTCACTACTCTAAAACTCACTACACTAAAAAGACTATAACCACACGTTGGTCTGACCACTCTAAAACAACTGATCCCTAAAGAAAGATTTGTACCCCATTTACACATATCTTCGCTGGCCGATTTTTGTGCTTTCATCCCAAAAAATGTATAAAAACCATGTATAGGGTTTTCCAATAGGAATGATATGATTTTTAAGTGACGTTTCGGCCATTTGTAATATGTCCTGATCTGTCATTTTTTGTTGAATTTTGAGCGTACATTTTCTTTAGATAATGTTGAAGTGCCAATAAGACAAAGATTCGCTCGAAGTAATGCAAATATTGCTGCCGTTCAGGCAAGTGTTGCTGAAGTGAAGACCGCAATTTGTCGATTCCAAGACGTTCTCAAGAATTGGGGCTGTCTCAAACCACAATCTGGCGGATTTTGAGAAAGGATTTGGGTTTGCATCCGTATACAATTGTTCTTACTCAAGAACTGAATCCATTGGACCACCGTAAACGTCGTGAATTTGCTTATTTTGTCTTGGAACAACTTGAAAACGATAACGATTTTTTTAAGAAAATCATCTTCTCCGATGAGACTCACTTTCATCTGAGTGGTGCGGTAAATAAGCAAAACTGTCGATTCTGCTGCGAAGAAAATCCACAAATTATTCATGAAAAACCATTACATTCACCTAAATTGACAGTTCGGTATGGTTTTTGTTCTGGTGGAATCATCGGTCCGTATTTTTTTCGAAATTAAGCTGGTAACACCATTATTGTCATTGGAGATTGGTATAGATCGATGATAACCAACTTTTTATGGCCGAAATTGGAAGAAGTTGATTTTGACAACATTTGGTTCCAACAAAACGGGGCTACGTACCACACAGCAAGTGCAACAATTGAATTATTGCGAGAAAAATTTGGAGATTCGATTATTTCAAGAAATTGTGATATTGAATGGCCTCCAAAAAGTTATGGTTTAACACCATTAGACTATTTCTTGTGGGGTTATTTGAAGTCATTAGTCTTTAGCAATAAACCAAACTCTCTTCAAGCTTTACAAGTCAATATTGAACGTGCTAATCATGACATACGACTTGATTTAGTGGAAAAAGTGCTCGAAAATTGGGTTCATCGAATTCGTTCCTGCAGAAGAAGTCGTGGAGGCCATTTGAATGACGTTTTATTCAGAACTTAATTATTTCGATTGTACTTCACATTAAATAAAAAACATTTCAATTTCCTTAACAATTAGTGTTTCTTTTTTAAAGAAATCATATCACTCTTATTGGAAAACCCTGTATAATATAATTTATATGAATGAAGAAATAGCGAATGTAGTTAGCGCATGCAGTTAATGCATGTAGTTAATATGTAGTTAATTCATGTTTTTCGCCTACGTAGTTTATGGATGAACTACACGTAGTTTTAGAGGTAGTTTTTATGTTCTAAAACTACTTAAAAACAGTGGTTGTGACCATTAGGTATATGGAAAAACATTTTTCATTCTTCCTTTTAACGCGCTTTAGGTACTTGACGAAATACACTAGCACATAATAAACACATTATATTACTTGTTTAATTATTTCGCAAATAAAATTTCTTTTTAATTAAAAAAATTTGTTCAAAAAATTTAAAAATTACTCGATCGATTTCGACTTGTTAGATGATCATCAGGAGTATCTACTGATTTGTAAAAATAAAAATTTAGTTACTCGTATATATAGTAGAAATAAGAAAAAGGAAATAAAAGAAGGAGAGACAAAAAATAGTTCCAACCATCTGTTGTTTACATGGAAAAATTACTAATAAAAAAGGGAGTGGAATAGCAGGTAAGCGATTACTCATCGCCCGTCATTACCCGACGTATTAGTTATATTATTAAGAGCGTGAGAATAGAACAGGGCGGGATCCATAATTGGTGAGAAACTGATTTCTCTCTGTTCGTTAAGGATATTTTGGTTAAGGAATATGGATTTTCGAATTTCGTAAGATTCTAAGGTATCTAAACGTCTGCTTTTGGGTTGTATGTATATGTAATATGTCTAAATTGTTTAAGCTAGCTGTATGATTTTCTAAAGTTAAATTATTATGGAATGTTGATTGATTGCCCACCGTGGTTGTTTAGTTAAAAAAATTTAGGGTAACATAATTACCCTAAGTTACACATGAAGTAAAATAAACAAAAACAACGAAATTTAATTATTTTGGCCTCAGGCCTTAATAGTTAGTAAGTAAAAATTGGTAAAGCGTTACCAGCAGAAGGGACCCGCGTGCTAATGCACTTGCGCGATTTCCGCCCCTAATGGAGCGGCTGGTAGACCCTTTGCCAATCGAACCCCTTTATGGTATAGTATATGATTTTTGCTAACCATATATACTTAGCTGTATTTTGTAAAATTCGAACTCCCTCGAATTCTCGAACAAAAAAAAAACACAATAAAAACAAGCGTTTATCCTGTTACACTAAGTACTACTTTATTTATGCAAAATCAAAAAAAACTTCAGACTTATTTAAAAAAATTAATGTCTATTGCCTAACTTCTACTACTACTTAATTATCACGGCTTATTTCACGCTGAAAATTAAAGTTTAGAAGGAAACGTAAAGTAATGTAATAATGTAAAGTAATGGACTTTTTTTAACAAAAAATTATGTATCTTAGGTACTACTTGGGATATATTTTTTTTTTGTATTTTATTTTGAGCGCCTAATACCTCTACTATAAGGCGCTTCAGGCTTATCCATTCATTCTGGGACAGTCTGTATGATAAGGTAAATTTCAGATTTAGAAAGTAGTTGATAATTTAATTACGTTAGTTGGTTGACTTGGAGATGGTGAAATAATTGTATCCATTGTTCCAATGGAACTAAAAGCAGGGTTAATTTATATCTAACATTCACACAACTTCACTAAAACATAACCTGAATTCAACCAGAAAGATCGTCGAAAAACAACATTCCATAGCAAAAAGTCTTTGGATCGTTAACATATTTGATTGTATTGAGTTTATGCTCAAAGCGTAAGTAATTAAATAGACCCCCTGATCAAGAATGTTGCAATCACAATCTTCTCTGACCTTCCGGTATGTAAACAAAAATAAATAAATAATAAATTTTAAATAATAATAGAAATAAATAGAATTATATTTACCGACAACTTTATTGTTTTAAATCAGGACTTTCGACAAAATTTCGATTTATAGAATTGTTTAAAGTAAGTGAAAATTATTAAAATAAGTTATGAAAATGTAATTAAATTTAAATAAAAATCCAAATGGATAACACAATCCAACATATTTCAGCTCAAATGATAAATTTCCCGTGGCAGAAAACTGTTTCCTCCTTTCATTAACATTTTTATCAATTTATATTATTCCACAAAAAGTCACATTTGTCACAATACGGTGGCAACCCATTTTGAGTATACAAATTTTCGCTTATTGGGTAGTTACAATTCGATCTGTTGTAATTTCAAATTTTGGCTTCTCGGGTACCAATATTTTATGTACTTAAGTACATACAAAGGGAATTCCCTTGAAATGTCAGTTTCTATGTATACGATTATAAATTACCGTTCACGTATATGTAAATAGTTATAATAACAATAACAATAATAAATAATTAACTTTTATATAATTAGAATGAAAATTAGAATAAAAAGATACTTCTCTGATTGTATATGTGTTGAACGTAATTTTCATAATAACTGTCTCAATTCACCTGTATTAACAGGTGAACTTCTAAAGAACAAAACTCACTCAAAAATAGCACATCACTCTCACACTACACATTCCTAAACTGATTTGAATTAAAATATTAATAATAATTTATTTAAAGGAGAGACAAAAACACGTCTTTCCTCTACGACGATCAGTCGATCCTCCCGAAGGCTAAAAAACTACAATTTAATCTAAATTTCGTTTAATCAGTAGAGTTACAGGCTTTGGCTTTGATGATTAAGTAGTACAAGATTAAAACTTCAGACGCAATTCTCAAAAACTAACTGCCTTCCACTAAATTTTGGTGCGGGATTTACACAAATTTGATTTGATTGATCGAGAGGGGAAACGTGTATTTTAGAACAAGAATTAAGTGCTTACCCGGGTAGTTTGGATTGTAATATATTATCTGTGACAGTAAACGCTGTTGCGCAGCGGCATACATACTGTATATGCTAAAATATTGAAATATTGTATTAAATAAAAAATCAGAAAATTATGATAGATTAAAGAATTCACTTTAATAAAAAATATTAATTGTAAAGGGTGTTTTTTTAAGAGGTTGCCGATTTTTTTTTTGAATAAAACACATATAAAATTATGAAATGACCAAAATTTTTTTTTATTTGGTAGATAATTTTTTGGCATTTAACATTTAAACACAATTTCTGGCATATGGCTACCACGACTATTTTTCACAAATGTCATTCTGGAGGTCCAATTTTCCAGCACTTTTTCAAGCATTTGAGGGCGTATGTCAGCAATGACACGTTGAATATTGGTTTCCAAAGCGTCAATCGATTGAGGTTTATCCACATAAACCAATGACTTCACGTATCCCCACAAAAAGTAATCGAGTGGCGTCAAATCGCACGAACGCGGAGGCCAATTCACCGGACCATTTCTCGAAATAATGTTGTCGTTGAAAGTTTCTTTCAATAAGTCGATTGTTTCACGTGCTGTATGGCAAGTGGCACCATCTTGTTGAAACCACATTTCATTCATATCCATATCTTCAAGATTTGACAACAAAAACTCATTTAACATGGTTCTGTATCGATTTCCATTCACGGTAACGCGTCGTCCTTCCTCATTTTTAAAGAAATATGGACCGATGATCCCACCAGCCCATAGACCGCACCAAACAGTACATTTATCAGGATGCATTGGTAATTCTAGAACGGCGTGTGGATTATCTTTGCTCCAAATGCGACAATTTTGTTTGTTGACGTATCCATTTAACCAAAAATGCGCCTCATCACTGAAGAGAATTTTACGGTAAAAAACTGGATCTTCGTTCAATTGATTTAACGACCAATCACTGAATTCACGGCGCAAACGATGGTCGTGTGGCTTTAATTCTTGCACCAATTGAATTTTGTATGGCACCAAACCCAAATCTTTACGTAAAATTTTCCATAAAGTCGATGGACAAAGTCCAATTTGCTGAGCACGACGACGAATCGATAAATTGTCGTTTTCTTCGACACTGGCCTCAACGACAGCAATATTTTCTTCTGTACGAACTCTTCTCATTCTTGTCGGTGGCTTGGCATCCAAAAGAGTGAATGTAGACCGAAATTTGGTAATTACGTTCTTTATGGTGGTCTCTGACGGACGATTATGTGCACCATAAAATTCACGAAGTGCTCTATAAACATTTTTAATTGAACACTGATTTTGAAAATAAATTTCCACGATTTGAAAACGTTGTTCTGGAGTTAACCTATTCATAATGATTTGCCAAACAATACTGAGTAGAAATGCCACTTTGAGCTGTCAAAACAACTGTCATAAAATAAAACGACATCTATCGGAAAAACAAACCTCCTAAAAAAACACCCGTTATTTTACGATTCTGATAATGTTTATGTTCAATTGAAATGTAATATGCGTAATTTGCTTGATTGCTTCCTTTATCCTCGTAAATTGTTTTAGCAAGACGAGCAACATAAATATTTAATTGTACTTAATACGACTTCAAAACGATGTGAAATATACGAAGGGAGCATTTAGCCTTTATTCGTATTTTTCAATGTCATTAAAATTTGGATCATTTTTTAAGTTATTTACGTAAAATGAAATCATATACAGATTATATATACGAATAAAATAATCTATATCATAAAGGCTTTTACTTGTAAACATTTTGAAATTACGAAAAATCTTTTTTTGATCGGTATATTTATGTTTAAACAAGATACGAGTACATATAAACATATTATTACAAGTACAATAAAAAATTATTCTTGTACTTAGATTTTCCTTAAATATTTGAATACATTCTTTTATGTAAATTGACTTTAAAAATATAAGAGTATGTTTGTTATAATATGCTTCATATATATTGTATTTATTGAACAGCTTTGGGCACAAAATAAAACCCAAAAAGAAGAGTAAAGGTTAAATGTCAAGGTCCGACTTCTACTCACTGATCGCACGGAGAGTTATCTTCTCTATTGATTTTTTTTTACTATATTATCCGGTTCTATATATATTAGGTGTGCAACTAAATTTCTAAGTTTCACACGTATATGGTGCTAGCGACACATCTAGTTGTCATTTATGTCAGAACTTGTGTTTTGTTCATAGCGTGGACAGTTGTTAACGATAACCAGTTGTAATACCAGCACATATCGCAACGTAAAAATATTTTTTCTAAGAACGAAAATGACGAGTTTTGTGCCAAACAAATAGCCTTTGCTTTTCTGCTTCAGCTTGAAAAATATCAGCTGAAGCACGTCATTTGCTTGAGGAGGTCTCCGGCGAACAAGCACCATTGACAACTACATGTGAAGATTGGTTTAAACGCTTCAGAAGTGGCGATTTCGGCATTGCGGATAAAAAGCGCTCCTGAGGACCGAAAACATTTGAAAACACCGAGCTGCAAGCGTTTTTGGATGAAGATGATAAGCAAACTCAAGGTCAACTTGCGGAGGCATTATACACGACTCACCAAGGTATTTACGTTTAAATTCTATGGAGAAAATTCAAAAGAAGGGAAAAGGGATGCCACATGAGTTGACTGAGAGACAAATGGAAAATCGACGAGCCACTTGCGAAGCATCAACATCGACGGCATGGCCAAATCGTTTCGGAAAGAAGACAATGCTCTGCGTTTGGTGGGACCAGAAAGGAATCGTGTACTATGAGCTGCTGAAACAAGGCGAAACTGTCAATGGGCAACGCTACCGACAACAACGCTATCGTATAAATAGCGACGGACAATACTTGAATAAACCATTTTTTCTATTTCTATTGAAATTTTCCATTTTTAATTTTTCATAAAACCCTGAAATTTAGTTGCGCACCTAGTACAAAGATGTAAAACATGCTATACTAATAAACATTAAGTTACATTTATTTTCATTATCTCTAATGAATTATCTCTAATTTTAGAAGTACACGACAATTTTTTAAACCTGTATCTGTCAACGATTATCATGATCTTGTAAGAAAAATATATGGTTTAATTAGTGTTGTTTTTTGAGAAATATTTCACATTATAGATCTCGAGTTAGTGAAATTCCATAAATTCGCATACTCTGATTTAAGAATCCAGTTTCCACAGAATAATTTACTGAATTTTATGATAGTGGGTTAAGGCAGAGCCCAGGTCTTTCAAAGGTTTCATTCCAGTTAACCAAATTCCAGATTCTACTTTAAAAATTATTTTGAAATTTCTTATTCACTGACCAAATGGCACAGTGGTTAAAGCTTTGGCGTTTGGATCGGGAGGTACCGGGTTCGAATCCAGATAGGGGCAGGATGCAAAGGGAATTTTCATCAACAGATTACGATCTGTGATGAAATGGAACACATCTATGACTCCCTGTCGGAGTGCAAAACTTATGGGCCGACCCATCTTCTATGCCAGTATAGGCTAGTATGGAGCTATGCAATGTTCAGATGGTGATGAAATCGGACCTATAACCGTACGTCCTCGAATTGGCTAACACTGACGTAAAAGTAAGGACGGAAAAAGCAAATCGCGAAAGAGTTGGGAGAGCCATGGCTCCAGTACAGATTGCAGGGATAATAAAAAAATCTTATTCGTTAAATTTATCAAATTTCAGGTAAGAAATAAATGTCTCTGCGACTGAATTGGCCTTATTCCTTAACAAAAGGATGCAAAATCCATTGGATAATTAATATACTTAATAATAATCTTAAAAGAACGCATAAGTGTGGCATTTGTCACTGGGTTTGGTCCGTTTGTTTTATAACAAAGCCAACACAGAACATAAGAGTTCAAATTAAAACACGAAGCTTGTCTATATTTATTTATTTATTATTCTACTTGCACTATCTCCTTGAATTATGGTACCTTTTCTAGATGATGCAAAGTCAACATAGATTTAAGATGTTTACAATTTGGTTAGTTTGAGTTATTCATATTAAGAAATTTTACGTACACATTCTAAAATAAGTAGAATAAGTTTTCGATTGTATGTTCAAAAAAAAAAAGTTGAGTGGTTAATGTTTGGAGGAGAGAATTGAGATGAAGGAAATGTTGAACGGTTTGATAGGTTGGAGAGGAATGGAAAGATTGGAGTAAAGAAACGTGAAAATAGTAAAATAGTAAAAATGTTGGTGAAGGTAAAAGTTGGGGAAGTAAATGATTAGACGAAATTAATGGTTTAATAAAGGAAGAAGTTTGGTGAGAGAAAATGTTTAGGCATAGATGAAAGGGAAACAGAAACAGAAAAAATGAGAGAGCTGGTAAAGACTGAGATTCAAACCTCATTGTGGTACTTCGTGAGTAACGCTAAATGAATCGAACGACGTTTCAGTTAACCACTACTCAACAACAAAAAGGACTAACTTGTGATATACGCGGCCAATCTTTAATACAATAAACTACTAGAATCGAGGAATTTCAATGAGAATTGATATTTCAACCTCAATAACATTTCGCGTTTTTCGTATTAGTCATTTTAATTTAAAAGAGCATTTCTTAAGCTACTTTGATATATAAAACGACTTGGGGGAAACTTTGCCATCCCGCCGATCGTGAACCACGATTATAGTAGACTATCATCACGCTCCAAGCTCTATGTTGGACTGCAAATGATCGCAAATGATGATGGGTCAGCGTTGGGTTCAGGATCTAAATTCTGATCAAATGAAAAATGACATTTTTTGTAACTGTACTAAAATTTTAACTGTTAATCCACTGTTAAATGACAGTTTAGTTGTGAGTTCTAAAAAGTGATACCGAAGAGATTACCTATTCAAAAAGTCACGAAAATTTTTATGACAAATAGTACAAAATTGTCACATCGATGTGCTCGGCGTCGACCGGGAGATCCCGTGTAAAAACTTTATCGTACATAATCAATCAATTAAGTAGCTCGGGAAAGATTAAATTATAATGTTTAGGAAGACGAACAATATTAATTTAGAATTCAATTTCAGGAAATCTCCAGATGCAGATGAAATAATAATTTTTTTTATTAGGTGCTGATTCAAAGAAGCAATTGTTGAAGACCAGTACCATTTTGAACCAGATTAGAATTATGTTGTCGTGTGCCGTACGATGGCTACTTGTCTGCAGCTGGGTCCTTCCATCGTAATAAAATAGCTTTCCTATCCTTCCCTCTTTTTATGTGTAAATAAGCAGTAGGAATAGGATCGGCGTTATTCAGCGAATCTTGTCCAGTATTTGATCCTAAAGTTCAATCAATCAATCAATCAATATTTTTCATAGCGATTTGTTTTATTAGAAAGAGTATATACATTGCCATTAAGTATGGAACACTATTTCATTCAAATGACTTCTACGGCTGGTTTTACAGTACTCCATTCTGTCAACCCAATTTTCAGAACACTTTCGATTGAATGGGCTCCTATCTCATCAATGGCAACTTCGATTCCATCTTTCAAGTCTGGGATAGTCTCTGGATGGTTAGCGTAACATTTATCCTTAACGGCTCCCCACAAAAAAAGTCCAACGGAGTCAATTCGCAGCTGCGTGGTGGCCAACTGACATTTCCGTTACGGCTGATTATTCGATCCCCGAAGACAGTGTGCGAAAGACCGATTGTTGCGTTCGCTGTGTGGCAAGTTATGCCGTCACCGTCCTGTTGAAACAAAACATCATGTGCGTCCTCCTCTTGAATTTTGGATAACAACAACTCGTTTATCATGGCTCGGTAACGCATTGATTGTAAGGGTGGCTCCTTGCTCATTTTCGAAAAAATGGACCAATGATGCCGTCGGTCCAAAATCCACACCAAACAGTCATTCGTTGTGGATGCATCGGCTTCTCCATGGTTACGAATGGATTTTCTGAGTTCCAAATGCGACAATTCTGCTTGATGTAGCCTCCGAGGTGAAAATGGTCCTAAAACCGGTTTTTAACGAGATTTTATAAAAATACGATAAATTCCCGTTTGTTATTAAGATTCAAACTCAAACTGTTTATGTAATTTTTCGGTTCTGGTGCTTTACTGTATTAAAAATTGGCCAGATCACAGAGTTAATTCCAGGTCGGCACATATATCAAAAGTTAGCTTAAGAAGTGCTCTCTCAAAAAATCTTGGTCATCTTAAAAAAATATGATAAATTCCCGTTTGTTATTGTGGTTCAAACACAAACTGTTCATGTAATTTTCCGATTCTAGCGGTTTACTGTATTAAAATTTGGCCAGATTACAGAGTTATGCCCAGGTCGTCACATAATACTGTGGGCAAAAAATAGTAAGACTTTGTTCATAATTTTAAAATTCTTTATTTATTTCTCCAAATCTATTTCGTTCCCCTCAAAGTAATCCCCCCGGCCTCAATACACTTGTGCCAACCTTTTTTCCAATCCTCGAAACAGTTGTTAAAGTCAATTTCCGGAATAGCCTCCCATGCGCGTAGCGATTCACGTTTAATGTCTCCAATTGACTCAAAACGGTTTCGCCGGAGCGGTCGTTTGAATTTGCTGAACGCCCAGAAATCACACGTAGCTAAATCAGGCGAATACGGTGGTTGCGGAACGATATGGGTGGAATTTTTGGCGAAAAAATCACGTAAAACCAATGCAGTATGAGAAGGTGCATTATCGTGGTGCACAAAACCAAGAGTTGTCGACCCATAATTCCGGCCTCTTTTTACGAATAGCTTCTCGCAAATGACGCACCACACTGAAATAGTATTCCTTGTTGACAGTTTGGCCGGTCGGAAGGAATTCGGAATGCACCACACCTCGATAATCGAAGAAAACTGTCAACATCACCTTGAATTTTGACTTGCTTTGCCGTGGTTTTTTCGGCTTCGGCTCCCCTTTGGCACGATATTCGACGATTGACGTCTGTTTCCGGGTCGTAAGTATAGATCCAAGACTCATCGCCAGTTATAATACGTTTCATGACATCCTGGTAGTCGAAAAGCATTGTTTCACAGACGTCAACGCGATGCGTTTCCAAAAAATTGAGTGATTTTAGAACCAATCGTGCTTTCACTTTTCTTCCGATATTTCAACGATGCTAGTAAGGTCTCTGACTGTTAATCGTCCATTCTCGAGCACCGATTCCTTGATTTTATTAACGAGTTGATCATCAGTTGATGTTGATGGCCGTCCAAGACGTGGTTCGTCGTCAACACGTTCTCGACTCTCTTTGAACAATTTGTACCAATCAAAAACACTTGCTCGCGACATACAATTATCACCGAAGGCCTTTTGCAAGATTCTGAACGTTTCGGCACCACAAAGTTGATTCCACACACAAAATTTAATGGAACTTCTTTGTTGAATAATTTCACTCATTGTAAAAATCGCCGAATGCACTTTTTGTACTTCAGAAAGACAAGCGTATACTAAACACTAATGATTATTTTGACGTGAGATTTGACACAGATGTCACTGACAGTCATACCAACATAGACCAAAAAATATTTGAACGAATGGTTTTCCGCGCGAAATTTAAATTAAAAAGTTACCACGTTTTGCCCACAGTAGTATATCAAAATTTAAGTCTCGAAATAACTTTTGATATATGTGACGACCTGGGAATAACTCTGTGATCTGGCCAATTTTTAATACAGTAAACCACTAGAATCAGAAAATTACATAAACAGTTTGTGTTTGAACCTCAATAACAAACGGGAATTTATCATATTTTTTAAAATGACCAACTTTTAAGAAAGCACTTCTTAAGCTAACTTTTGATATATGTGACGACCTGGGAATAACTCTATGATCTGGCCAACTTTTAATACAGTAAAGCACTATAATCGGAAAATTACATAAACTATTTATGTTTGAACCTCAATAACAAACGGAAATTTATCGTATTTTTATAAAATGCCTAACTTTTTTTGAGAGAAAAACATCAAACATTTAAAAATATAATTAAAGCGAAAAATTAAACGGACTTTTCTTAAAACTATCTTGTATAATCAAAAATCGTTATCCCTGCTTAAATTTCAGAAAACCAACAAGTTCAACATTTGTTGAAATTTTAATCTTTAAATTTATTTGAATTTTTAATTCTTCATCGTTTTTTGTAAATTATGAACTTTTCATATCATTGCGAGAAGTGAAAAGCCACGAACTTTCCACTTACATGGCGTTAAGGTATCTGGTATACAGATTTCCACCAAATTTTGAAAGGACCTTCCATTTAATAGATAATAGCTGAGTATGAAGTTTGATTCTGAATAGTCAATCCGCCTGGACTATAGAGATGTCGAATTTTGGCGAAATATACTTTTTTTTATCAAAACTCAGTCAGTTCCGGCGAATTTTGTTTGAAACTTAATAATGTTTTAATTTTTCGTTTCTTCGTAAATGCTTATATACTTTTCAAAATATTTGCAAAAAAACGAAAAGTTCTAAAGGAAGCTGCCTCTTTCGATGGAGCGGTTTTGGAAAACAACACAGGGACCTCCCAAATTGTGCTAAATGGTTAAATATGAAATTTCTCCCCCATTAATCAATCCGTCTGGGCTGTAGAGAACCAACAACAATTAGTCTGCACGACATCACACACGCACACAGACATTTTTTGAAAACTATTTTTTTGACTGTAAATCTGCAAAAGGCTTGTGGTCGAAGTTGTTCGTGATTACTTTACTTTATTTTACAGTTATGGTCCGATTCTAAAAATGTAAAATTGTATAGCTGTAACTTTATAGAAATTGTTTACAGAGAAAAATGTACAGTGTTCTAAAAATTCACCACCTGCAGACTTTTCGCCATTGTAAATCAATACAACTATCAAATTCGACGGCGACACTCGAATTTTGTTATAATTTCGCGTTATAAATAAAATTTGCTGTGATGTAAATATATCATAAAAATATTGAATTTTATGTAAATTAATTAAGAAGTAAATAAAAATAAGAATGTATATAATCTATAATTGTCAAACAATATATTTGTATAGTTGGTGACATTAGCCGTGTTTTAATATTGGATCACTATCCGGCACCGAAGGGAAATTTCTACTGAAACTGTAGCTATTTATTCACTGGTGTCGCTATACCATAAATATGAAAAAATAAATTCATCCGTAAACCAAACATTTAACGACCTGAAATATACCAATTAACATTTATTTTGGCATGACGTTATAAAAAATAAATCATCTTGCTGCGTTTAAATTTTTATTGTAAGATTATTTTCTAGTGGTTTAAGGGTTGTACAAAACAAAGGAAATTTAAAATTTCCCAGAGCAAGATATTTTTTTTATCGATTTTTAACTAAAAAGTTGAATGAGAAATCTTCGTTTAGAATTAAGTAAATTAATTATATCCAAATATAGCTCGCTAAATATAAGTTTTGACATAGAAAATTGTGTGCTCCGGATTCAGCTATCGGGCGCTAATAAAAAAAACACGGCTATTGTATACCATAAAACAATATATTTTCTGTGTAGTTCACAGACAAACTATTTATTTCGACTGTAAGCAGGGGGGTAGTTCATTGACAACATTTAGGCGAACATAAGAAAAGCAAACAATCATAAACAAATAAATTTTATGACAAATCTCAAAAGCTACGTAATTGGTAACAACATAAATATACGAAACCCGTTTCGGAAAATGACAATTTTTTCGAGTTATTCGCTCAAAAAAACTTTATGTGTACCAGGTGTGTAAATATGAAACCCGAATTTTTTAGTAAAAGGTACACGTTCATTAGTTCATTCAGTACACGTTCTGGCAATGCGTCGATGCCACGCCAATAAAACTGTTCTTCTTTTGAGGCGAACCAATTATCGAGCCATTTTCGTAGGAAGTGAAGTGTTCCTTAGCAAACCCGTGTCCCCATCAATGCAAATACGTGATAATCGGACGGCGTCAAGTCTGGCGACAACTTTGTGTTACCTTTTATCATATTCTGATCGTTTTTCACGCAAACCTAGATTCAAATTGATCATTTGTTGTTGGTAGCGCTCAGTATTTACGATTTCACGAGGTTTTAGCAGATCAAAATAAATCATACCAAAAAACCACCAACCAGTAACCACCACGATTTGACCACCACGATTTGGCCTTGCAGTCTGTTCAGACCAGCGAACAGGATAAACACTATTCAAGCCAACGAATAGGTTTTCGTTTTTGCCACTAATAATATTTGTATATATATATATGTCGGGTTAGGTTAATCATTATATATATATATATATATATATATATATATATATATATATATATATATATATATATATATATATATATATATATATATATATATATATATATACAGTGAAACCTCCCAATGTGACCACCCCTTCATTCTGACCACCTCCTTAAATAGGCCACTTTTCTACAGTCCCAACACATTAACCATACAAATTTGTTCTAAAAACTCTCTTTAACCTGACCACCTCCCTATTCTGTTTAGCGACCAGTGTATTTGGGGTTATGTGAATTAAATCAACTCCTTTAATATGACCAAAAATATTTTTTTAAATGTAAACAGAGAAATACATTTCATTTTTTACTCTTTAGTCTCTTCTCTCTACACTTTATTCAAATCGTCATTGAATACGCTTGTCCTGACTTACATAAAAAAGAGTTAGGGAAAAAGTTCGTGGCCTTTTTTGGGTGACATTGAAACAAAAAATTTTCGTATTTCAAATGAAGTTTATTAAACCAAATATGTGACATTTTGATTGATGACCTTTTGTCATTTTTCTGGTAGAACCATGATCCCATCACTGTACAACTTCTGTAGTTTAGAGGCGAGAAATCGAGACAACTCTTTTCGCAGGCCTAGTTTGAATTTAATGTAAAACCATTAAGATGGTTCTGCATGGACCGGAACAAATGGTAGTCCGATGGTGCAAGGTCAGGACTATATGGTGGGTGCATCAAAGCCAAGCTTTCTCAGTTTCTGCCGGGTCATCAATGATGTGTGTGGTCTAGCGTTATCATGATGGAACACAACGCCATTTCTGCTGATTAATTGTGGACGTTTTAACTGAATTTCTTGCCTTAAATACGTTAGTTGCTGACAGTAAAGATTAGAATCAATCGTTTGGTCGCATGGTGGCGGCATTTCATAATGAACGATTCCTTTCCAATCCCACCAAACACACAGCATTACCTTTCTTGACGTCAACCCTGGGTTTGATACCGTTTGGGAAGCTTCACCACCTTTCGCCCAAGATCTTTTTCGCACAACGTTGTCGTATCTTATCCACTTTTCATCACCAGTAATCATTCGCTTTCAAAATGTCTCGATTTCGCTCTGTTTCAGCAGCGTTTCGCAGATAGAAATCCTTTTTTTGTATCCAGCCATTTTCAAATGGTTTAAAACTATTTTTTGATCAATATTTAGTTCTTTACCAATTGCATGGCTGCTTATATTGCGCTCTTATTCAATTTTCTGAATATATATTCTATATATATATATATATATATATATATATATATATATATATATATATATATATATATATATATATATATATATATATATATATATATATGTATATATATATATATATATATATATATATATATAGATATAGATATATATATATATATATATATATATATATATATATATATATATATATATATATATATATATATATATATATATATATATATATATATATATATATATATATATATATATATATATATATATATATATATATATATATGCAAAACCAAGATGTAGTCGAAAAGCATTGTTTCACAGACGTCAACGCGATGCGTTTCCAAAAAATTGAGTGATTTTAGAACCAATCGTGCTTTCACTTTTCTTCCGATATTTCAACGATGCTAGTAAGGTCTCTGACTGTTAATCGTCCATTCTCGAGCACCGATTCCTTGATTTTATTAACGAGTTGATCATCAGTTGATGTTGATGGCCGTCCAAGACGTGGTTCGTCGTCAACACGTTCTCGACTCTCTTTGAACAATTTGTACCAATCAAAAACACTTGCTCGCGACATACAATTATCACCGAAGGCCTTTTGCAAGATTCTGAACGTTTCGGCACCACAAAGTTGATTCCACACACAAAATTTAATGGAACTTCTTTGTTGAATAATTTCACTCATTGTAAAAATCGCCGAATGCACTTTTTGTACTTCAGAAAGACAAGCGTATACTAAACACTAATGATTATTTTGACGTGAGATTTGACACAGATGTCACTGACAGTCATACCAACATAGACCAAAAAATATTTGAACGAATGGTTTTCCGCGCGAAATTTAAATTAAAAAGTTACCACGTTTTGCCCACAGTAGTATATCAAAATTTAAGTCTCGAAATAACTTTTGATATATGTGACGACCTGGGAATAACTCTGTGATCTGGCCAATTTTTAATACAGTAAACCACTAGAATCAGAAAATTACATAAACAGTTTGTGTTTGAACCTCAATAACAAACGGGAATTTATCATATTTTTTAAAATGACCAACTTTTAAGAAAGCACTTCTTAAGCTAACTTTTGATATATGTGACGACCTGGGAATAACTCTATGATCTGGCCAACTTTTAATACAGTAAAGCACTATAATCGGAAAATTACATAAACTATTTATGTTTGAACCTCAATAACAAACGGAAATTTATCGTATTTTTATAAAATGCCTAACTTTTTTTGAGAGAAAAACATCAAACATTTAAAAATATAATTAAAGCGAAAAATTAAACGGACTTTTCTTAAAACTATCTTGTATAATCAAAAATCGTTATCCCTGCTTAAATTTCAGAAAACCAACAAGTTCAACATTTGTTGAAATTTTAATCTTTAAATTTATTTGAATTTTTAATTCTTCATCGTTTTTTGTAAATTATGAACTTTTCATATCATTGCGAGAAGTGAAAAGCCACGAACTTTCCACTTACATGGCGTTAAGGTATCTGGTATACAGATTTCCACCAAATTTTGAAAGGACCTTCCATTTAATAGATAATAGCTGAGTATGAAGTTTGATTCTGAATAGTCAATCCGCCTGGACTATAGAGATGTCGAATTTTGGCGAAATATACTTTTTTTTATCAAAACTCAGTCAGTTCCGGCGAATTTTGTTTGAAACTTAATAATGTTTTAATTTTTCGTTTCTTCGTAAATGCTTATATACTTTTCAAAATATTTGCAAAAAAACGAAAAGGTCTAAAGGAAGCTGCCTCTTTCGATGGAGCGGTTTTGGAAAACAACACAGGGACCTCCCAAATTGTGCTAAATGGTTAAATATGAAATTTCTCCCCCATTAATCAATCCGTCTGGGCTGTAGAGAACCAACAACAATTAGTCTGCACGACATCACACACGCACACAGACATTTTTTGAAAACTATTTTTTTGACTGTAAATCTGCAAAAGGCTTGTGGTCGAAGTTGTTCGTGATTACTTTACTTTATTTTACAGTTATGGTCCGATTCTAAAAATGTAAAATTGTATAGCTGTAACTTTATAGAAATTGTTTACAGAGAAAAATGTACAGTGTTCTAAAAATTCACCACCTGCAGACTTTTCGCCATTGTAAATCAATACAACTATCAAATTCGACGGCGACACTCGAATTTTGTTATAATTTCGCGTTATAAATAAAATTTGCTGTGATGTAAATATATCATAAAAATATTGAATTTTATGTAAATTAATTAAGAAGTAAATAAAAATAAGAATGTATATAATCTATAATTGTCAAACAATATATTTGTATAGTTGGTGACATTAGCCGTGTTTTAATATTGGATCACTATCCGGCACCGAAGGGAAATTTCTACTGAAACTGTAGCTATTTATTCACTGGTGTCGCTATACCATAAATATGAAAAAATAAATTCATCCGTAAACCAAACATTTAACGACCTGAAATATACCAATTAACATTTATTTTGGCATGACGTTATAAAAAATAAATCATCTTGCTGCGTTTAAATTTTTATTGTAAGATTATTTTCTAGTGGTTTAAGGGTTGTACAAAACAAAGGAAATTTAAAATTTCCCAGAGCAAGATATTTTTTTTATCGATTTTTAACTAAAAAGTTGAATGAGAAATCTTCGTTTAGAATTAAGTAAATTAATTATATCCAAATATAGCTCGCTAAATATAAGTTTTGACATAGAAAATTGTGTGCTCCGGATTCAGCTATCGGGCGCTAATAAAAAAAACACGGCTATTGTATACCATAAAACAATATATTTTCTGTGTAGTTCACAGACAAACTATTTATTTCGACTGTAAGCAGGGGGGTAGTTCATTGACAACATTTAGGCGAACATAAGAAAAGCAAACAATCATAAACAAATAAATTTTATGACAAATCTCAAAAGCTACGTAATTGGTAACAACATAAATATACGAAACCCGTTTCGGAAAATGACAATTTTTCGAGTTATTCGCTCAAAAAAACTTTATGTGTACCAGGTGTGTAAATATGAAACCCGAATTTTTAGTAAAAGGTACACGTTCATTAGTTCATTCAGTACACGTTCTGGCAATGCGTCGATGCCACGCCAATAAAACTGTTCTTCTTTTGAGGCGAACCAATTATCGAGCCATTTTCGTAGGAAGTGAAGTGTTCCTTAGCAAACCCGTGTCCCCATCAATGCAAATACGTGATAATCGGACGGCGTCAAGGTCTGGCGACAACTTTGTGTTACCTTTTATCATATTCTGATCGTTTTTCACGCAAACCTAGATTCAAATTGATCATTTGTTGTTGGTAGCGCTCAGTATTTACGATTTCACGAGGTTTTAGCAGATCAAAATAAATCATACCAAAAAACCACCAACCAGTAACCACCACGATTTGACCACCACGATTTGGCCTTGCAGTCTGTTCAGACCAGCGAACAGGATAAACACTATTCAAGCCAACGAATAGGTTTTCGTTTTTGCCACTAATAATATTTGTATATATATATATGTCGGGTTAGGTTAATCATTATATATATATATATATATATATATATATATATATATATATATATATATATATATATATATATATATATATATATATACAGTGAAACCTCCCAATGTGACCACCCCTTCATTCTGACCACCTCCTTAAATAGGCCACTTTTCTACAGTCCCAACACATTAACCATACAAATTTGTTCTAAAAACTCTCTTTAACCTGACCACCTCCCTATTCTGTTTAGCGACCAGTGTATTTGGGGTTATGTGAATTAAATCAACTCCTTTAATATGACCAAAAATATTTTTTTAAATGTAAACAGAGAAATACATTTCATTTTTTACTCTTTAGTCTCTTCTCTCTACACTTTATTCAAATCGTCATTGAATACGCTTGTCCTGACTTACATAAAAAAGAGTTAGGGAAAAAGTTCGTGGCCTTTTTTGGGTGACATTGAAACAAAAAATTTTCGTATTTCAAATGAAGTTTATTAAACCAAATATGTGACATTTTGATTGATGACCTTTTGTCATTTTTCTGGTAGAACCATGATCCCATCACTGTACAACTTCTGTAGTTTAGAGGCGAGAAATCGAGACAACTATTTTCGCAGGCCTAGTTTGAATTTAATGTAAAACCATTAAGATGGTTCTGCATGGACCGGAACAAATGGTAGTCCGATGGTGCAAGGTCAGGACTATATGGTGGGTGCATCAAAGCCAAGCTTTCTCAGTTTCTGCCGGGTCATCAATGATGTGTGTGGTCTAGCGTTATCATGATGGAACACAACGCCATTTCTGCTGATTAATTGTGGACGTTTTAACTGAATTTCTTGCCTTAAATACGTTAGTTGCTGACAGTAAAGATTAGAATCAATCGTTTGGTCGCATGGTGGCGGCATTTCATAATGAACGATTCCTTTCCAATCCCACCAAACACACAGCATTACCTTTCTTGACGTCAACCCTGGGTTTGATACCGTTTGGGAAGCTTCACCTCCTTTCGCCCAAGATCTTTTTCGCACAACGTTGTCGTATCTTATCCACTTTTCATCACCAGTAATCATTCGCTTTCAAAATGTCTCGATTTCGCTCTGTTTCAGCAGCGTTTCGCAGATAGAAATCCTTTTTTTGTATCCAGCCATTTTCAAATGGTTTTAAAACTATTTTTGATCAATATTTAGTTCTTTACCAATTGCATGGCTGCTTATATTGCGCTCTTATTCAATTTTCTGAATATATATTCTATATATATATATATATATATATATATATATATATATATATATATAATATATATATATATATATTATATATATATATTATATATATATATATATATATATATATATATATATATATATATATATATATATATATATATATATATATATATATATATATATATATATATTATATATATATATATATATATATATATATATATATATATATATATATATATATATATATATATATATATATATATATATATATATATATATATATATATATATATATATATATATATATATATATATATATATAATATATATATATATATATATATATATATATATATATATATATATATATATAATATATATATA